>JAAIIK010000010.1:4376090-4392531 GCA_014706435.1 Silurus glanis
ATATATTTATTATGTCTGTGAGGTACGTATTCACTGAGATTCAGGCTGTTTTATTTATGTTTTTGAAAAGAGATGACAGAGTCGGCAGAGCGTGCCCCCTGTCTTTTTTCTTTATTTAACAAAAGCACAGCGCTTACTTTTTATGTGTATATGAACAAAAGTAGACCCTTTACAGATTTTAATGTATTTTAATGTATTATTTATTGCTTTTATCTGTACAATTACAAAGACAATGTAATTGAAGTTGGCTTTTGCCTTAAGAAAAAATGGCCCAAAACGCACCGGCACGTTTGTCGACCCCAGAGGGTTAATTGCCCAATGTGTGCATCGTGGCAGATTTTGGTGCTGATTTAAGACTTGCCGCATCAGTAAAACAAATGTTGAGGGATGAAAATAATTTTTCGGTGGATTTTATATCTGAGTAAAGAAAGAAAGCCGTAAATAAACGTATGTTGTGCTGAAGGTTTCAATTTCGTCTCATTTTTATTTATTTATATTTTTAATACAAATGGTCAACAGAAATGCGTGCTGCATTAATCGCGCGTTAATAAAATTTGTGCCTTTAAAATGAAATTGCGTTTGAATTTTGACATCGCTAATATATATATTTATATAATATATATATATATTTTTATATTTATTTATATACGTGTATGTATAATATACATATTACTCCAAAACGAATTTAGCATTTTGTTACCTAGTGAATTTATTCAGGCTGAACATCCACCATATAGAACAAAAGCAGAGAAAAGATGATGATGATCAGGTGATCAGGAATATCTCTGTTCTCAGTCATTTTTACATCACTGACTCCCTCTGTCTCTTCCACATTAACCCCATACTTCTTGTTGCCTTCTGCCTTGCTGATCTTTAGCTTCTTAAACTAGTCTACATCTGTGGTGTGTGAGAGCCAGGAAATGATACACCAGTGGTAGATTGAAAAAGCCGCACAATGTCAAAGAAATAGGTTGATGGGCTGAAAATGGCACGCAATGAGAAGAAAAAATATTGATCATGTCACCAAATAGATTAAAACTAATGTAAGGAGCCTGGTTTGAAAATGTAAGAAGAAGAAAGTACAGATATTTGTGTGAAAATGTAATGAGTAAAAGTAAAAAGTTTTCTGAAAAATAAATACTTAAATAAAGTACTGATACCATAAAAATCCACTTAAGTACAGTAACGAAGTATTCATTACTTCCCACCTCTGCTACCTCGATAAGTGGAATTGTCAGGATTTTCTCCTTTTAAGAGAAGTTCTTGAAACTGGACATAAAATGCTTAATAATCCATAGCGCTACCTGATCTGCAGTCTGCCACTTAATATGTTCCTGAGGAAACTCAGATTTTATCCATGTTCCACACGTAAAAATATTGCATGTAGCCCTGTACCAAAAATTGTATTTGGGTAGGAATACGTGTACCGTACACCCCTAGTTTCCAGTAATTAGCCTTAGCGTTTTTCCATAGCACTGTTCCTATGCTTTTAGAACCTCTGAAAAAAAATAAGGCTGTTTTTTTCTGCCAGCTTGTTGCTACCTACATTGAAGATTTGGTTATCCAAACAATTTGGTATGTAGAACAAATACAACTCAGTGGTTTACTGAGATGCAAATGTAAAGTTTAAGGAAGGATACTGTCATTTCCAGGGAAAAGCACCTCACCGGTGATCATCTCAGCCAGGATGCAACCAGCAGACCATATGTCAACTACACACAGAACAGAATTCAGACAACTTCAGACACTAATTTCAGTTAACTATACAGAATTCAAACTTCTAGCTTGCATTATTTGAAATACTATATAGGCCAACATTATATGGATATAGTAATGGTATTATAATATATAATATAAGCATCTGCTACACTATTTATTTATTTTTAAAGGTCATATAACAACTCGAAAAAAAAAACAAAGGCCACCTGTCTGAGTATAATGCATCCAGTTGAAAATAACTTCAGGGGCTCTATACCACCGTGTCACAACATAGCCAGTCATCTCCATCTCTGCATGTCTCGCCAATCCAAAGTCCAATATCTGTGGTTGTGTGTATGGATAAGTGTTCAGAAAAAAAAAAGAGAAAACAGTTCATCAGACATTTATTTAATATAACCATGAAAATATAATGCAATTAAGTTTGAATAAAACTACAAAATGTCATTTACCTTTAATTCACAGTTTTCATCAACAGCAAGGTTGCTTGGTTTCAGATCCTAGTGAAGATATGTCATAAATGTTCAAACATAAATGTTAAAACAACAAAAATTATTATCCACACTTCGATCACATCTTGATTGCTTTATTTGAAATCCATTGTAGTGGTGTACATACTGTAGGCAAAAATGTGAAAAATTTTATCGTTGTTCACATACTTATGGACTTCAAATAACTGGAACTACAAAAAACAGACTAAAAAGGCAGCAGATTAATAACTAGGGTTGTATATAAACTTGAATGATGATAAGGAACATGGAATAGGGAAATAACTAAAGATGGGCTATGTGGCATTAATGTAAACCTCTGATTTGAATTACAGGTACTAATACTGTACTGCTATTAAAAATGAATCAACACCTGATCAATACGACTTAAAAATGTAACACGGCTGGGTTATATATCCACCTTAATATCTCTACATTCTAAAACACAGAATCATACTTACATAACTTATATACAGTGACCAGGCATTATATTATGATGTTACAACATTATGACGAGTAAGCGAATAACACTGTCGCTTCATCATGGCACCTGTTAGTATGTGGGGTATATTTATATATTTATTTATATGGGGCAGCAAGTGAACATTTTGTCCTCAAAGTTGATGTGTTCAAAGCAGAAAAAATGGCCAATTTGTGTGAGTTTGACAAGGGCCAAATCGTGATGGCTAGATGAATGGGTCAGATCGAATGGGTGATTGCAGGATGTACAGGAGGTGAGGTGTGTTGTTCATACCCGATGAATGATTCCAGCAGAATGTATGTACTAAAAGAAAGAATTTAAGTTACTATTAGCTGGCAATTTACAAACATAATAAAAGTCATAAAAAAGGCAAAAAAAAAAAAAAAGAGAGGCCAGACCTTTAGTCCTCTGAGTAACTGGTAGAACAAATATACAATGACTTTTTCAGTGAGTCTCCTCCTCTTCATTATGTGGCTAAGATCCTGAGCCACAAAAGGCATTACCAAATAGCTAGTAAAGCACACACACACACACACACACACACACACACACACACACACACACACAGACACACACACACGTATTCATCAGTGCACACTGGACACTTAAAGCTGACTTAGTCATGATCTAAATCCCCCCCCACCCCATTCTGAATCTAGATTTGGTGGTCCTATTAAAATGCTTAGTGAGTGTATTAAAGTATAGCAAAACACACTACGTATATAACCAAATGCTTTTAAACACCTGATAATCACAACCTCATATCCTTTCTGAGTTCCAGATATAGCCTCCCTTTGCTGTTGTAATAACCTCCACCCTTCTGGGAAGTCTTTGCAAATTGGTTTATAAATGTGGTTATGGATATGTGCCCATTCAGAGCCAAGAGTATTAACGAGATTAGGCAAGAAGTCCTGGCATGCAGTAAGCATTCCTGTTGTCTCAGGGTCATAACGTACACCCATGTCACTGGTAATGAACGGCATGAAGGACAAGTCTTCCACTGCACGCTGATGACGGAGACTTGAGAGGAACTTGGCGCATGTTCAAATCACACATGAGGATTGCCTGGACTGTTCCGTATGACAAAACGACAATGACAGCAGTGTTGTAGATTGCTCTCCGACAATCATAATGCACAAGTAGCCGAACGGTTTCGACATTTTCAATGGTTTAGTTTGTTGAAGGTATCCCTGATCTCTCACCATCTTCCAATGATGTTCTTCCGCTCTTGCAGCAGGCAAGCCACTCAAATCATCTCGAACGACTCGTTGCAGCAACGCCGTATACTTTCAGAATCATGTCAAACGTCACTGTGGCAGATTTGGCCAGTCTCACACAGACTTTCACGGTTGCTCTTTGTTCTAACTTGCTGTCCATGATGAAATTGCAGACGTGGTAACGCACGTGGTCAGAATTGCATCAGTTGCAGAGCTTCCGATGTACACAGGATGATGTCTTTTGGCACACTGACTTATGAAGTTCGGTGCATGCAGGCTTGTGCTGTCATCTGATTCTGTGTTACAAAACTAGTCTCGAAACCTTTCGATGTCACCTCGTTTTTATGTGCATACTAACACAAAGACCATGTTGTTGCCTAGTTATGTACACTGTAAACAGATTTAGGTCATTCATTGTTCCTTATTAATTCCTTTCATTTATTTACATTTTATTTTCTCTTGTGCAAGTAGTACTTGTACATTTTTTCCCTATTTAGGACAAATAGCATGCGAATTGGGACACCAGAAAATATTGACGAAGAAATGGAAGACGAAGAAAAAAGCAGGTAAGAAAAAGAAAAAAAGGAAGACACAAATGCAGACAAATTCATGCTGGACAATGTCCTTAGCGATATTATATAACACTAATGGTAGCTAATAATGCCTGTTTCTCTCTCACTGTTGCAATGCTCTGTTTCTCTCTCTCTCTCTCTCTCTCTCTCTCTCTCTCTCTCTCTCTCTCTCGAACATGCTTCTGAGGTACCAGTGATCATGTCCCTTTCTTCTTTGTGGACCTTCCTGGATCTTACTGACTACCTGCCTCTGGATTGTTACTGTTGAGGAGTCAACTCAAGAGCTATGAAGATGGCTCTAGACTGGAATTAATATAAACAGTTTGCCACAATGGCTTAGGACTACAAGTCTCGAATCTCTGTCAGTGGACAGTTGATAACCTCAACAATGAGGTAACTATAATGAATAAACATTCTGTGTCACCCAGATGAGGATGGGTTCCTTTTTGGGTCTGGTTTCTCTGAATGTTTCTTACTCATATCATCTAAGGAAGTTTTTCCTTGCCACTGTTGCCAATGGCCACTCACATTTAGAATTTATATTTGTAATCTATTTATTTTTATATCTGTTTTGGAACAATGTCCATTGTTAAAAGTGCTATATAAATAATATTAGATTCAATTGATTTGAATAGAATTGAATAAAATTGAATTGAACTAAATTGAAGAATGTGATGAAAAGACTGAACAAGAAGAAAAAATAAAAAAGATTTAAACGAGAGCCCTATCTATAGCCAAACCCCCACACCCAAATACCCCCTCCCAAAACCCCACCCACCCCGACCCCCCACCCACACACACAAGAAACACACACTTTTCAGCTATTTAACTTGTCATGACAAGCAGAGAATTTCTGCACAGGTATGAGTTCTGGTTATCTTGCTACTTACAAAGTCTGGAATTTTTCCAGTGAGGAGTCAGGAGTGAAAACATCCAGAAGGCAGATCACCTTTTTTGGACAATCAATAAGACATACATGAAACAAAGTTAAGCGTGCTTCCAATTTTAACTCATTACTCTCATCATTCAAGATCATCATTCAGATTATGCATGTAGTTTCCAATTTGTAGGTTCTACATATTAATGGGATTAATAATGTAAGCTACTTTAATAAAAATCTGATCTAATGACTGCGGTATGTATATAGAAAATTTACTGTAAATTCTTATGTAAACTCAAGATCATGTATTTTTCACAGGTGCTTGTAAAGAGACTGTACGATGCACCGAACCGTTTTTTTGAGAGGGGGGAAGATTAATTTTTCAGTGCTTGATTAAGCTCTGGCTTGCAGTGATGCATAGTTCATTATTTCTTGGTCAGGTCAGCTGTTTTGGTAGGAATCTATAAGTATAGCTATAAATGGTTTAAACACAAAAAGTTTCAAGGTAGGTAAGTAATTTACAGTTTCTTAAGCATTTCTGTTCACAATAAAAACAGGCAGGATGAACAGACCTCTGTATAATTAACACTGTAATTCATGTCAATAGCAAATTGATTGTATCCATGTTAAGTAATAACATGGTTACTACAACACTAACAAGCTTTTGTCATAAGTTTAGAAAGAGTTTGCCACTCACATTGTCGTGTTGGATGTGACGTAACAGTCGGAGTTCCCTGTAAGCCCGCTTTGCATGGATCAGAGACTGGAAGGGTCTGTACAGCTTTTTAATGGCCACTTTCTCCTTCGTTTTCTGGTCAATAGAAGAGCTACATACACAATCACACGGAAGAACATAAGTCATTTGGATCATTTTTTATATACAGTGAATTTTAAATACAAATTCCCCGCAGTATATTTAGTTTGGCAAGAACGCAGTTTTGTTGACAGAAGTGGAAGGCTATTTGCACTGATAAAAGTTACCATGGAGCTCGCAGCAACCTGGGGGCCTTTTCTCTTCACCAAGAGTAGCCCACTTAAAACAATAAAGATCTGATTTGTGTACCAATGGGAGTAAAGACAGTAGAGCGCACATAATCGAACAAGCCAACTACTAGATGTACAGTATGTATTTAACTTTATGTAATATGGAGCAACTTGGTGCAACAAATAGGGAGTAAGTACTGTGGAGTAATTGTGATATGTCTACCAATGAGAGTGAAGAAAGTAGAGCATAAATTATTTGACTTCAAATGGAAGTGAAGACAGTAGGGCATTCGTGATTCAACTACGAACAGTAATAAAGACAGTAAAGCACACATGATCCGTCTACTAATAGGAGTAAAGACAGTAGAGCACACATGATCCGTCTACTAATAGGAGTAAAGACAGTAGAGCACACATGATCCGTCTACTTGTGGGATTAAAGACAGTACCCATGACCCGTCTACCAATGGGAGTAAATACAGTACAGCATGCACAATCTTTATACCAATGGAAGGAAAGACAGTAAAGCACGCACTCTCCAAGTCCTGATTTGTGGAACGAATTAAAAGTTTAAATAGACTACTGGTGACTCCATAGTAAAGTGACTGGTAACTTGCGGCAATAAAATTGCTGCATATGTTAACGTAGCATCACATACATTGAGTCACATCGACATAGTGACTTCAGACCATTCGTTGCTTGTGACTTTCACCGGGCCTATTGACAGTGTCTGTTGGCTACAAGATTTAAGTGTACAGTCACAGGCACACACAAGGTTGAGACTATTTTAACTTCATGCAAATATGGAGCAGCTTCCTGCATCAGTTGGAATGAGACGTGACGCGACAGTCTGGCGCTTGCGATTTTACTGCAAAATGACAAAAAAGCAGACACTGCTTCTCCTTCGTCTGCTGTCAGATGATGACACAGTTACAGTATATCAACCGCATGAAAGCTGATCTGTTTTCACAAGTGGAATGCTAATTGCTCCACCCACTGATTAGTTACTATGGCAACCAGAAATGACAACGCCCACAACGACTTTCATAGTATGCAGCCTGGCGACATGCAGATAAAATCACTGCATGTGTGAAAATACAGGAGAGTATGGCTACTTGCTGAAACTTGTTGCTCTTCTGGTATGCGATCCATATAAGCCTGTTTATTTCTTACATAATGGTTAAAGAAGAAGAAGAAAACACACAAACTCGCATGTCTGAGGGGTTTAAATATATACAAATGACAAGAAAAAGAAAGGGAAAAAAATAGACAATAAGGAAAGCCAGTGGCTCAGCATTGCAAATACAGCCTCCGGCTATAGAAATGCACAGCATGCAGAGCCAACTTTTTTTATTTGCTCCAGGCTTGGAATTTTATCCTGTATACATATATAATAATTATAATAGAAAGTAGGTGGAAAATATGCAAACACTACTGTTAATTATAATAATTCCACACACTTACCACACAGTCCCATATGCCCCGGAGCCAACTGGATTTAATGTCGTGTACCGGTCCGGAATGTCCCATGAGGTTTTTTGGACCTCCAGACGATGGAAGCCCGCTCTCAGAGGAGAAGCCATAAAATTCTACAAAAAAGTTATAAGAACAACAATGAGGCAGTGTGCTGTGTGTAAAGCCCAGCCTCAGCGCTGTTTCAGTGAGCTCTGTTTCGGAGGCCCTTGAGCTCCTTCAGGTTTGCGGCGGAGACACGCCCACTTCAGAACGCACCTTGGCGGGGTCACGTGGTTTCGTTTACGACCTCAAACCACTCCCTAGTTACTGCACAGGTGTTCTGCATGGGGTGTGTACAATCGGGAAATACACACACACACACACACACATATATATATATATATATATATATATATATATATATATATATATATATATATATATATATATATATATAAACTGGAATATTTATTACTAATTTCCCGATTGTACACATCCCACATGGCACATCCTGCTCTAATCTAAATTGATATGTATATATATGTACAGTGGGGCAAAAAAGTATTTAGTCAGCCACCAATTGTGCAAGTTCTCCCACTTAAAAAGATGAGAGAGGCCTATAATTTTCATCATAGGTACACTTCAACAAAATGAGACAAAGCGAGGAAAAAAATCCAGAAAATCACATTGTCTGATTTTTAAAGAATTTATTTGCAAATTATGGTGGAAAAAAAGTATTTGGTCACCTATGAAAAAGCAAGATGTCTGGCTCTCACAGACCTGTAACTTCTTCTTTAAGAGGCTCCTCTGTCCTCCACTTGTATTAATGGCACCTGTTTGAACTGGTTAGCAGTATAAAATACACTTGTCCACAACCTCAAACAGTCAGACTCCAAACTCCACTATGGCTAAGACCAAAGAGCTGTCAAAGGACACCAGAAACAAAATTGTAGACCTGCACCAGACTGGGAAGACTGAATCTGCAATAGGTAAGCAGTTTGGTGTGAAGAAATCAACTGTGGGAGCAATTATTAGAAAATGGAAGACATACAAGACCACTGATAATCTCCCTCAATCTGGGGCTGCATGCAAGAAAATGATCACAAGAATGGTGAGCAAAAATCCCAGAACCACACGGGGGGAGCTACTGAATGACCTGCAGAGGCTGTTTTTCTTCCAAGGGACCAGGACGACTGATCCGTGTAAAGGAAAGAATGAATGGGGCCATGTATCATGAGATTTTGAGTGAAAACCTCCTTCCATCAGCAAGGGCATTGAAGATGATATGTGGCTGGGTTTTTCAGCATGACAATTATCCCAAACACACCGCCCGGGCAACGAAGGCGTGGCTTCGTAAGAAGCAATTCAAGGTCCTGGAGTGGCCTAGCCAGTCTCCAGATTTCAACCCCATAGAAAATCTTTGGAGGGAGTTGAAAATCCATGTTGCCCAGTGACAGCCCCAAAACATCACTGCTCTAGATGAGATCTGCATGGAGGAATGGGCCAAACTACCAGCAACAGTGTGTAAAAACCTTGTGGAGACTTACAGAAAATGTTTGATCTCTGTCATTGCCAACAAAGGGTATATCACAAAGTATTGAGATGAACTTTTGTTATTGACCAAATACTTATTTTCCACCATAAATTGCAAAATAATTCTTTAAAAATGTGATTTTCTGGATTTTTGTTTTCTCATTTTGTCTCTCATAGTTGAAGAGTACCTATGATAAAAATTACAGGCCTCTCTCATCTTTTTAAGTGGGAGAACTTGCACAATTGGTGGCTGACTAAATACTTTTTTGCCCCACTGTATATATATATCAATTTAGATTAGAGCAGGATGTGTGTAAGGCACAACATATTTAAAGAATATATTATATTACAATATGGTAAATTAAAACAGTGTATGCACATTTCTTTTAAAGTTATACAAGGATGATACACACTGATCATGCATAACATTATGGCCACCTGCCTAATATTGTGTTGGTTCCCCTTTAGCTGCCAAAACAGCCTGACCCCTCGAGGCATGGACTCCACTAGACCACTGAAGGTGTGGTTTCTGGCACCAACATGTTAGCAGCAGATCCTTTAAGTTGCTAGATGGGGCCTCATCTCATGTTGATTGGACTTGTTTGTCCAGCATGTCCCACAAATGCTTGATTGGATTGAGATCAGGGGAATTTGGGGACAAATCAACATATTAAACTCCTTGTTGCGCTCCTAAAAACCATTCCAGAACAATTTTTGCTTTGTGGCAGGGTGCATTATACTGCTGAATGAGGCCACAGCCAACAGGGAAATCTGTTTCCATGAAAGGGTGTACATGGTCTGTACAATGCTTCGGTAGGTGGTAAGTGTTAAAGTATCCGTATAGATTGCTGGACCCAAAGATTCCCAGCAGAACGTTGCCTTAAGCATCACACTTTCTCTGCCAGCTTGCCTTTTTCCTGTAGTGCATTCTGGTGCCATGTGTTCCCCAAGTAAGCAACACACATGCACCTGGCCATCCACATGATGTAAAAGAAAACGTGTTTTTTCAAATCAGGCCACCTTCTCTCATTGCTCCATGGTCCAGTTCTGATGCTCACATGCCCATTGTTTGTGCTGTCAAAAGTAAATGACTACATGAACCAGCCTTCACTCCCCATGTGCATCAATGAGCCTTAGCTACTCACAACCACCACTGTTCCTTCCTCTGGCAACTTTTGATAGATATTGAGCACTGCAGACTGGCAACATCCCACAAGAGCTGCAGTTTTGGAGACCCAGTCATCTAGCCATCACAATTTGGCCCTTGTCAAACTCACCCAAATATATACATATTTTTGTAACAAGATGACTATAGCTTTTCCCCAAAGCAAAAGTGAAGGAGTGGCTAAAGGCACAGGAGATCCCAAGAGTGTATATGTTCCGTTGTAATAATTTTTTCACCACTCATGGGCCCCCAAAGAGGTTGTTGTGCCCCCTGTACACACTGTTCAATTCATTTAATACATATAAAAAATAATCAAAATAAATTAAACATTGAAGGTTTCATGATTTTACTGTAATAAAAACGAGAAACTATAGTTGATGTGTTGTTTAGTTTTATGAAAATAAACCTGGTTTTCGGATTGGTTGCGTTGCGGTGTCTCATGCGTCATTACATCTTTAGCATATTGATGTGTATGTGGTGTAAAGCACTGATGCTAGCAACTTGTTTTTTCATTACATTTTTTTGGATCGCGAAATACGTATATTAGAAAATGGCTCCTCGGTTCTGATTATTATTAGCAAGTTACTGTTGGTGATTCTGTGCCCCCCTGTTGAAAGCCTCATGCCCCCCTGTAAGTTATGGTCTGGTGCCGGCTCTGCCACAGAGAATCAATTTAGAATACAAAGTATATTTGATGTAATGCAGTGCATTTCTTTTTCAGATTGCAAATAGATATTTAATATATATTAATATTATATATTTTTAGCTGATTAGGGTTTTTTCTTTTAAGTTTTTCTAATGTGACCGAACTGTAAATCATAACTGTCCTGTAAATCGGTGTTCACCAAGCCAGTCCCAGTCCTGATTATCCGGAAGGTAGAGCTGAGTTTAGAAGAATGGCAGACCCCAAGTGTCTTCTAAATGTACTATTTGGAATCAATAAATATAATCTGTAGCAATTTGCTAAATCCTGGAATCAATAGTCAGACACCTTCCTATGCACTGTTGTGAAATGGACTTTTTTTTTGCTTAACTCTGCACTGAATGTGGTCTTTTTACTACAACCACCTACATAGACCTCCAACCTGGAAGTGCATGTTCTTTACACTGTAGTGTTATCCCAAATACTGCAGATGAGTGCTGATGGCCTCTATGTTTAAAAGAAAAAAAAAAAAAAAAAATGTGTGATGAATTCTAAAGGAATGAATGGCTCCTGTCATGAAGACCCATCGTGCAGATTTCACACAGCTACAGATCAGATGCAAGACATGCAAACAAGGCCTGGTTGAACTTGTTGTTTTTTCATCAATCCATCCTTTTTTGTTCTACAAGGATTTCAAGCCAGACATTGCTGTGTAAAATGTTTTTTTTTCTCCATTATTATTATTATTATTATTATTATGTAAAGTCGAACTCTATGGATAGAGATTTGAGAAAAGAAAAAAAAACAGACTCAAACAAACTCTTTCAAATTAAACATGGAGGTGATCATCAACATAAAGTCCAATAAGCATCACAAGTTGCGAGAATAGCAAATCAAATTATAGATTTCATTTTTCTATTATTCCGTTTTAAGCATCCCAGTCAATACAGAGTACAGTTTTATATATTCATAGATTATTTCTAGGTTCTGTAATGGTTATTACTCAAAAACATAGCTCGCCACCTACAGGAAATCTATTGTAAGTGTATCTAATGAGATCTTTATTTATACCACACGTCATACATAAAAGGCAACTCAAAAGCTGGAAAAGATATAAAATATAACGTTTAATTTTTATTTTTAAAGATTCTCTCTATGAGACTGTATAGGGTAAGTGGCTTAAATTTGCAGCATTTGTCAGACTCCCTTATCCAGAGCAACTTACAATTATCCCATATTTGCAATGGAGCATTTGAAAGTAAAGGGCCTTGCTCAGGGGCCCAGCAGTACAACATCTTAACCTCTGAGCTACCACATCTATAAATGCAGACATAGAGAATGGATGAATGAAGGGTTAAATGAATGTCATGAATGGATGAATGTACTGTGTTATTTATATTTTATATATCGTGTGTAATGGGTAAACTACACAATTTTAATGATGAATGAATTCATGCTTTACTATTTGGTTTTCATAACTAATAACTATTCTTTTTCAATCTCTATTTGTTTTCTTTAAGAATATTACATTGAACACCAAACTGTCACTGATCAAGATACCCTTACATCCCTCATACACTGTATCCTTTGTCATTCATAAATTGCTTTGGCTAAAAGCATCATTCAAACAATAGTTACTTTATTAGGTCATAGTAAAGCAATGCCTTGGAGCAAATATGGAAATTTTGCCCTTTAACGATCATTTCACTTTTACGCCCTCATCATCAAGGTCATGACCTTTCTTTGAGCTCCAGTGCAGTACTGAGCTCCTGCCTAGTTCCATTTAGGGGGCGGTCACAAACCCTCATTCCTCTCTTTGTGTCATGTCAATAGTGCAGTGTGTTTCCTTTTTTTGCGATTAGTTTGTACCTTGTTTCCACCCTTATCTAGTCATTTGCGCTTTACTAAGTGTACTCACCTTCATTAGTGCTCTATATGTGTTTAATAAACAGCCTACGTTTGTAATAATGGCCTTATACTACTGCATATTATGTAAGACAAGATGTTAAATTGTGAAAAGTATAAGTGAAGTGTAGCTTTTTCGTGTGTCTGTAATTAAATGAAGTATTTCCATTTAGGGAGACTTTTACTTAAACTTCACTCCATTTCCAAGTCAAATATCTTACTTTTTACTCAACTACATTTTGCGAAATCAGTCGTTCCTTTTTATTTATGAGTGGATAAAAACTTAACTGGTCAAGCACACAGCAAGCCACCAATCAGTTTAATGTTTCGAACTTGTTTTGATTTCCGGGTGGTGGTTGGTTAGCTTAAACATACAGAACATTTTTAGAGGAATAAATTATGGAAGAAACGGCAGGTTTTGGGTTAATGATAATTAATAGACATTAAACGTTGTTTGACTCATTAATATAATTCTATAAATAGATTGTGCTAAATGTAACATTACAGTCTTTTCACATAAACTTAGAGTTGCTTAAGCAAGAATTATAATAGGAACATTATAGCTATAATAAATCATAACACTTTGGATACTTAAGTACATTTGAAGGAAAATACTTTTGTACATTTACTCAAGTGAAAGTTTAAAGGAAGCACATTTACTTTATTGGAGTAATATTTTACACAGTGTATCTCTACTTTAACTCAAGTACATGGTTCGTGTACTTCGTCCACCACTGTAACTAAGACATTACACTACTACAGTTAAGGTTCTTTTGGGGTCAAATGAAGGTTATCAGAATTTCAGCATGAACCAACTTTGGAATATTTGCCCATTAGTTTGAAATATTTACCCTAACCCTAACTACCATTATACTACAACCTTGAGCACCTTAATGTCCTTTTAATTGTAAAAAGGTGAACTATGATTATTATAACTGTATTTATTATGTATTGTGTTTCTGCAAAACAATGATTCTATAGTGTGTTTTAGAGGTGAGATGTAGATGGCTGCCAATGGTATAACTATAAAGTTTCAAAAGCATTAGTAATTTAGTATTTTTCACTTGAACACACCAGGGTGAAAAGGGATTGGTTGTATTTTTATAAGCTGTACAGAACAGGGCAGAGGGATTAGCTGTGTTTGCACAAACGTGTTTGAGTGTTCTTCATGCAGAAAGTACACAGTTCTTCGAAACATTTCCCCAAATACTGACACACCCCGGACATCTCTATTTCACATATGGTGGCCAATGATATACACACACACACACACACACACACACACACACACACACACACGCATGCACACACACACGCATGCACACACACACACACACATGCACACACACACACACACACACACACACACACACACACACACACACACTCTGTTCATACTTCCTCCCATAACTTTTATCCCAATCTAAATAGATTAAAATGCAGGTTTTCATCGCATTCAAGTTCAATATAATTTTTTTTAAATATACTGTAAAATTGTCTGAGGCCCATGATTAACATCCTCAAGACTTTCTTATTGCATACGGCTACATTTTTCTATAGACCAAAGTTCATCTTTCTTTACCTTAGTTAAAAAACTAAAACTGGATTCAACACAGTCACTGGCAGGGACTTTGGGGTTGATCCAAAACCTCAGGATCAATAAAAGGGATGGGATACCAGTTCATCACAGGGCATACACACTTGTTCACACTTTGGGTCAAATATAACTTATCAAACTATTGATGTCTTTTCAGGGATGGGAGGATGAGAAACCGTCCCAAGCTGCACAGAGTGGCCTCCAGTCGAAGAGAACACTATCCAGAGGCAGGCCTGGACGAAGTGGGAAGATCCACGGAGGGGAGAGGGGACAGTGGTCACTGGAGCCTCAGGAGCAAGTTTAACTCAACCGAGAGAGAGAAAATAACACATTTAATATGCATAAAAAAAAACACCTGTTCATCAGCACATTCATACAGTTATCTAATCATCATGCAGATACAGGTCAAGAGCTTCAATTAATATTCACCGGTTCAGAACATTGAGGAGCCATGTAATCTCTGTGGGTTTGAGCAGGGTATGGTTTCCACATAATGGTCATGAAAAGCTGAGGAAAATGGGCATACTGGTTTGATCTGCAAGAAAGTTCACAAACACAATTTGACAAAAGTGGTGAGTGAAGAAAAGCATCTTAGAACGCACAAGACATTAAACCTTGAGGTGGATGAGCTACAACACTGTAGATCACATTAGGTTCCTCTCCTGCCAGCCAAATAACAGCATCTGATGCTATCATGAGCACAAACACAAACTCACACAAACTGAACAGCTGAAGAGTTTTCCAGTCTCCACCCTTCTTCCTAATAAAGTGGACGGTGAATGCACTTTGTTATGGTATTTGAGAGTAGACACATAAGGTGTGGGAAGGTAGACAAAAAAGAAAACCGCAAGAAATCGGGAATAGAATAGTCCTAAAAAGTGCGTCATTTCCCCTAACTGACCGCATGGTCGCAGTAGCGGACAGTACTGCACATAGGACGGGGTAATAATGACGATGACGACGACGATGATGATGATGATGATGATGATGATGAGCGCTTCTCTCCCGTTATTCACATCATCTCATTTACCAGGAGGAGACCATGCACAAGAGCTCCTCTCAGACCTCCAGTGAATCTAAAACATTTGTGACTTTTTTGGGCGCAGGTTTGTAGTTTAGTAAAAAAAAAAAAAAATAAAAAAAAAATAAAAGATATAAAGGAAGAAAGAAAAGTAATAAAGCAAGAAGAAGTGTGAGCGCGCGCTCGATGTCTGAACACTTCCGCGGGATTAGTAGGGATTAACTGGGAGCACCTTCACAGGAGCGCCGAAGTGGAAGTGATTTAGAAGTTCTGCAACGGGATGTAAGGGTAAGTATTTATCTAACCTTGCATATAGTGATAAAAGGTGTACGGTGTGTATGTATATATATATATAAACGGATAGAGGAAGCGTGTCCAGTCTGACAGTATAAACAACGCCCCAGTTTTACTGACTGTGATATGATATGATATTGGCCATGCTTTTTCTTGACTGATGTCTTCTTATTATACCAACAAACTGTTTTCAAATCCAGACTGAAATGCACACATTCTACAGCAGCCACAGGAAAAGGCACGGTTTAAGGTTTCTATTTAGTTGTTTAGGTTTTTGTTTGTTTATTTGTTTATGATCCCAAACGAATGCATTAAGTCACCAATGAATGAAAGTAGCCATACTAGCTGATTCATATACAATTACTTTGCGTAACAACTAAGGAGCTTTAGGCAATGAAATATTCATTGTGGAGTATTTAATATTCTATTTATTGAAAATATTTTCTATCTATCTATCTATCTATCTATCTATCTATCTATCTATCTATCT
>JAAIIK010000010.1:4392541-4402778 GCA_014706435.1 Silurus glanis
TCTATCTATCTATCTATCTATCTATCTATCTATCTATCTATCTATCTATCTATCTATCTAATGAATACAAATACTTCAATATATACAATATATATACCTTATACAAGAAGTGTAAGGTGTATCTCCTGCACCTCTGACAATGTAAACAATATTATTGATAGTGATAGTTTTGGAGAAAAACAGCACTATGATTATTACAGGGTATATTACAGGGGATTGCAGTTAAAATGGAACAAAAATGTAGAGTTTATGACTCCAACATAATTTCTCCTGCTGTCACTTGGTGAAACTGGATAATGAGGGTTCACACCCATCACTTTAATGTGTAATGGATATGCATGCCTGTGTGTGTGTGTGTGTGTGTGTGTGTGTGTTTCTTTACATGGTGCCATTTGCTCCCCTCACTTACAGATGAATTAAATGTAGAAGTAAACACGTTTAACTCAGCCCTGGCCACTAAGCAGCACGGATATGGACTATACAGTACTGTACAGTTACACACTGATGATTACGAGTGCTGCTTTGTTTCATGCTTGGTCCCAGTTCAGTTTAGTACATGATTATATCAGTAGAGTAATTTTACACAGTGTACAGTTAAGCTGGGAAAAACGGGGAAATGTTCACTTTTTTATGTATTCGCTTACATTTTAGTCATTGTACTCAAAAGGTGTATTATATGGAAAATGTGTTCATTCATTAATTCATTTATTTATGTATTCATTGATCTCACCTTGTCTGGGTTAGGGTTGTCAATGACCTGCAGTGTACACATTATCAGGTTGTATTAAACTGTACACAGAATGACATGCAGTGCAATGTTTATTTGCCAATTGGTCCATGATACAAATAAGGAAGAAAATGTAAAAAGTGCAAGCATTAGCTGAATAAATTGGAATTTACATTTGAAAAAATATATAACAAAAATAGAACTGTGGAGAAATAAAAGGAAACAGTATTTACAAATAGAGATCATTTTGAAATATTAGAAGCTAGCTGTCTTACTGTTCTGATCAGGTTTGTAATATCTGTGTATATCATGTGAAAACACAAGAAAAGCTGTGCAGAGATATGTAATATATTAAATATAATAGGTAACAATAAAAAAACAGTAGTAATATAAATTAGCATTATATTTTTTATATAATGCAACCTCTTCAGCTAAACCATTCACTTTTATGACATTTGGCAGATGGTCATATATAGAGCAACTTATAATTATCTTATTTACACAAGTGGGGGCAGAGGTGCCCAAACTTTTTTCTTTGAACGATTAAAAAAATCAAACTTGTTTAAGGGGCGTTGGATGAAGTGAATGTTATATAAAAGTACATGTTGAAACTTATTGGTTTCATAATACAAGAAATATTGTAATCTTTCAAAAGAGCAAACAATTTTCTCTTATCTGCCTGCGGCGGTTTTGTTGTCATCATATTTAACTGTTCACAGAGTGTTACAAAGCATGCTATACCTGCACCCTTGATGTACGCATATACAATAACAAATTCAAAATTGTAATTCATTTATTTTTTCTACATTACATTTTATTTAAATTTTTTTGCAGTTAAAAAAATATATATTATGTTTAATTAGACATGAAGATCTGTGGCAATGTCATTATTTCCATGTTTTCCCACAGGCCCTAGTCTGGATATTTCTGAGTAAGGGTTAAGGGTCTTGCTCAACTGCCCAAGAGCATAGTTTGGCAGTGCTGGGATTTGAACTAATGACCTTTTAATCAAAGTCCATCATTTTAAGGTGCACCACTGAGCCACTACCTCCCAAACATGCACTTTCCTCCCTGAACAAGTGCCCACCTGAATATGCGCTATGCTCATGTTCACATGAATCATGGCTCAGGTCCAATGCATCTGGCCTCAGCCCACCTCCTTCAGTTAGGCTCCGGTTTGGTTTCGTATTGCACTTCCTGATCCACATACCATTTTTATATTTATAATATTTCATTAAAAACAAGATGTTTTTCAGTTACCTGAAGAATGAAAGCCTCTTCAAGAATTTATGCATTTACAAGAAGAATTGACGTATTTTTTGTGTATTTTTGTATATAATTCTATTGGTCTTTTTTTAGCAGCATCATTATCTACCATATAATTGAGTTTAACAGTATGCAATGCAGGTCTGTTGGTAATAAAATAATTACCTAATCTAAACTAGTTAGCAAAAAGTATGGGAACACAACTCACACACCTGATCATCTCCAGTGTGTTTATTTGAAGTACTTGATCTTCTCCAGTGTCTTCAACACGGATCACTCCACTTCAGTGCCATGACTACATACGGGCATTGTAAGACATCACCACTAGCATTTGTAAACAAAAAACAAAAAAAACCATCAAAACATCTAGAAAATTGTAAAAACAAAAGAAAACGCTAAAGTAATTAATTATTTGAGAGCTACAACAATTATAACAAGCTATTTTCATTTCCACTGAGAGGCTTCAGAAAATATGACATTATTTCCAGTAAGGAAACATCGATTTTCCCTTGTTATTGCAGTGCATTGTGGGATTTATTTAGGGCGCAAACGTTCCAGTACATTAATAGCAGAATGTACATTTTCTGCTCATCTACCTCAACAATATTTATTTTTCATTTTGAATAATAAATGCATACTTGCAAATAAACTGCATACTGCAGGTTACTTGCATCTGAGATGATGAAATTTTGTTCTTATCAGTTTAAACAATACCCAAGTAATCCAATTGCGCTCGAGCTAGGCGTTGGCTTTGATGTCCAATGCTGATAGAAGTCACTCTGCTGAGGGAGTGATGGATATGCGAGATTAGGGTGCGGTGTTAGTTAGAAAGAGTCGGGGAAATATAGAGCAGCTGCTGTACATTTTCTGCTGTGTCTGCATGTAAAAGTGTGTTAAAGTAACAAAGACATCAGTTAAGTAAATTCAGAAACACATTTAACTTTAAAGATTGACTGCATTTATTTCTGCAATTTCGAGGCACAGATTTGCAATCATTGGTGTCAAATTGGACATTAGCAATTCCCCACTCCATCAGTCTGGATAATAAAGGGGCATGATAAAGAACTCTTGAGGCTTATCAGGCTTTTCAGAGAAACACAGCGTCCCAAAGGCTTTCAAGGTTTTGCATGGCAAACGATAAAAAAAAAAAAAAAAAGTGAAGCTTAAATGGTTGGCAGTCGGATGAAAGCTTTAAATTGTTTTTATGTGTGAGGATGTGTGTATCTGTATGTAGTCTAGTTTTGTCCCTCTTGATAAGACATCAATTGCAAAACTAATAGCTGATTAGCAAGATGGAGTGTGAAGCCCTAATCTAGACAAGCAAATCATTCATTCATTTATCTTCAGTAAGCCTTTTATCCTGTGCAGGGTTCTGGTGGATCTGGAGCCAATTGGTACCGGGCCGCACAGAAAGAATACATAACTTACATTATTTCAGTTTTTTTTATTATCTGATTCTGAAAGATGTTTTATTTTGGAAAATTACCAGATTCTCTCCACCACATCTGTCTATGACTCACTCTTGATGCATATCATGATGCCTCGGTCACATGTCTTACCTCCATCCCCTACCTTCTTAAAGGGGCTGCTCCGGCCGGTAACACATAATACATTACCGCTAAATCCCCTCCATCAATGAAAATATTGTCTGACATTAATCAGGTCCGTGGTGCAAAAAAGGTTGGGGACCACTGTGTTACAGGATACCACACATTCACACCGAAGTACAATTTAGAGTAACCAGTTTCCCAAGAAGCATGTTTCAGTGGTGGGAGGAACCCAGAGAAAGTTATAATGTAAAGCAGAAACAGAGGAAAAAACCGGGAGCTATGAGGCAGTGATGCAAGTTTTGATACATTTTTGTAACAACATGAAAACAGATTAACTGAGTAGTTTTTAATGTGAACAGCAACGGACACCTAATGACACGCTAACAAAAAACTAAATTTTAGTATCTTGTGCTTTTGCTGGAGGACGAGATACTAAAATGTAGTTTTTCGTTAACGTGTCATTAGTTATCCCACAATGCATTGACCGAACTTCACTATACATTGATATATAATCTATACCTATATATTACAAATATAACAGACTGTACCATGTCTTAACTGATAATAAGTATTACAATCCAGGGCAGGAAACAAGTTTGTGTAGCTCTGTTGTAGCAAATTGTGGTTCGATCTCAGTTATTTTGTCTTTAACATGGTCCAAGATGGTATTTCAGAAACTGCTCTCTTGAGATTTACCACACAGAATGATGCAAAAAAAAAAAAAACCCGATCCATACTGCAGGTAAAAGAGAATGGCCAGAATGGTTTAGGCTGACTTGGAAAGCTAGATACCTCAAATAACCACCATTTTCAGCCACAGTAAGCAGAAGAGCATCTCAAAACACAAAATAAGTTAACATTTCCACTCAAAGTAGTTGTACAGGTATTACTAATGAAGTGGGATGTGAGTGCACATTAAATACATAAATAAATAAATAAATTAATTTATTAATAAAGAGAATGATGCCTTGTTTATCTGGGTGGCAAGGACTGTATCAGTAGGGCCAACTACTAATGAGAAACCGATGCATGTTCTGCTCATCCCAGGCATCTGGGCAAGTGAGTTTGTCTGCCTCTAATGTGATGTTTAGAAAAGTGTGTCATGATTTAATTCTAACATTAATATCACATCATCCCTCCATGAGCCTTTGTTCACATTAGTCTTGCTGAATCCTTAATGGTATTGTGTAGGATTTATGTGTTCTTTAGTAATAGTCCTTGACCCATGATTAGTTCTGGTCAATTCTCTTTTATTCTATATAGAAAGGGTTATGTCAGTGGCACTCAACCTCAATATATCAGTTCAAAAAGACCAGAGAGTTTTTTTTATTTTATTTTATTTTAAACATCAATGATTTTGTTTTGTTTTTCTGTGCTAAAACTACTTTAGCTATGCCTCATTTTTATACTAATGCTTGTCTTCTGGCCGACTCCATAAATAGCTGTTTTGTTAGAGCAATGCTAAAGTGTTTCATTTTCTGGAATGGCATGTCTCATTGGCCTATGGATTTGGGCGTATGGGGAGACAGGGTCAAAAAGTGTCAGCTGCTGTTTCTCAGCTCCACCCTGTGCCTCTCCAAATGGACACGGCGTGCAATGCAGTTAGATGTAAGTAAGTTAAAATGCTTCTGTTCGCTGCTTAATCTTTAACATTTGTTGCTCATGTGAACAGGTGTACTACAGCAAACTAATGTATGCTCCATGCTGAAAGACATCACTTCATGTACACACAATCTCTGTGCATTCACTCTAAGTAGGAAATGCACTGCAAAAAATATCTGCATGGTTCATTAATGCACTGATTTGTACTCAATTTTATTTCCTGCTCTGTTCAAGGTAGCAGGCAGAAGATCTAATGACATACTTATGTATTGTTGCTTGTTGAAATAACACTGTTGTGCATGTCTAGTCATAAAGGTGTGCAATGAAATTGTTTTATATTGTTTCTTCTAAATGTTAACGTGACTCCTGTCATCTTGGGTAGAAGTAGATTTAACGCTTTGCCACCAAGACACTCTTGGCCTAACTGGGGTATGAGAGCTATTTGAAATATGGCTCCTTGTGCAAGAGGGCCACAGTCTGACTTGTGACAGCTGCATCTGTTCTCAGCTTTAATCCATTAACCAGCATGTCACGTGCCATTGGGAGGGGTTTGACCTGTGCTCCTGAACACTTTGACATGCGATATATTTCGGTTACATCAGTGGACACAATCGACTGAGACTAGTGGTAGTATTAAACGGTTTTATATTTAACAGTTCAGTGAAAAGGCAGTTGTTTTTCAAGCTGATTCAAGCATTTTATTTCAATTTAATTAAGCGATTATAAATTAGACTTAACTTGAGAATGCAGTATGCATCTGAGCTTTTCATTGTCTTTGTGGTATTTGATTTGAGATAGGATTTGACGTGGAACATATGTAAATCCTCAATCTTTAGCCCATGTTTAAGAATCAATATGAAATTTCTTGTGAAAAGGAAAACACAAGTGTTATTACTCAGAACAGGAAAACCACACCATGTGAAAAAAATAGAATCCAGATTTTGCGGAGCCAAAAGGGTCAGAATAATGGCAAGAACACACAGCAGACTAACATCATACTCATCTTTGAGACCGGATGTTGGAACCCTGGGGTTCTTTAGCCAGTACATAGGCCTGAAAGGAATCCAACACTGTAGGCAGCAGGACAGAGAGTGGCCAGCGGCAAAAAGCTTAGGCAGATGATGACCATTGGGCTGGTAACTTTAGCGTGGCATTAACAACTTGACACCAGTCCAAAATCAAATTTACAAGCCTGAAATCCCTCACTATTAAATTCCCTGCTGACTCACAATAACTCCCCACAAAATAAAGCACAAAATCATTGAAACATTTAAAAAAAATCTATCAGATTTACACAGGAACAATAATGAAATTCTCATATGAAAGAAGCATTTCATGTAGTAAACCTAAGTAAACCTAACATTAACCAGGGGGACCATCTTATCTCTCTAGGTGAAGCAATGACTATCACAGGAAATAGGGCAACTAATGTTCCCTGTAGCTGGTTAAAATGTTTTCTCAATGACAAGACTGCTTTTTTCAAGAATACTATTTATTGTATTAATCATGCTTGAAATCAGACCCTTGGTGGATGACTAGTTAGAGATTTAGTGTACTGGTTGGAAGGTTATTACAAGCTATTACAAGCTGCTACATTTAGTTTTTTTAGACAAGTAACTTAAATTCCTACTCAGTTATATCCTATTTTAAAGATATGTTTTTTTTAATAGCTTCAGTCAAATTTTTTTCTATTCTCACCAGGACAATCAGATCAAGATTAAAACTTGGGAGCTCATCAATCAGTAATATAACTAATTCCTACCTAGCTAGCATTACTCATATTGTATCATCATCCTTAATCATTGTTTTATAGTTTATCTCCACAACTGCACAACAATACATTTCCTTCATTAGGGAGATAAGGTTCAGAGGAAGCTGAAAGTTGGGACTTTCAGCTTTTAAGACCCCATGCAACTACCCCGATTGCCTGTCCTGTGGCTATACCTCTGCTTAAAACTCCTAATACAAATAATCAGATATTGAAATTCATGCTGCTTTAGCAACTTGTACGTTTCAACAGGAAAGGAATGTAGAAGGTCTAAATGTGCAGTCGAGATTAGCATCATTCTGTTTCATGCTTTAGATATGGTATAATGGAAAAAGTGACATGTTACAGTAATATTATGTGGCGAATGATTATGTGGCGAATCCCTGTCCAGAAAAAGACAGTCTGTTGTTGCAAAACTTGTCTTGGGAGGTGGATAAGTAGTTTGTCTTTAGAGTTGCATGTTATAATGCCATGTGATATTACAAAATCCAGTCTTTTTTTTACATTTGGGGAGCAAAAGTGAATCAAGACTTACCTTCTGGGATCATCAATAGTGAGATTTTGAGGTGATGAACATGATTCTCTTCAGATTGTGGGGAAATCTGGTTTTGCAGATATTGTGAAAACTAGAGCAAACATCCGTATGCCCAAATTAACATAAATCAATATCAACATAATGATGATGATGGCGATGATGATAATGAATCACTATTTCATGGAGAATTAAGACTGATGTCATTAGACCTACACAAGATATTGGATGTTTAAAACCTATTTAGGACAGCAATATATGATCTGAAATATAGCATTTGTTGCTATTAATGCTGAAATGGCTCTGTATTTTGCGTGCACACAAATGAAATATCACGTGGTCATTTAACCGAGACAATGTGCACATTGCTTTAAGCAGCATTGTTGCAATTGAAGGAAACAAGTTTTACACGTGTTGCAATTCAGAAAGTGTTTTAGCACCTTTTTTCTTTCAGCTAATTTAGCTATCTACCTGACTAAAGAACCTGTTTTAACTGGCTTCATTATCTTTTAGTATATCTGCCTATGAGCTTTTTTCCTCTATATGTAAAAATACAAGTAGTCCACGAGTTACGATGGTTCGGCTTGCAATTTTTCGAGCTTACGATGATGATAGCGATTAGAAAAATGTTTTAAAATACTTAAATTTTCTCGCTGCATTTACATTTTTCTCCGATATGTTGGGACGCTGCCAGGATGTACACATCTTACGCCTTGTGACATGCCCTACTCTTGCCAGTAGTTGACAGAGTCCTTTTGTCTTGGTGTTTTCTGTGTTTTTGTGTGTCCTAAAGCCAGACACTGAAACAGAGTGTGTCCATCTCCGTCCTCCACTTGCAATTTGACGCTCGTCCACGCTCCCACACCCTGCTGATGGTTTTATGTTCCCTGGAAGTATTTCTTCTTTACTCAGAAGTTGAAGCATTTTACACTTTACATTCAATGGACACACTGGACTGAGTGTGTTTTTTTTTTTAGCAAAAAGTTTAAATTCTGTTACTTGTTATTAATGTACTTGAGGGCAACTAGACAACACAAACACAGACACTACTAGTCTAAAAGGTGTGGCTTCTTTATTCAAACTTTCTTCAAAAGTACACATATATGTATATGTACATTCTGCTGCAGAAGCATTTAAATGCTAGCAGCAGTTAGAGAGGACCTTTCTAATGGTTTAGTGTTAAATGCACTATATTTTTTATTAATTTGGAGTTTCAATAACATACATGTATACAGGTTTTGCAAATGCAAAATACATGTAACATAAGTAAATGGATGGATGGATGGATGGATCGATCGATCGATGGATGGATGGATTGAGCAATTAAGCTTAGAAAAGTAAAAATAGTCAAATATAATAACAAATGACAACAAACGACAAGTATTTTGTGGTGTGCAAATGTAGAAGCATAGTTTTGACGATCCAGTGTGCTGCCCAGTCTTATGCTTTGTTTGCATTGAACGCTAATCAACTAAAATGAAAGTGGTAGCTTAGGTAATAATGTATGGTGAACTGGTGTCCCTGTTGTGCATTAATACAAACTAAGATCAACTTGAACATATTTGTAACAATAGTTCTTTTGTAACACATGTGTTTTTGCTTTCTACTGGCCAATGGTTATAAGATCATATTATATAGAAAATATATTATTTTAATCTGGATACTTTTTTATTTTCAGTGGGCTTCAGTATTAAGCTAGATGCAAAAGGATTCATTTGGAAATAACTAGTATGAAGATTCAGAATTTAGTTTGTATACTGATATTGAGTCAAAATTCTTCAAAATGTTATACATCAGAAGACTAACTAATGTAAAACCCTGATTGATCGACTTCAAATGGTATCATTAGCCTGCATTCCTGAATTTTTATATTTTGATTGCAGTAGCTTGTAGCAATAACAAATGCTTCTTTTTATTAGGTCTATAGCATTTTGTAGACATCCATATTCAGGCTGATTTATACTAATTCACTGTGCCAGAGTTCCCAGAGTACCATTAAAAACATTTTGTAAATAGCAGTCTTTATTTTTACTGACATTAATATGAACATTTTAAAAGTAGGAAAAAAGTATAGGAATGCTTGACTAAGTAAGTGTTTTTTCCCAATCTCTTACCACAGTGTTGAAAACACAATTGTAAAGGATGTCCTTGGATGCACTGTTTATAATGTAGTCAGCAGGTTTATGACAGCTTTGTAGTTACCTTTGTTTAGTTTCAGCTGTATTAACTGTCATAGAATCACTTACTTGATTTGATCAATTTCTAATACTGTTTAAATTATACATCGTTTTCTATATACTTACCACTTCTAGGTTGTTCTACAGCATTAAACACTGACAGTTTTTCATGTCAGTGTCATTGCATCTGTAGACTGGGTAAATTAGAAATTTAACAAATGGTCACTAAAGACACTGACCTCAGTGGATATCAGGAAGTCATGGCTAGTGTAGCTGCTTTGAAACTAACCAACACCTCCTGAAAGGGTTTTTAGTGCATCCAGTCATTCAGATGCAGGTCAGGTTTCTGACTTAACTTCCTCTCACTTTTTTCATTGGAAAAAGTGGAAATAAGAATGAGGAAAAGAGAAGAAGGGTTAGCGACACCACTGGCAACTGGACATAATCTTTTTTTTTTCCAAGTTCACAATTTCAGTTCACTTATAAAGACTATTTTATAAGTATGTTTAGTATTAACTGTGTGTGTATGTGTGTGTCAGACAAAGAGAAAGCGAGAGAAAGAGAGCTCTGTGTGTGTGTGTGTGTGTGTGTGTGTGTGTGTGTGTGTGTGTGTGT
>JAAIIK010000010.1:4402788-4452273 GCA_014706435.1 Silurus glanis
TGTGTGTGTGTGTGTGTGTGTGTGTGTGTGTGTGTGTGTGTGTGTGTATGATAAAGCCTTCAGGCGATACATAACAGTTCTTGCAGAATTCCGATGTTTTAAAGGCTTGTAAATATCTAGCTTGAATACCCAGGTTAAAAATAAGCCCTAATCAAAGCCCCTGCTGATAAAGGAAATGATGTGGCTCGGTGTCTGTAGAGAATGCTGAGTCTTCGTTGTGATGTATTCTTTATCTGGTGGTCTGGGCAGTGAAGAATCCAGAGGCTCAGAGGCTGAACAGTGCGTCTCTGTTGCCCACGGCCTGCTGGGACTTGGCCTGAGAGTGACTCCACTCATATTAATCATTAATGTGGTTCCCAGGTGTTTGAGCTGTTATTCGGCTGGCACCGAGGTTGACGGGTATGCCTAGTTGCTTTTTCCTCTCATCCACTCTACCCCCTTCTATTTCTCCCTCTTCCCTTCTGTAATCTCCTGAGGCCACTCCAGCCAGCTGAGGAGGTAAGGCTGTGTGCTCTCCGTCTCTCAATCCCTGAATTTGGAAAGATTGCTTCAATTAATCAAACTGCGGGGTTCCATAAGCCATTAGTCACCATTTTTAAATCTTTATTTATTTATTTACTTTTTGCACCCATGCTGCTCTTTCTAACTACACAAAAAGTGATTTGTTCATTTATTTATTTATTTATTTATTTATTACTTTTTTGCCTACCTACTTAATTACTTTTTTTTTTTTTTTATTATTCATAAATTTTGCTTTTTTTATATTCCCAATTTACAAATGATTTACACTTTTTTTTTTTTGCATGTATATCCTTTAAAGAGTAACATAGAGCAGAAATCACTGACATACACTGATGCTCAATAGCTCACAGTGTTGTCAAATCATAATTAACTGCATTTATCTTATTCATATAAGTCTAAATCTGGCATGTGCACTTGACAGACAGATGCAGATGCTCAGGCGTGCCCCTTTGTCTTTGCTGCCGATTGCAGATCATGTGTGCATGATGGACAGCATCTGCTCAGTCTTTCAAACCCCCCCCCTCCCACCCTCTATTTTCACTTCCCATTTCCCGTCTCGCTCTCTTTCCGTCCAAGCGGAACTTGTCACCTCTTCATGTTCCCATATTCTTTTATTCCTCTGCCATGGCTCAGGGAGAGGAACAAACAGACAGATGTCTTCTTTTCGACCACCTGCAGACCTCTCCACCTACTCATTAGCGCTGTTCCTTCTTCAGCCTGCATCCAGGCCCACGTTCATGCCCACTGTCAGTTACACCAGGGCTTTTCAACTTGGCAGGCATTGATCACCAACGATTTCCTGTCAGTAGACTTAAAGATTGATTACGTTACAATTGATTGTTTGTGTGTGTGTGCATGTGTTTGTGTGCTTTGGGAGGTGTCTATATGTTAGTGTGTGGGTGTTTGAAAATAGATGTGGTTTATATAGCTTTTGACAACTGCTGACCTTTCACTCCTGAAGCTTATGTTCATTCATCTTCATTTGTAATGAGGACAATGCACAAATTCTTAGGAGCCCATTATCTTTCAAATCAAGTTGTCTATCTTCCAAAAGTGGAACAGAAGGTTGTGGAAACATATTCCTTTTTAGGGAAAGTAGCAAGACCTTTTGTCATGTTTAAATGATTACAGTGGTGGACTGACAGCTGACCTCACCATTGTACAAGAGTGATTCATTGACATTTCATAGTTCTTTGCTTGTTCTGGATAGTCTGTTCTGACAAATAAACATGGATATTATGAACACATTACCAGATGGTGCAAGTATACAGTCAGGTCCATATGTAAATTTTGACTCTGTACACCAACAATGCCTGGAAATTAGGTGTAAACTTTTAGTTTTAAATCAAGGTGTTTAACATAAATATTGCATTCATATTGCTTGTGTGTGGGTTTGTTCTTTTTTATTTTATCTTCAAAGGCAAGCAGTTCAAAAAGCAGCTCAGTTGAGTTGAGGTCAGGTGACGGACTCATTCATTTAGGAACATTACATTTCTTTGCCAAGAAGCTCTTGTGTTGCTTTGTGTTATATTTTGGGTCATTGTCCATCTGTGTTGTCAAGTGTTATACTTTCAGTTTTGCAGCATTTGACTTTATTGGAGCAGAAAGTATAACTCTATACTGTACATGTCCATGACAGGTGATGTGATATGCTTTGGATCATGAGACACTCCTTTCCTTCTCCAAACTCTTCTCTTTCAATAATTCAAGTAACAGTAATTCTTGTTCAAAACTGGGTATGTTTTCTAGCAGTGTAATTTTGCCTTTCTGTTTGAGTGCTATCAGTGTTTTGCATCTTGAGATAAACCTTCTCATGGTCCAAAGCATATCACATCATCTTAAAATCACAAGAATCACATAAATTGATTATAGAATTTGACAGGGATGCCCCTACCTCCCCAAAAGTGTTCTTCTCTTGGCTAGATGTTTTAAAGGGTTTTATTAAAAATAACGCCTGTCCGTTCAACTGCTTTTGAGTCAATTGTCAATTAAATTTTAGCTATGTAATAATAACTATAAGTCTTCTTATTTAATGGAATGTTTTGTTAAACATCTTGAGTTAAAACTACAAGACATTTCAATCACATCTTGATTGCTTACTTTTAAAACCATTTTGGTGGTGTAAAGAGACATAATTATGAAAATGGTACCAAATACTGTCAAATTCTGTCCCTATACTTTTGGAGCAAAGTAGATTTTTTTAAGCTTTTAAGCTTACTGGGAAAAATAAATAAAAAATAGAACTGGTGACGAAATCTTGGTCAGTGGGGATATACAGTAGAAGTGTAACAGACTGAGAATGAGTGGCCTTTTTATTGTGAAAACACAGATGCTATCTGTCCTGATTCTGTTAATTTGGGTGCATGCCAAGAAAAGCACACAAAGCAGATTATTTCGTGACGCCAACTGCCGAAGGAACGGTTTATTTTAGTAATTTGAGCTATTTATCCCAGAACAATACCAGGGTTTGATTTGTAGACACTTAGTTTTCAAGTTCATCAAGAGAAGAAGTAAATAAATCAGAGGGCCTGGTGCACTTCACAGATGATGACATGCCACCGCATGAATGCTCAAACAACTAGGATAAGCGAGAGACAGGTCTTTTGTCTTTATAGGCTCATTAGACTTGCTGATTTAACCAAAGTGTCATTTGATTTAGCTGAAGTTTGTGATCACGCTCTTTTGTCTCACAAAGATGTCAAGATCACTTAGGGTTTTAGTGAAGAGAGCCCTGTCTGATTGTGATAGGAAACAAGACATCATATTTTATGCCTTTTTCAATTAGAGGCTCTCAAAGCACTGAATATTGAACAATGCATTCAATAGACTGAATAATAATGTAAGCTATTCATCATAAAATACCACTTATAATAAGTGAGGTGTAATAAACATTTAAACATAATTCAACTGTAACGTTGTTTACCCTTTGTGAAAGTAGTTTCCTCTGGATTTCTAATCAGGACTTGCAAAAGTACTACATACAGTATTAGTACTATTGATACTAGTAATATGGTAGCTAGTGATAATACATCTTTTTTTCCCCTCTCTCTCTCCTTCAGCTGATTCAATCTAGGTTAAAGAAAACACCACACTGACTGAGAAGCTTGATAGCTGCAGGTATGTGAGTCTACTCAGTACAATGAAGAACTCATTGAGAACTGAATTAAGCTTGTTTCCAAAGCAGAGGAAAAGTCTGTTTCCATTTCTAAACTCCAATATTTTTTGGCTTGTTTTTGTTGAATGTTTTTCTAAAAATGTATGCATTTACGGACATGACAACCCTGCACACCAGCAACTGGCTTTCTTAGCCAGTAAGCTAATGTTTCATTAGCCATGTATAATTTTTGTTACATTCTAATACATTCTTTGCCTTGTTATATGCTGCTAGGAGCACATCTAAATGGATCACACAAAGCATTTATAATGTTGAATATTTCCAACAACTAAACATTAAAACCATGGCTCAGGCAGTGCTTAATTTATATGTAGCAAAAAAATTATTATACCGAGCACAATCATATTGTCTCTTAATGAAATTTACATGCTGCGTACTATTATGCCATTATTGTGTTACTGTTACATCTCATTTAGAAGAATCCAGTGAATATGGTGTAATATTTTACATTAGTGCAGTCAAGTCTATAACTAATTCTGATCATGAAAAGATGAGGCCAGTTCTCAAAGGTATTATACACATTAAAAAAGTAGTAAAGGTTTGTATAGATTTATTTTAAAAATCTACATTGTGCATTAGAGGTGTTAACTAGTCGTAAATTGTTCTGAGCAATGAGTACAGGAAAATGAGGAAATTTGTTCTGACTTCCCAGTTGCAGAGGGAATTGAAATGTCTGGCACATTTTTATTGAGCTCGTCCAAAGTGGGTCAGCAGATTAGGCAGTCAGTGGGCCATTCCATTCAGCCAGAGAGGATATATCACAGTGGCAACTCCACAAGCTCCCAGTATGTTTAACACCATGTAGAAATCAATTTGATTGGTGCCAGTGAGGTGAGAGCTACTCTTTATCAAAAAAAGCCCAGCGTAAATCTGTTCAATCATTTCAGTTTCACTCAAGCTGCGTTTTCGCTCTACGATTCTTTAGTGTTTTTACAAAGAGATCAGACACCTCACTGTAGGGGATTATATTTGTAGCATTTATACATTTGATTACATCATTGCCTGGACTGGGGATGATCTATGATGAATCTTGATTTTATTTCTGGATTTTTATATTTAACTAATATATTATACCATATAATATAACTGTAATAAGTCAGTGTAGATAAAACTCAACACAGGATTACAATACTAACTAGAATACTAAAATCAGAGTTCTACAGTTTCTCACTTGGTGACTTTAACTGATATAAATGCAGACAAATATGCCAGCAGAAATGAACACAAGCAAACTGGAAGCTGTTTGATATTTAAGAAAGCAATATCTAACCATATAAAATAAAAAAAACAAATTAGCATAAATGTACATAGGTATATGAGAACAAATTGCACTGATTAAATGATATAAAACACTTTGAATTATTAACAATTATTAATGAACAAACTACTCTGCTGCCACTGTACAAAGTACAAAGTGCGGATGAAGAAATGGAAAGTGTGTTACCGGAGATGAAATGTGCTGCAGATTTATGAGCTAATAGATCCAACTGTCTTACTGTCTGCAGCCATCCAATTTTTACCTTAATTTCTAAAGCAAGTTAGTGTCTAATCAAAGGGAGAATCTTCAATAAACCTAATAGTTCTGTCTTAAATGTATTTATTTATAACTTGTTCTTAATTCATTCTCCAAGTTCTGTCATAAATAAACACAAGGATTGTGGCTCTTTTGTTTTGTATTGAATCTCTGAACACTCTGAAGTCTCTGCTTTGCTTTATTTTTTGTTTGAGCAATCAGTGCATGTTACAGCGCAGGTCGTTAGATTACTGTAGGAAGGATTGATTGCGTTTGCATAGTGACAGAGAGCTGTAGTGGAGTGTTCGTCATATTGGCAGTGGTCTAAATAGTTTTTCCTAAATGGAGCATGCTTCCATAGAGTCCCTCTGCTTTCTGGACCAGGGCGTGTCGTCAAGACAACCAGTAGCCACAAAGAACCTTCTCAGTCCCATTGAGAGGCACGAGAAAGAGGGGCTTTTGTGCAGGGCAGTGGCACTGTGGGTGGGTGTTAATGTATGCATTTTTATCTGCAGAAGACATGAATAAGCATTTGAGCTTATCTTTGTATGTGTTTTGTGTCTCCAAGTCTGGCAAAGATTTATCTTGTGGAGAGCTATGTGACTGTACCTGAATGAAAAAATGAGTTGATATCACAGACAAGAGTCAAGATTTATGAACACACTTTTGACATGAATAGTCCATTACTCTTTTTTTGGTTGAAGGCAACTTCAAAGCATGCTGTGCTTCTAAAAAAGTGGAGGAAGTGCAAATTTTTAGGTCAGGCTCACATTGTTTGTGTTCTTTTTAGTAACAAGCTCTTTATATATGACTGTAGCGCATTAGAGCAGGTGTGAGCAGCTATCTGTCTTGACTGTCCACTCATGATTGGAACACCTGGGACAGATTTTAGTAACAAGTCTGAACAGCATCAAAGTCACTGTATGGATTTGTAGCATGTTTTGGAGGGACCTATCGAGCAGATAATAAAATATTTACTTTGGTTCTGATACTATTCTTGAGGATAAGAATTTCTGATACTGCTCTCTGTTTACCCAGTGTTTAAGCATGCTAGCAGAGCCACATTGTTTCTTTTCCCCAATAGTCTAATCTGTATTTAGACAGTAGAATCTACTTTATAGTGTTCCCCAAAGCACACAAATACCACCCACTGGACATTACTTCCACATAATGCTCCAGAGCTCTCATTGGACACAGTCAGACTGGGCACATTCTCAACTGCAACAGCAGAGAAGTTGATTAAATATAGTTTGCAGTAAATCTGGCTTCAACCACAGCATGAGATGTTTAAATTGTGTCACCAGCACAAACACAGCATGTGACCGACAATAGAAGCTTCAATAAACCTAATAGTTCTGTCTTAAATGTATTTATTTATAACTTGTTCTTAATTCATTCTCCAAGTTCTGTCATAAATAAACACAAGGATTGTGGCTCTTTTGTTTTGTATTGAATCTCTGAACACTCTGAAGTCTCTGCTTTGCTTTATTTTTTGTTTGGCAATCAGTGCATGTTACAGCGCAGGTCGTTAGATTACTGTAGGAAGGATTGATTGCGTTTGCATAGTGACAGAGAGCTATAGTGGGGTGTTCGTCATATTGGCAGTCATATTTTTGTGTTATGATCAAAAAAATATTTAGACTAGGTTATGCACTTTCTATGGTAAACTGTCAATATGTACTCTATGCACAAAAGCTGCCACAATCACTTTTTAATTCAGTTCAGTTTATTTTTTATATTTGCTTAGCATTTAATCAATGGACACTTTCACAAAGCAGCTTCACATACGACTCCAATTTTAAAAAAGTGTACACAGTAAATAAAAAATTGAATGCAATGATTTGCAAACCTCATAAACCAATATTTTATTAATTTTATTCAGTTATAGAACATAGAAAACAGATCAAATTTTTGAACTGAGGAAATGTACCTTGTAAGGAAAAAATAAGGTAAATGTCCCAAAAATCTAGAATTTGTAAGAGTCATTAAAATGAAACATTTTAAAAATAATTTTTGCAAGTAATTAGGTTGAGAAGTCAGTAAGATGATGCAAAGTGTATCTGAGAAAGGCAAAGTCTGTTAGGAATAAAGATGCGCAGTCTGTTAAAGACTGTGAAATCTGAGAAAATATGAGAAATCTCCATCCATAAGGGACAAGGGTGAAAATCTATATTGGATGCCTGTAATCTTCAGGCCCTCAGGCGGCACTGCATTTAAAACAGTTATGATTCTGTAATGGAAATCACTGCGTGGGCTCATTAACACCTCGCAAAATCATTGTCTGTGAAAACAGTTTGCCATGTTATCCACAAATGCAGGTTAAATCATTCATAGAAGAATCCTGCAATAGAAAAGGCATGCGTGTACATGATCCAGAAACACCGCCATCCCTCCTGGGCCAAAGCTCAATGCAGTTGTTTATGACTATGAATATGCGCATCAGAGTCATCTTCTAAATTCATTATGTTTTAACATGAAGTTTATTTTATTTAACTGCTCAGTGATGGAGACTTGAGTGCAAAGCCATTCATAGTAATTGCAGTCTTTATGGCCATCCAAGAAAGACCATCCCCAGCCATGTTTTTGTAATGTCATTGATCTTTATGCTGCCCATGTGGGACCATCCTCTGCAGCAGTGAGTGGTTTTCAGGTTATTAAAACTCCAACGAGAAGTAGGGCAAAGTAGGATTTTTTTTTAATTTGGCAAATCAAAAAGAGATCCTTCTAGCATCTAGCAGCCTAAAGGGTAGTGCCAAGTGATTCACATTGCAAAAAAAAAAAAAAAAAAAAAAAAAAAAAGAATGAAAGCCAGCTCATATCAACATAGGCATGGACAAATTTGGATATTTTATGCAAATGTATGTTTATTATAAGTGAAACCATACTCAACATAGAGCATGAAGAGAATATATTTTTGTAAATGTTTTGAAGTAATTATGGTGTTTTAAATTTGTAAATTATCAGGACACCAAACCGAACCTTTGCTATGTTTCCACACAGACGGTTAATGAGGTTATACCGGAGAAACTGTACCTCTTCTAACTTTCATGCGGATTACATAATCAGAAAATATTTGTTTTCGATGTGAATTGATTAATTCATAAAAGTAGAAATTTCTAGACATTTTGTCTGTGAGGCAAGTATTCACTGAGATTCAGTTTTTTTTTTTTAAGTGTCTGTTAAGAGAGATGACAGAGATGGCAGAGAGCGCCCCCTGTCTGTTTTCTTTATTTTACAAAAGCTCTTTTGTTGTAATTATGAGTGTATACAAATAAAAATACACCCTTTACAGATTCTAATGATGTATTGCTCTGATCTGTACAATCAAAAAAGACATAGTAATTTAAGTTGCCACAAACCGCGCTGGCGCATTTGTAAACCACAGAGGGTTAATTGTGTGTATCATGGCAGATTTTGGTGCTGATTCCAGATGTGGCGACCTTTATTTCTTTCTTTATAATATCTGATTTAAAAAAGGATTTAATTTCGGCTCTTTTATATATATATATAAATATATATGTTTTATTTTTTTATTTTTTAATTTTATTTATATTTTGAATCAAAAGGATCAAACAGAAATGCGCGCTGCATTAATCGCATTAAAATTTGTGACATCAAAACTGATTTGCGTTAGCAAATTATTAACGCATTAATTTTGACAGCCATAATTAATATATTAATAAAGAATGCATTTAAAATGTTGTTACTTATTGAATGTATCCAGGCTGAACAGCCACCATATAGAACACAAGCAGAGAAAAGATGATGATGATCAGATGATCAGGAATGTCTTTATTCTCAGTCATGTTTAGATCGCTGAATCCCTCTGTCTCCTCCAGGTTAATCCTATATTTCTTGATGCCTTCTGCCTTGCTCGTTATCTTCATAAACTAGTCTACATCTGTGGTGTGTAAGTGTCAGGAAAAAATACCAGTGGTAGATTGAAAAAGCCGCACAATGATAGGAAATAGGTTGACAGGCTAAAAACAGCGCGCAGTGAGAAGAAAGAATATTGACATTTCACCAAATAGTCTGTTTTGAAAATGTAAGAAGTAGAAAGTACAGATATTTGAGTAAAAATGTAATAAATGAAAGTAAAAAGTTGTGGGAAAAATAAATAGTGATGTAAAGTAAAGTAAATCTACTTAAGTGCAGTAACAAAGTATTTGTACTTCATTACTTCCCACCTCTGCACAGGATGCCATGCTGAAATCTTTATTTTGGACTGTAAATGCATTTCAAATTTATGGATGTATTTCAAGATCAATATTAAACACATTTATATAACTAATGTGCCTTTAAAGTCCACATAAACATTTTTAATCACTTATAATTGTGCATTTGCATAGACAAGATTTTGAATGCATTTTAGATGGAAGTATAGCAGATGAGTACTCAGTCAGCTTTTCTTTAGACTGTGGGCATGGTTTATGGATAGCAGAGCTCATTAAAAATACTATTTTACTTATTCTACAACGTGGAATAAAAAATCTAAACACATGCATTATAATCTGATGAGCTTCATTTTGTTTGTAGGCTTTAATAAATTAAACAGAACATGTTTTATTAATCTGCTGGTGCATGATATAGACAAAAATGTAAATAATGCATATGCTGGATCAAGTGCTATTTTAAAATCTTTAAATTAACATACCACAGTGATATATGTGATAATTACTTCTATGACTATTCCTGAAGCAATCTATTGGCCTTATCCTGTACTGTACATTTTCTGATATCATTATATGTCATTGTATTAGTATTGTTTTATGCTATTATTGTGTATCATATTACATTTTACAGTAATTTTTTAGTTTGCATTTTGTATCCTATATATTTTGGCATTCAAAGACAAGTGCTGTTGTTTAAAGTTGGTAGCTAAGACACAATTGAAAGATCTCATTGCCGACATTTCTACACAAGACAAATCAGGCAGCCTAAAACTCGAAAGATTTTACCTGTATAAATATGAATGTAGGGTAAATCTGCACTTAAACCACTTTAGAAATGTTGACTAAACATAACTAGATGCAGTATTGCTCATGCTCAGGCATTGAGAGTTGGTGTGAGCAGAAAAGAAGTCACTTTAATTTCTGTGGTTGTGGTAAAGCTGAGTTAGCAACTAATTATAATGCTTCTGGTACTTATGTAGACCTGATGTCACATCTAGCACTTCTGCCAAAAGAAAACATCAGAAAGAAGACACTTTGAAATCTATTAAGTTGAAAAAAAGAAAGATTTTTGCCGTCCACAGCATATTTCCACAGCATATCACCCTTAAATCTCTTTAACAATACATATTTTTGAAGCTTCAACGCAAATGGATGAACTTCAGAAAATGTATAGACTAAACAAAAATATGAACCCAATAATTATTTGTTGTATTTGAAATACAATCCAGCATTTGTGTGATCATCTAATTAACCTGTACTCACAGCTGGGACTGTTAAAGCATGACTTAACACTTCAATGAGCTAGTGGACAATGACTGCAGCCCAATATAGAAAGAACATTCTGAATAATTGAAAGGCCCCCAATCCACTCGCCTTTGCCAGAACTCCCCTGGATGTCTGGCCATTGCTTTGCTCTGTAGCTTTGAGTGTGGGGCCAGTGGTGAGGGGCTGAAATAACTGGCAGGCTTAAGAAGCAGGTGTGCATGTCCTCTGTATGCCATCTTATATTATTCAGCTGTCTTTTGATGGTGAGTCAGAAGAAAGTGCTCCTCTAAAGGCGCACTGGACCTCAGCCTACTGAAATGCAATTCAGCAATAACGGCCATGAAAGCAGTATTCTTTTTACATCCTTACAGATTTCTAAACTTTTTTATTTCCTGAAACTGTAAGAAAAAAAAGCAAACTTAAATTTGGTTTTAATGAAGATCTGTTTGCCTTTATTTTTTCAATTGATAATTTTTACCGAGTTTTTTTGACAGTTTAAAACCCCATTATCATTATAGTTGCATTATTTCACACTTTTATGGAGATGTATTTGCATGCCATTACAGGTAAAGGGTTTCATTTAATGTCCACAGCAAATGTGTAAGGCAATCATGGGCACAGATTCACTCAAAATGGACAGTTGATGACTGGAAGAAGACCAGGATTTTGCAATTCTCAACTGTCTGGTTGTGGATTTGGTCTAGTACATAGATAGCAATTTTAAAGAAAAAGAATGACATTGACTGTTCCAATAGATAATACTGAAGACATGTTATGCCATGTAGAAGTGTAGACTAATAATGCAGGAAGAGTTTTAACAGAAACACAGGAGAAAGATATGTGTTTTGAGGGATTTCTCAGCGGACATGTAAACTCTAATTAAACTGTCATTCTTATACTTAAGTTCAAGTCTATGACTGGTTTCAATAGAAAGTAACCATAGAAAATTCCATATAACAAAGACAAATTCAGAAAAATGGTTTAAAAGAATTAAATACTTTCAGGTCCTTCAACAGTGGCACATAGCCCTATTGGTTTGATATGAAAATAATTTATTTTTTATGTTTTTGGCATGTAAATCTTGTGAATCAATAGGTTGAATTCAATTTTGAATTTTTTTATTTTATTTTAAAACAAAATTAAAAAAAATTGAAAACAAGATCAATCAGATCAATGATTTTCCTTGGTTGTTAGGTCCACTGCTTTTCTGACTGTTGTCAAGCAACCAGAGAAATAATGAACATGAGCATTTTTACATGTTCCAGTATATAACTTAACCCTCAAAAATGCAGGGGTTGATTAGCAGATACAAACGCTCCTTGAAAAAGGTATAGTAGTACTGGTCTGTACACCGGTCCAGGCCTCTGGAACTGTCTGCAATATAAACTTCGATACAGTGAAACCCCCTTATTGGTGGGGGTATAAGTCCTAAAGAAAACATGGATAGTAGCGAACGTCTCTGGGTTACGTATGTAACCCTAGTTCCCTGAGGGAATGAGATGCTGCATCGAAACGGTTTGGGAACGCCTTGCGTTGTCCACGCTCTGAATCGACACAGTCGATTTTGCTTCTCCTGGTCTGAGCTAGTAAAGGAGGAGGGAAGAATGCCCGCAGTATGACAGGTCGTGAGGGAGCCGTAGGCACCTTAGGCACATACCCAGGTTTAGGGTAGAGAAATAAACATGCCAGGGGTAAACTCCAGGAGAGATGGGGCCACAGACAGAGCCTCCAGGATATCGCCAAAAGAAAGGCGGTCTTTACCGACAGGTACCTAAGGGCCACCTCAGCCAAGGGCTCGAAGGTGGGCTCAGATAGAGTCGCCAACACAATGGCCAAATCCCACACGGGCACTCTGGGTTGTATCCCGGGCCTCAGCCTCCGGGTGCTGCATAGGAAACGTGTCACGAGAGGGTGTTTACCCAGTGACTGCCCCGCAGGCGGGGTACGATTAGCTGTGATAGCGGACACGTAAACCTTCAGGGTGGACAGAGCCAACCCTGTGGCAAACTGTTCCTGCAAGAACTCCAGAACTGAACCAACTGGCAGTTGACTGGGTCTAACTGGTGGTGCTCACACCGTGTGGTAAACAGATGCCATCTTGCGGCATACGACGTCCTTGTAAAGGGAGCTCTGGAATGGAGGATGGTCTCGTCTCAACTACCTCAGTAGATAGACCAGCTGCTAGAAACTGTGCCCCCTCTGAGGCGTTCAGACGTAGCCTCAGCCACATCTGCACTATGGCGTCCAGCCCCAGTGAGGCTGGGTGAGAGAGAGAGAGAGAACCAGAGAGGACTGTGTGAAGTCTCCCGAGTCACAAACAGATCCACCCTGGCTCTGTAATATCTCTGCCATATCTGCTCCTTCACCTCTGGGTGGAGCCTCCATTCCCCGGGCCTCGGCCCTTGCCTTGAAAGGGCATCTGCTTTTGATGTATGAGACCACTGACATGGACCAGCACGTGCTGATCTCTCAGGTCTCGGAGGAAGTGTTTTAGTGCCAAAAGCACAGCCATCATCTCCAGGCAGTTTATGTGCCATGAACGATATAGCTTGTTCCACCGACCTTGGGCAGAGCGGCCATTAATGACCGCTCTCTACCCCATATAGGATGTGTCTGTCTTTAGCATTACGCGATGACAAGGAGTTCCCAAGATGGGGCCCTGAAACAGGAACGTATGTTCTCTCCATATAGCTAAGGTTTGAAGAGCTCGCTTCGAGACCTTGATAGTACGGAGTGGGTTGCCCCCTCGGGAAAACCCTCTGTCTCTGAGCCACCACTGGACAGGTTTAATATGAAGGAGGCCAAGTGGGATCACGTTCGACGCTGCCGTCATGAGACCCAGCAGCCTCTGGAACTGCTTCACAGTGAGTGGTTGGCCTTCTCTTACTCTCCCAACTGCTGTGAGGATGGCTGCGGGTCTCAATTGTCTCCAGGTGTGAGACAATTGTGCCCGCAACACGGTCAAGTCTGACACTACACCCAAAAGGTGGTTCTCTGCAATGGAGAAAGCACACTCTTCCCTGCGTTCAGTCTTAACCCCAGCTCCTTCATGCAGGCGAGAACGACATCTCAATGCCAGACCGCTCTGATCAAGCTAATATCAACCAGTCGTCGATATAGTTCAGAATGCAGATGCCCTGAAGCTGTAGCGGGGCTAAAGCCGCATTAATGCACTTTGTGAAGGTGCGGGCTGAGAGTGCTAGGCCGAAGGGGAGGACCCGGTATTGGTAAGCTTCGTCCCCGAAAGCAAACCTCAGGAACCTCCTGTGAGCAGGAAGGATGGCTATGTGGAAATAGGCGTTCCTTAGATCTATCGTGACAAACCAGTCCTTGAACTTGATCTGAGACACTACCTCTTTGAGGGTAAGAATCCTGAATCTGAGCCTCATGAGTGAGCGGTTCAAAGAGACCTAGGATCGTCCACAATCCACCGTCCTTTTTCGGAAAAACGAAGTACTGGCTCTATTAGCCTTCACCACTGCCCATTTGTTTGAGGGGAGGACCCCCCATAGGTTGGCCGACTCCTTCGATCTGGGCCTAGCTTTCGGGCTTTGCGCTCACCGAGCAGCCCAATGAGAGCGGCGGGGAAGTACCACTGAGACGCCGCCGTGGTCTCCTGAACCTGTCGGCGATCGCCCTTACCTACAGCGTTGCCTGAACAGGCCAGGGGGAGCCACCGGGCTGTTCAGAAGGAAAGCCCTGTCTCCGCTTACAGGGTTACTAGAGCTGACGTGGACTGACCTACGGCATGACCGTGAGGGTTAGGTCACAGCGCCCCGTAACTCCTTAATCGTCAGCCCCAGAGCTGAATCCCTCGTCCATATCTCATAGCAGGTCAGTCTGGTATGCCTGCAACACACTCATCGTGTGGCTGCACAGACACAAAGTGCTTACATGAACAATCAGAAGCGAATGTCGCTACCATCGCTCAACCATTTTGTAGCTTCCTGGTTTGCGCGACGTCACCCGCTGATGTCACGACTTGCCTATTGGCTGGATTTCACACATGATTCAGAGCGTGGACAACGTGAGGCGTTTCCAAAGCGTTTCGACGCAGCACCAGTTCCTGAAATGGAACCTTGTATACTGAACATACTGTATATGTCTATGATAAAGTTTTATTAAAGATTAGGCACAATAAAACATTATAATAATAATAATAATAATAATAAACTTTATTTTGTATAGCGCTTTTAAAAGAAGTTTCTCAAAGCGCTTGACATAAAAGATGTTTGGGCAGTTAGAAGACTAGCTTCAGAAGAGTGTAGAGCACGTGAAGGTGTGTAGGGGGTTAACAGCTCACACAGATATTGAGGGGCCAAATTATTCAAGGCCTTATAAGTGAGCATGAGAATTTTAAAATCAATACGAAAACTAACAGGAAGCCAGTGCAATTTTTCCAGGATAGGTGTGATGTGTTCCCTTGCACTGGTCCTAGTCAGAATTCTAGCAGCTGAATTTTGTACCAACTGTAATTTACTTAGGGCAGCTTTAGGAACTCCAGCCAGCAAAGCATTACAGTAGTCGAGACGTGAAAATACAAGTGTTAATCAACTTTTCATATCATAGCAATATAGCAACAGCACTTATTGCCTTTTGGAGCCATTTCTAACCAAAATAAGAGTTAGACAAGCACAGTGATAATATTTGTAATTTTTGAGTTTATTTTGTAACTTTATTTTGCAAAGCTAACTTTTGTTTAAGTTTTAAGTTTTTCTACAAAAACAAAATAAACAGAGTAAGAGTTGCGATGAAGTGCTTTGAAAGCTCGCCCACTGTACTCATTGTACCTCAAGGCCAACACGGAGAAAATGAGCAGAAGCGACTTCCCACATGCCATTCAGGGCCTCAACAGGAACAACACCTGTGACTAGATTTTGGACTTGTTTGCACAACCAACCACAACCCCTACATTTCTGTTAATATACTTATATATTAGATTAGATTAGAGTAGATTAGATTAGATTAGATTCAACTTTATTGTCATTATGCAAGGTACATGTAGAGAGCCAATGAAATGCAGTACTCATGTATATGAAATGCGGTAATGCAGTACATATATATGTGTGTGTGTGTGTGTGTGTGTGTGTGTGTGTGTGTGTGTGTGTGTCTGCAACTACATTGCCATGATCTTGTATAACATTATATTGCACAATAAAACAGCACATATCTGTGCTTCATTCCAAATACAGTACATACTGCAGCTGCCACCGATCTTTCATATGCTTTACAATATAGTTATGTAATTTTCCATTTCTACATGTATACAAGTAAATTTGGGTTAATGTAAATTGTATTTTTATTATTAAAAAAGCATTTAATGGCACATCTACTGTGTATGGTTGTGTGTGGTTCAAATTTTAGATTAGAATTGAATGAAGAGATGGTTTATAGCAAAGAGGAGAGAAAAAAAAGACACCCCTCTGTGTTACCATTCATGTTCCCATTGAGTGTCTAACCTTTGGGGTGAGGGTGGGCCTATTTATAGTGTTGTGGATCTTGTTGTCATGGGAACTCTGTGTATTAGGACTTGGGTACTTGTTCAAGATGACTTGAAGAGCCTGAGAACTTTTAGACAAGTCAAGCCTGATGTCATTTAGGCATGCTAGACCCTCAACAGCTCTGTTCAATTCATGTCTGTTATTTCTGTCATTAATGTTTTGTGAGACTTACTGTGAGTCCCCTAAGAATAAAAATCAGTCACTGATTGCTAACTGCAGATGATGCTGTATGATTATGCTTCTCAAATTCATTCTCATATCACTACTAAGTTGTTATTAAAAAAATTAAATGGTTTACTACAGTTTTTACACACTGGAAAATATAAATAAATAAATAAATATTGCCTATTTTTGTAATTGACAGTGTACAGTATGTATCCACTACAAATTTAAAAACGTAATGCTGTTTGACATATACACTATACAGTAAAACCCCATTTGAACGAGCATAATTCGTTCGTGAATATTGCTCGTAGGTCTATTTGCTCGTATTTTCGAACTAGTTTTCCCCATAAGAATTAATGTAAATGTGATTTAATCCGTTCCGAAACCTCATTCGATCGCTTATTTCTGCACTTAAAAAGTAGCCTATTTTAACAAACAAATACACCGCAAATTACTGTACAGTAAAAATAATTTAACACTAACCCATGTAGTAGTGGTTGATTGCGAGTGTGAGACGCACACCACTCTTTACTTTTCGACTATTTCCTTCTTGGTTTCAATGGTAATTCTATTTACTTTCGTTTTCCCAGCACCATCACTGATTTTCTTGGGAGACATTTTTCAAGATTTCTAGTGAAATAAAAATATAACACTAAAAAAGGTTAGGTTTTTGCTGCACTGAACAACGAGAGCAACCAAGGTACACGAGATCAACTAAGCGACTGATGCTACCCTCGGCCGAAAGCGGGGAACCGGCAGCGCGGGTTTGCTCGTGCCTTCGAAATTGGCTCGCAAAAGATTTTGCGAGCAAGGTCGCTCGTATCTTAGATTGATCATTCTATTAGTTGCTCGTACAACAGGGTTTTACTGTATAGAAAAAGTTTGCATATCCCATATTCACAGCCATGTTTGGTTCTTCCTCAAACTTTTTCCTCAAAGTTTCCAATTTTCTTTCCCAAATTAGGTGCTTTGACCTGTTTCAGCATGAGAGTTCCCTAGGCATAAAGTAAGGTCCATGATGATGTGGCTTGCCAAGATTAGTGTAATGTAACTAAACCTGCACCAAGCCCTTGGGATGATTAGGAACATCCACTGCTCCACAGGCTTCTTCACCTAACATAAGTTTCTGACCTTACTAATGCTTTTGTGGCTAAACAAGCACAAATCCACACAACCATAAAACAATCTGTGACTGAAACTGTGGAATGGGATGTTCAACAAGGACAGGTTTCACAAACGTTTGGTGTAAAGTAAATATTTAAACAAAAACATTTAAGTATATGCATTTATATACATTAAATTAATGCTAAATATGAAATATATTTTAGTAAACTTTACATAAAAATAGATAGCTCAAGCTAGAGATGAATGTAAAATTGTTGAAAACAGTTTTTTACTATTAATTTTACTATTAATTAGGAACCCTGCGCACAACAACTACCAATCACATTAATGGTGAAAACGCATCCAAGAGTTCTCAGGAACAATAATTATTTAACAGAATTTGAAAGTAGCTATGGAGCCATAGTAAAGAGCAAAAAAAACACTGTCAGTGCAAAAGATTTTATAATATGGAGGTTAAAACAAATCATAACATAGAATCATAACTAATTGTCCCTGACCATCATAATGATGAGAAAAGTCAGAGAAAACAACAATCAATCAAAAATAGTTGCAGGATGACTAGAATGCGTGCCAAGTTCTTTAATCATCTCTGTAACTGTGCCTATAATTGTGTTTATTTCAACAATATGTGAAGCATTTCATTAGATTCAAAGAAGGAATAGTTTAATGAATGAGGCTGTTTGGAGAATAGAGTTTGTATGATTTGAAAAGGTAGTTATAGTTGTATGATGTGTGTTAGTGTCTGTCCAAAGACCCTGTAAGTAGCTGCAAGTAGCCTCTCTTACACACTTTCCTTTCTGCTCTCTCTCTCTCTCTCTCTCTCTCTCTCTCTCTCTCTCTCTCTCTCTTCTCACTCTGCACCTTTGCTGTCTCTGTAACTCTGGTACTTTTTCTATTGTTGTCTCTCACTTTCTTTGTAGCTGCCAGCAGTAAGCAGCTGCCAGATTAGCTGCCGCATTAGAAATAGCGTCCATATGCAATAACTAGCAATTTGAAGACAAATCAGCTCCATTCCAGCTCCTAATGTCATTAAATTGATATCTGAAAAAGCCTTTTTCACAGCGTGAAACCAGTCTCAACACTCTTTCGTGTGGTGAATGGTCACATTGTCCCCTGGGAATAATAAATTGGTTTCTTAATCACCCAGAGTGGCAGCTTCTCATGTTCATTGTCATGCCCAATGAGACGTGACACTCTATTGAAGCTATGAAATGTGGAATCAGTACCAAGCTTTCCACAACAGACATTAGTGTCTGTCCCTCCCCCGTGTGACTCTGACATGCTCCCTTAGTCCATGCATTCATGCCCTCAGCTCCACAATGCTTGCCTTATAGCCAATAGTCATTCGGCTGGGCAGGCATTCTGGGTAGAAGTTTTGTATTGTATATTTTCTGAGTTGTTGTTTGTGTGTGATTTATTGAAAATTATATCTGCTTTGGTGTGTTATTTTTTATACTGTGGTTTTAAAAATTAGAGTATATCCAATATTAGTGGTAAAGATTTCATTAAATGATAAATGAAACATAAAGTAAGTGAGAGAATGAGCAGGAAGTAGACGTGCGTGTGTGTGTGTGTGTGTGTGTGTGTGTGTGTGTGTGTGTGTGTGTGTGTGTGTGTGTGTGTGCAAACATGATACATCTTTTACTGTACGTGAACTGAGCAAAGTTGAAAGTGATACATCAAAGGAAATGTCAAAGGAAAAAACACCCATCAGTTGATTAAATGAGGAGTTCTCTATATTAATAAGCTGCTATTAATTACATATAAATGATATAAAGCAAGGCATATAGTGATTTACAATATTTTATTTGCGTTACATTTTTAACAATTAAACAATCTTGTTCTCATTTTGTACCCATGAATGTATGCTACATGATAACTAAGAGGACAGAAGCCAACAGCAAAATAATAAACTTCACTGTAAAATAATTTGTAATCACTTAACATTTGTTTTACTGATGCGGCAAGTCTCAAATCAAGCACCAAAATCTGCCATGATGCACACATCTGGCAATTCAATCCCTTCGTGTAAAAACAAAGTTCGGTTTTGTGTCCTGATAATTTACGTAATTTAAAACACCATAATTACTTTTAAATATTTACAAAAATATTTTGTGTTCATGCCCACTGTGTGGCCCACTGCTGACCAGATTTTAAAAAAAATCTGAAATATGATCTGTAACTTAATATGGTCCAGTTCTTTGTCATTTGTAAATAACTTTCAGTAACTATTGACTGACCCACTATTGGAGTCTCAAAATGGCATGAAATACATTTATTATATTTTTTTAATAACATACTTAAACCATCATATTGAAGCAAGATATTAATGTGAGATTTAAATACATATAGCATGCATATGTATACATATAGCATGCAAACTGATAATCGGCTAGTTGTAATCTGCTGGTGCGGCCATTTAGTCAAATGCATGTGTCTCGTATGTTACTCTCGAAATATAAGTGTCTACCATTTAACTATTACATACAGAATTGGGTAACATATTTTGTAAAATAATATCATCATTAATCTAATTACCAATTTTAGTGATTCTTTCCTTGATCTTTTTGTGTTTTTTCTTTAGTGCATTTGCAGTGCATTGTGGGATGGCACTTGTCTCCACCCTGCTTTCTTCGCTCATTCTGGGCATTTTGGAAAGCCCGCTTGTATGTTGCCACTATCCACGCTTCTCATCCAATGACACTGTGTTCCAGCACTTGGCGCTGCACCCTGACCCTACTGTGGGCACGGTGTACATTGGTGCACAGGATCGCCTTTTCCAGCTGTCTGGCTTGGACCGCTTGCTTCTGGAGGTGGAAGAGACAACAGGTCCTTTGAGAGACAGTAAGGATTGTCTTCCACCTGTAACTCCTGAGAACTGCCCACATTCCCGGTTAGTAAGTAACCACAACAAGCTGCTGCTGGTGGAACCCTATTCCCTCCAGCTTATTACATGCGGCAGTGTCCACCAGGGCACATGCCAGAAGCGCAGCCTGGCTAATGTCAGCCAAGTTCTCTTCTCTGCCGAAAGACCAATGGACACTCAATACGTGGCTGCCAATGACCCAACTGTCTCCACCATTGGACTTGTAGCAAGTCAGAGAGATGGGGCTCCACCCTTGCTATATGTGGGAAGGGGCTACGTGGGACGGGGTAGCCTCCCACCGATCTCCACCCGCCAACTTTCCTCTGAGCACATCTTTTCCTATGAGGAAACAGCTAAACTAGGTGTGGCTGGCCGCCTATCAGAGTACGACCACAATTTTATACATGCCTTTGCACGAGGGAGCCATGTCTACTTTTTATTCTTAAGACGCAACCTCAAAGCCACATCCCGAGAATATATAACATACATAGCACGGATGTGCCTGGATGATCATGCATATTATTCCTACATCGAAGTTCCTCTGACGTGCCACTCTCGCTTGACAACAAATTACAATCTTCTCCAGGGAGCACAGGTGGGTGGAGAGGTCCTGATGGCAGTGTTTTCAACATCATTGAATGGTGCCAGCATGCCGAGTGAAGAATCAGCACTTTGCCTTTACAGTCTGGATTATATTGACCACTGGATTGATGGTACACGAGACTTGTGCTACACACAGGATGGTCATAGAGATGGCACCAGGGTGGCATATATAGAGTATGAGGTTAAATCCAGCTGTGCCAACTTACCAAAAGTGAGAAAATTTTCTTTACACTTTTTCTGAATGTCACAAAGGGTACATGGGATGTACACAGAGTCTGCAATGTAAATGAAAAATTCAGGATAGTTAAGTGTTTTTCAGGTTTTACTTAAACTTAATTGGATTTTCTAGGCATGACATGTAAATAAATGAAGATTAAATATGTAGACTGAAGAAAGAAATATTTTTTTGTTTGTAGTTATATATAATAGGATGTAACCACTATTGAAAAATTTTTTGTCTGTATAACTACTTTTAGGACACACTAAGTACCTATCCTTGTGGCTCAGACCACACTCCAAGTCCGATGGCCAGCCAGGAGCCAGTGGAAGCTCAAGCGGTTTTGGAGAGTCTTTCTGCTCGTTTCACTGCAGTGGCTGTCAGTGTGAGAGAGGGACATTCCATTGCTTTTCTGGGAGACTCCAAAGGAATTTTACACAAGGTAACTAAGAGGGAGTTAGCATTGACGTTCAAGCAATAGATGTTTACCAGCTGATTGTAGTATTTTATAGTTTCATTAGATTACAGCAGGGTGCAGCATTTAAACATTGCTATAAACCAATGTACAGAGTTGTGCAAGTTGAGGGTTCTCCAGGTTGTGTGATCTTGCAGTTAAAAATGTCATAATATATTTTGACCCAGTCTACTGTTTGAGCACTGTCTGCTACAGGTAATAAACTAACTAGGCCTAAGTATTGCATACAACCCCACATCAAAACAACTTGAACTATCACTTTACCATTCACACATTTGTTCATTTGGTGAAAATGTACATCAATCAGGCATAACGTTATGATAGTATAAAATTATGACCGCTGAAGTGAATAACTCTGATTATCTCTTCATCATGGAACCTGTTAGTGGGTGGGATATATTAGGCAGTAAGTAATAGACAACAGTTGATGTGTTATAAGCAGGAAGAATGGGGAAGCATAAAGATGTAGTTTGACAAGAACCAAAACGTAATGGCTAGACATCTGGGTCAGAGCATCTCCAAAACTGCAGCTCTTGTGGGATGTTCCTGGTCTGCAGTGGTCAGTATCTATCAAAAGTGGTTCAAGGAAGGAAGAGTGGTGAACCGGCGACAGGGTCATGGGCGGCATTGATGCAGTGAGGTCCGATCCAATGGACGAGCTCCGGTAGCTCAAATTGCTGAAGAAGTTAATGCTGTTAATGCTTGACAGCACAGAACTGTTTTGGCAGCAAAAAGGGGACAAACATAATACTAGGCAGTTGGTCATAATGTTAAACCTAATCGGTGGACATAAAGTTGATTATGCCTGATCACTGTATATGAAGTCATATCATTATTTACACTTAAACTGGTGGCTATAATTAGCATTAGCAGAATAAATAGCTAGGTACAGCAGGTTGCTAGCACCAACCAACATTGTATTGTCTTTTTGGCTAATTTGAGCAAAGCACTATACCTTTTTTTAACTGCCAATGCAGTGGAACAGGTATTATATAACTTACCTCTACATGCTAACACAGTTTTGATGTCGAGTTTTTTAAAAACTTTAATATGGTTGGGGGGTCACTTCATTTTCTCTGAGTACAACTCCAGTTGTATTCGATGGGTTTTGCTTTCAGCTGGTGCTACACCACTGCACTCTGCTTTATCTATCCCCATCTTCCTTGTGATTTTAGATCAGTGGTTTCCAGGACATGATTTAGCATTTTTATATAAATCTTTTTAGTAATGGAGGTGATTTAAAATGCAGTGAAATACTATACTTATACTTATACTTAAGTAAATATAAAAGTACAGATTTTTTTTTTTACAAATTATAGACATCTGCAAAAGCACAAAAAGTAATTTTTTCACTTATCATGCAGTATCTTTCAGTGTCATATTATTGAAGAAACAGTTGTAGAATGTTGGAGAAAAAGGTTGTACTTGAAGTTCCTGTAGCTATAAGACACATTTGCACTGAGATACTTGAGACACTTGTGCTATTTACAGAGAACATGTCCCTCTAAGTAGTTTAAGCTTAACTAGTCGAATCATTTCTTTAGAACAAAATATTGGACATTATTTAAGTGTCTGCATGTTGATCAGTAATATGCAAATCATTTGAGGTGGAGTTTTCCTTTAACCACAGTAGTTACAAAGGCATACATTGATGTGTAGATCTGTACCGTAAGTCTGTATGAATTTTTCCCGCAGCTTGCAGTAACTGGCAGTTAGTCAATGCTAATCCAGTTAAAGATGCCTAACCTGAGTATGCAAGCACCCGTGCAGCTCTTTAGTATGAGGTTTCTGGCACTATTAGCAATGTCACCTGCTTTGCTGATGGGATTCTTAAGCTAGTAATCACATTATCTGAAATCCACTCCACACTTGATGTGATTCAAGAGACATTAAGGATCCTTCACGGATGTATTCTGTTGCTGTTCTTCTTACAGTCTCTCCCGGACTTCTTGTTAAAGGATGATGCTCGGAAAGCCCAAAAGACTTTGTGTAGTTATATAAGATTCTAAAATGTAGTATAAGATTTAAAGAGTTTACTGTGTAGCAATTAGGATATTTTTGCTATGGGTTTTACCACATATTAATAGCTGGTTTGTCACTTGAGGAAGTGCTTCTTCATGCATTTAGAGTTTAGATGTATTTTTTTTTTTTTGTGGACAAATTATCTGTAATGTTTGTTTAATAGGTTTTTCTGGGGAGCTCTGGAGAAGTGAAGAGCTACTCCAGTCTTCCCATCCAGCCAGGTTCAGCCATTAACCGAGACCTGCTACTTGACTCTTCCCAGAGACACCTTTACATTATGACTAGAAATACAGTGAGTCTTTTCTCTCAGATCGTGCACTAAAAAAGGCATAAATAGTTAATCTTGGGAAAAATAACATGGGCAAGCATGATATGTGAGTTTAGCTGTGAGTTTCCTCTGTTTTAATGTGTGCAGGTAGAGAAAATGCCAGTGGCAGAGTGTAATAAACACATAAATTGCCAATCATGTCTTGCGGCTCGAGATCCTTATTGCGGCTGGTGTGTTTTGGAGGGCAAGTGAGTATCAAGTCATTCTGCATAAAACTGAAAATGAAATTTTATGTATTTGCATTTGAGGAATCTGGACTTTCTTTCTTTGTTTTTGTCTAGGTGTGTTATGCGTTCTGACTGTAGTTCTGGCTCAAGGGAAGGCCATTGGCTTTGGAGTTTTGACATGGGGCAGAAGTGTCTGAAGGTGGAGTCACTGTCACAGTCCAACGTCAGCCTTGGAGTAGAGAAAAATGTATGTGTTTGGACAAATAAGACATAATTTTTCTGCTTATCTATTTGCTAACACAGATCTAAACATTAAAATCCTGGATTTTATCATATAAAAAAAAATGGCAAGTACAGTAATATAATATGAAAGCACTGATTATAGCACGTGTGTTTCTGTAGGTGGCACTCGATATACCGGGCTTGCCCATTCTCTCTGAGGGCGATAAGTACTCATGTTTCTTTGATGAGACACAAAGTGCTGTGACTGTTCAGGAAACTATAGTCACTTGCCTCACTCCTTCAGCCAGCATGTTGCCTCCTGTACCTCAAGGACAAGGTAAAACACTCATGCTTGTTGAAAATCCTGTTCCAGATTTCAGTCTCCCTCTGCTTTATATATAATAAGCTCCACTCTTCAGGGAAAGCTGTTCACTAGATTTTGGCATGTGACTGTGGAAACTTTATCGTTCTGTGGGGATTTCTCACACTAATGTTGGGTGAGGAGGCGTTAATGAAATAAATTTTACAGCATACAGGCATCATACAGCATTGTGTACATCCAACTTTGTGCTTCCAGTTTGATTTAATCATACATAGACATATAGTATATGTGGTTGTACACTCATGCCTAGTAATTGTAATTTTTCCAGTTTGACCATTTGCCAAATTCCACTAGTTCTTCCCATGACACCACCTAGGGAAGTTGAAAGTTAGCATGTGTTTTGTCCAATACACATAAAGCCATTGACTATATATTTTCTAAAATCATGCTACTATATTTCAAATGAAGCAAAACATATTTTGAGGAAATTGCTAGATGGAAATGAATGCCTTGTGTTGCTATGATTGACAGAATAATGCTATCTTCTGCCCAGAAAATGAGCCAATGTACAGTTCTTGAACTTCTGACCAATTATAGCAAGCTCTCTGTTGTTTCACTCAAATTTAATAGAAAATGAAAGTGGCTTTTTTACATACTGGTCTTAAAAATGTCTCAAAAAAACATGCCAGGCATAGAGATAAAAATCTGTAAAGGCTTCCATTAAATGTCTTCAGGCAGTTCTAGTTGTTTTCCCATAGACATATTGCACTGATTAGATTTTACTAACAGAATTTGAACTAATAGCAAGACCGACACACCTCAGGAAAGCTTTTTGTATTTGTAACAATACTTATTGTGTAGATTGTTGCAATGATTTTGTCAGAAAAACTTACATTACTTGTCTCTTTTGACAGATTCAGTGTCAGTCACACTGTCCTTGCGCTTCCTGAACGTGACTGTGGCAGTTCAGGAGTTCACGTTCTATGACTGTTCTCTTGTGCAGCAACTGTCAGGCACCATGCCGTAAGTTGCTCAGCCATCATGTTATTGGAAAAAAGACAGATTCTTATGTTGCGTATGTTACCTTGTATGTAGTGAATTAAAAGCTTTTTGTATGAAGGCTACATGAAAAGCTAAACCTACTTCTCCAGCCAGCATTAGCTGAAGTAGCTGTCCTGGCTAGAATGCTGGTTTTCAGCAAAATAATACAATAGAAAGATTTTACCAGCAAGCCAGACTTATTATTCAGTCAGTTAATAATTTCCTCTGGCCATCCATATCTCTCTTATTTCTTAATTAGATTCTCTAAAGATTTAGAACTCTAAATCTCATTCATCGCTGAATTAAGATTGTGATCTGCCAATCTCTATGCTTTTCTAATGTCTGGGATTTGTTGAGGACGCCCTTAGAGTTCATATTGACTGACTCCTATACTGATAAAAAATATATATATATTATGCGCTGGAAGTACATGTATAATTTAAATAGCTTATATGATCATTAAAATAAAAATAAAAAACAATGTCATTAATACAAGGTACTCAAAGGAAAATTTGACATTGAGAACTACTTTTTGTTACATTGTACACATTTTGTTAAATGTTGTTACATTGTTACAAGACATAAACAACAAATTTACATAGTTACTGTGATTGACATTGACTCATTAATTGAGTTTGAAGTGGAAATTATTTACATTTCAGTCATATTTAATCAGGAGAAAGAATTTAGACCACATGAGTACAGTGGCTCAGGAATATTAACTTTTTGCCCTATAAAGTGTATAGAAAAAGATACAAAGTGAAGAAATAAAAATGTATAGTAAAAAAAACTATATATATATATATATAATATATATATATTTATATATTTATATATAAAACCGCCTGCCTAATATTCTAATAGCCCTTTCGTGCTGTGGTGTCTGTCCCTAAAATAGCAGCAGATTCTCTAATTCCCATAAGGAATTAGGCGGGGCCTCAATTGATTAGACTTGCTTGTCCATCTTGTCCCACAGGTGGTCAATCAGATTAAGAATTGCAGATTTTAGATGTCCAGTCAACACCTTGAACTTTTTGTCATGTTCCTCAAACTATTCTAATGGAATTTTCGCAGTGTGGCATGGAGTATTATCCTGCTGAAGGAGGCTACTGCAAATTGGGAATACCATTGCAATTGCTTTGGCTGATGTACAGGAGAGCATATGCAGCTGTGTGCTCTTCTATAAGAGCTGGGATGAAACCTTTTGGGCAATTTGTTATATAGTACCCCTTCTGTGTAATCAGACCAGACAGGTCTGATCAAACATTCCGAGTTGACAAACATCCATATGACAAACAGATGCATTTGTCATTATGAGTTTGTCAGTTGAGTGTCAAGATAAAATGAGCTGGGGGGGTTAAAAAACAGTTCAGAAAGACTTTGTCTAGTGTTAGAAATTGAACATATATTTCTTGACATTTTCTTGTGCTGCAGAAGATCTCACTGTTTGATTATTGTGTATTTATAGTAATAGAATATCACAGATTTGAAAATGTCAGGGCAGTGAGAGTAACAAAGAATCTGACCCGCTCTCATCTCAGTGACAGATGTCTCTCTGGTGATGTAGCAGCTGTCTTGTACATTCCTCGTCGAGGCAAGACATCACGTTTCTTTCCTGCGTTCTCATTCTCAACCAGTAGTTCCCAGCAAACATGTATTGAGATTCAGATACCGCTTGTCTTGATTTAACCATTAAGGTCCGGGAAGTAATAGGCTTGAATTTCTATAATTTAATAGTTGCACATAGTATGAGCCTCTATGGGCTTTATGAAAATGGGCTGGCTTTTTGCTTGGAGTATTGTATGTCATTTCACCACTCTCTAATAGAAGTTATTTTTCTCCTTTTTCCTCTGTATGTGTTCTCACTGTGCAGATGTATAGGGTGTGTGACTAGTCGCTGGAGGTGTAATTGGTGTGTTCACCAGCACATTTGCTCTCACAAGGCTACATGCGACCAAGGAGTGATCATATACAATCAGCATGTAAGTTACTGACAGAAAAATTGTAGTTCAGTTAGTCCTATTATAGTGCTTTATACATCTACTAGTTTGTTTTGCCTTGTGTTTACACTGTTGCAGTGTCCTTGTCAATATTAAGGTGTTTTTTTACAGGTACAATTTACAAATGTTTGTGTCTTTATTTACTTCTTATCTATCACTTATCGCACTTTTGTGTTTTTTTATGATCACAAGTTCAATCTACAGTCTTCAACGACAAAAGACTTTGATACATTTACTACAGAGTCAACCAAAGTGTCTACTCCAGCCAAATTTATAGCCATGTCTACTGCTGTGGTGATACCTCCCATCATTCAAGAGACAACTGCAATAACTAGAACAGCTGTGAAACCCTTCACCAACCTGCCGAGCAATTTCCAGCATACCATGCCTTCCTCAACCCAACAGGCAATAACTATAGTTGCAAAAGCCCAGGTTCTACATAAGGACAGCAATGTAGGTGGAGAGAAGGCACATGTGTCAGTACTGACTCCTGGTGGCAGTGGTAAGGACAATAGTGATCTAAGTCATAAAGGATCAGCTGCAGACTTGGCCACATCCACCACCCAAATGGTGGAAGCTCTGGATGCAGGGTTTACACATAAAGCAGTTTCAACCTCCTCTACTCCTGGGGTGAACCATTGGTTAAAGCAGACTGATGACGTAAAAGCATTATTTGAGACTGGATCATTAGTGTCTTCACCTTCTCCTCCATCTGAGGATGGAAGGACAAAGCAAGTGTCACCTGATTTTCCATATTCTTCAGAAGTGGACTACCAGTCTGACATTTCCCCCATGGTGAGTCAGTGTCCTCTGGCTGAATCAAGACCAAGAAGGCTTGAGCCAACTCAAAATACACCTCCATTCTTAAATGGGTCTATTGATATCATTGACATAAGAACACTTTTAACGCACATGAGGTTCTTTCCAAATAGATTTTTTATTGCAACAAAAACGTAGATAAAAGGTCTATTATTAATGACTATTCCAACTAAATATAGCCTGTTATTTGTTTGAATATAAGATAAGTAGACACATTTTTTCATTAATTCTACGATGCACTATGGCTGTGTTTGCACAGGACAATGAACGCTCAGTGGTGAGTGAAGCTTCCAACACCTGCCCATGTGTAGAGAAGGTTCAAGGTTCTTTGCTCCTACCTGTAAACATTGCCAGACAGATTGCGCTGGTAGGACGCAATCTGCACCTCTACCAGGTAATACAAATATGAATCTCATTCATTGGTTTCAGATTGATAATGGTGTGAGACTAACCCTGTGGCTGTGGTTGTATGCTCTCAGGATGAGGATCTCAGGATGGATTATGAGTGCGTGTTAGCCATAGAGGGCAGGTCTGTAGTGGTGCCCGCATTTGTTAAAAGGGATGACTCACAGCCCTTTTTATTCCACATCACGTGTCAACGCCACCAGGTCTTTCATACAGTTCTCATGAATTCACTCACATCATTACATTACTATTTAGCAGTTATGGATTAAACATTCATTGCAACAAAGTCTGAAAGTGTGTGTGTATCTGTTTTAGTATTCCTACACAGCTGCTGTGGACGAATACATTCCAGCAATCACAGTGAGGAGACGAGGCTATTTTCAAATCGACAGTCCTCAGGACTTGCACGGTAAAAGCGGCTTTATTATTCACCCAGATCACAAGAAGATATTACTTTGGTGTGCTACACATGAGCATAATGCAATGAAAAATAAGATACATTTGCATGATAATATCATTCAGCTGTTACAGTATGTCTGTGTATGTACTAAGGCATATGTTTTGTTCTCAGTGAAACTGTATAACTGCTCGGTGGGCCGTTCCGACTGCAGCCGCTGTCACACAGCCGAGCCAAGTTATGAATGCGTGTGGTGTGAAGGAAGCCAATCCAGCTGCATCTTCAACAGCTCCTGCAAAGATCACATCCAGCAAATCTGCCCTGCACCCCACATACACCAGGTGTGTATACAATCAAGCTAATTTGTGTTATTTAAGGTTTATACATACATTGTTTATGTAACATTTGACAGATGCTATCCAGCTTTTAATCAACATTCTTACAGCTACTCACATGTTGTGCTTTCTGTGGTAGATAGAGCCTCTGTCTGGTCCAGTAGAGGGCGGTACTGTGATCACTATCTCAGGATCGAACTTGGGCCGGAGAGCAGAAGACATTCAGCATTCTGTTTATGTAGCTGGAGTTCCCTGCATTGTTATTCCCACAAGATATGAGATTTCCTCCAGGTAAACTATAGTCCGACCAATTGTATTATTTGTTATTTTAATTGCTTATTTTAAGCAAAAAACCTTTTGTATGAGAAGTTTGACACTAAGAAGGAGAAAAGGAATTGTACCGATTGGCCCGGCAGAGGGACCAAGCTGGGAAGGATGTGCTGCAAGTTAGAGAAATAAAGGATGGAGATAGAAGTGTGTTGACTAGTGAGGAGAGTGTGTTAAGAAGATGGAGGGAGTATTTTGAGCAGATGATGAATGAGGAAAATAAGAGAGAGAGAAGGTTGGATGATGTGGAGATGGTGAAGCAGGAAGAGGATAGAATTAGTAAAGAGGAAGTGAAAGCAGCTATTAAGAGGATGAAGTGTGGAAAGTCAGTTGGACCAGATGACATACTTATAGAAGCATGGAGATGTTTAGGAGAGATGAAAGTGGAGTTTTTAACAAGATTGTTTAACAAGATTCTGGAAGGTGAGGAATGGAGAAGGAGTGTGCTGGTACTAAATATTAAGAATGAGGGAGATGTGCAGACCTGCAGTAACTACAGGGGAATAAAGTTGTTCAGTCACACCAGGAAGTTATGGGAAAGAGTAGTGGAAGCCAGGCTGAGAGAAGAGTTGACCATCTATGAGCAACAGTATGGTTTCATGCCAAGGAAGAGCACCACAGACGCATTATTTGCTTTAAGAATGTTGATAGAGAAGTATAGAGAAGGTCAGAAGCAGTTGCATTGTGTGTTTGTGGATTTAGAAAAAGCTTACGAAAGGTTGCAGAGAGAGGACATGTGGCAAGTGCAGGGAGCAGGTTGAGAAGAGCCTGGAGAGCTGGAGGTACGTGCTGGAGAGAAGGGGAATGAAAGTCAGTAGGAGTAAGACAGAGTACATGTGTGTGAATGAGAGGGAGGGCAGTCGAGGGGTGCAGTTGGAGGGAGAAGAGGTGGAGAAGGTGGAGGAGTTCAAGTACCTGGGGTCAACAGTGCAAAGTAATGGAGAGTGTGTTAGAGAAGTGAAGAAAAGAGTGCAGGCAGGGTGGAGTGGGTGGAGAAGAGTAGCAGGAGTGATTTGTGATAGAAGGGTATCTGTAAGAGTGAAAGGGAAAGTTTATAGGACTGTGGTGAGACCTGAAATGTTGTATGGTTTAGAGACAGTGGCATTGACTAAAAGACAGCAGGTGGAGCTGGAGGTAGCAGAGCTGAAGATGTGGAGATTTTCATTGGGAGTGACGACGATGGACAGGATTAGAAATGAGTTTATTAGCGGGACATCACATGTAGGACGTTTTTATAGACAAGGTGAGGGAGGCAAGATTGAGATGGTTTGGACATGTGCAGAGGGGGGTATATCGGTAGGAGAATGCTGAGGATGGAGCCACCAGGAAGGAGGTAAAGAAGAAGACCAAGGAGGATGTTTATGGATGTGGTGAGGGAAGACATACAGGGAGTTAATTTGAAAGAGTCAAATGTAGAGTACAGGGTAGTATGGAGTTGGATGATCTGCTGTGGCGCCCCCTAGTGGGAGCAGCCGAAAGAAAAAGAGTTTTAAGCCAAAACCTTTTCTTCTTTGCGGTTTATAATTATAGATTTGCACAAAAGAATAGTGACATGTCTTTTAAAGAAAAAAACTGATTAATGAGAGCATGAATTTTGTGTGTGTGTGCGTGTGTGTGTTTGGGGATGTGTGTGTTAATTCAGCATCGTGTGTAAGACCACAGCGAGTGGAAGTAGGAGAAAAGGACATGTTTCTGTAGAGGTTAAAGGAGGAGGAGTTGGAAAATCTATTCAGGACTTTTACTTCCAGGTACAATTCACTTGACAGAGCTTTCAGTCTAGAATTTTTTTATATGCTTTTTAATTTTAAGGAAAATCGTTTTCTTGTATGCAAAGCTAACACATTTAAATGTCAATTTAAAAATCCAAGAGAAAAAATAACCCCTAACAAATTACATCTATTGTCTAATTGTTTTTTTTTTATCTATTTTTTTTTTTCAATTCTTGCTAAATTCCTGACCAATGATTTGGACCAAAAAATGTTTAATGAAAAGTTACTTTTTTCTATATGGGGTTGACCAGGAGTTTACATGTGCATTATTAAAGTACATTTATGAGATGTATGTTGTCAGCAGTATGTTGTAATAATGATTTATCTTAACTAATAACTTTTTTATTACATAATAATAATTATGTATGTTAATTAATTGGATGACAGTTAATATTTAAATATGCCCATGGTCAATAAACTGATATTAGCATTACAGCCTTTTGTTTTTCATATGGTTTTGCCTGTATTTTTTTCTCATGTTTATTTATATTTCAGGACCCAATGTTACTGGGAATGTTTCCACTGAAAGGTCCAATGTCAGGAGGCTCTTTAGTCATCATCATGGGACGGGATTTACGAACAGGCCATTCTAATGAGATCAAAATCCTGATTGGAGGAGTGCCCTGCATCTTAACTAGGTATAAACTTTTTCAAATGGTTAACTTGATTGTCTGATTATTCATCTTTTAAACTGATCATAATCAACAAAGTTTTAGTTAAATTTAACACAGTGTATGTAGTAGATAATCATAGACTTGTACATGTTATATGCACCGTCCATGTGATTTATGCTGATTTCGCAGCTCTCCAGAAATGGATGATGAGCAACTCGCATGCGTGACCAGTGGAAGCAACAGAACAGGAAACCACGCAGTAACAGTGTGGTTTGGAAGAGCAGAGCGGCATCTACAGGGCACTTTTTATCACTATACTCCAGACCCGAATATCACCAGTGCTGCTCCCTCTAAAAGCTTCCTCAGGTATATTCATGTTTCAAGATTTCAGAAAAAGCAATTTGTAAGTAAATTCACCACATTTTAAAAAGGATAAAAAAGGGAGATTTTTTTTTTTTTTATAAAAATAACCTTTTGTTACAATATGTTACAATATACACTGCATAACTGGGTCACTTTCTAGAGCCCCAAAAATAATAACACAAAAAGAAGGGATGTAGTCTAGCCAGGTTGTATATGTTTATTAGATTCCACCCCAAAGCCAGGAAAAGACACAGTAATAGGAACATTTTCACAACTCTTTTTTTCTTTGCATTCATCTGGGAAGCCAGAGCGCTCCCTGCCAACACTCTACGAGATTTAAATTTGATCTAGTTCATCCTCCTTAGCTTTGCTTCTCAGTCTCACATACCGACAATGTCTGCTTCCCCAGTTTCCTCTCTGACTTGATGAAACTTGTTTTTTCATTTCTCTCAATTCCCAGTGGGGGCCGTGTGATCAGAGTTTCTGGTCAAAACTTGGATGTTGTCCTGGACCCACGCATCCAAGTGACCCTGAGCCCCCCGGGGCCACAATTCCAGGGTAGAAAGAGGAGAAGGAGAAAGAGAAAGAGTGAGAGGCATATTGGGAAAGACGACATGCTTTGGCCTCTCAAAAGAGAGCGGCGTATAGTTCCAGAATCACGCTGTCCTGAAGACAGCGTCTGTGATGTGAAGCAGGTATGGACCTAATGCTTGTGTGTGAGTCGATGTGTTTGTGTATGGTCATTTACTGTATATATGCATATATATTGTGTCAATAAATTCATAGTGTGCAATCCAGAAATTGTTTATAGCATTGTCAACAACAAACAGGACATTTGATTTGCATGTGTTTTGTCCTTTTTAGACAGAGAATCATTGTGTGATAAACAGCTCCACTCTGCTTCTGTGCCCCACACCTGCACTGGGCCCTGAAGCTCGCCATGCCACCGTTAGCATCCAGTTCTTGCTTGATAACCTCCACTTCGATTTTGAGGAGATCACTGGCAGCCCTTTCACTTATGAGCTAAACCCTATTCTCCACCCACTCAACCGGGAAGACCACAGCAAACCCTACCTTCACAAACCTGGAAGCATCATCTCTGTTGAGGTTACACATAATCCTTCCCCTGCTGTTATGATTACTGGTATTCCCCGACTTGCAATGAAAATGTGTTACAATGACACCAGCGTAACTTGAAAATATAAGTCGACACATGGCCTAGCCTACCCAGGAATCTTAAAGACTGGTGATCATTATGGGGTAGTATACTGTAATTTGTTAATAATTTAAAGAATTACAGGACATAAATTAGCAAAAGAGAGCAATTTACAGTACCGTAATGTATAAACATTACAGCATATATGTATTTAGCAGTGGGTGCGTGCATGAGAGACGGAAATAAAAAAAGAAGAGAGAGATGAGCTAAAATTGGGATTTGAAACACCAAAAACACAGAAAAGTAAAACGCTGGCAAGAGTAAGACATCTCAGAAAACTGGAAATGTATCGTACCAACGTATCGTACGAAAATTTAAATGGCATGTGGAAAGTAAATATTTTCAAAAAATTATTTGTATCACTTCATCTTCATTGTAAGATTGAAAGGCGAACCATCGTAACTTAGGGACTAGCTGTATTTCTTTCTGACTCTTCTTTTTGGGAAGTGGTAGTTCAATGGTAAAGTTTCTGGGTTACTGATCAGATTGTCTCAAGCCCCAGTATTGCCAAGCTGCCAATTTTGGGCCCTTGATCAAGGCCCCTAACCCTCTGTGCTCCAGGGGCACTGTATCATGGCTGACCTTGTGCTCTGACCCCAGCTTCCTAACGTCCCTGGGATATATGAAGAAAGAATTTCACTGTGCTGTAATATACAAATAAAATAAGGCCCTTTTCAAAAAGCCCCTAAACTATTTTCAGATTTTCAATTCAACATAAACATTAGATTCATACATAAACATTTGTGTACTATAATCTGATTAGATATCATTCATTTTACTTTTTCAGACAAAAGCTTTTTAAGCGTATATGTATGAATTAACTTCATTTGTATATTGGAATAGGGAGAGAATCTTGACTTGGCCATTTTTAAGGAGGAGGTGGTGGCTCTGATAGGTGAAGCCGTATGTGCTGTGAAAACGCTCACCAGGAACCATCTTTACTGTGAGCCTCCTGCTGAGCAGCCCTCAGTACCTGCCACGAAGAAACGAGAGGCCAGAGATCCTCTGCCAGAGTTCACAGTGAGTCTTAGAACCTTTATTTATTTATTTATTAATCTGTCTTCAGTTAATTCTTTATCCTGGTCAGCATCACAGTGGATCCACAGCCCAGCTCAGGAACATTGTGCACTAGATGGAACGCAAGTCCATTTCAGGGCATCATTTCCTCGCCCACATTCACTCAGCCACGTATAAGAGCAATTTTAGTGTTGCCGGTCCATTGAAAAGCACGTTTTTGTAGGTGGAAAAAATGAGGACCAAGCTCAAGAGTTACTTGCAATTGTGATGTAGTAACAGTACCATCATCAGAACATTTGGTGAAGCCTCCTGTTGAGAAAATAACTCCACTGTCCATCAAAATGTCTGCCAAGTTTGGAGAACAGTTATAGATGAATCTTCATGCTCCCACATACAGAACATTTCAACAAGCTTCATGTTCTTAGGTTTGTGAATGAAGACCAACTTTAGTTCATTTATAATAGGCTTAATAGGCACATAGATAGGCAATGCAAAATGTTAATAATTCTTATGTTGATTTAGATGTACTGTATGCATCTTGTTTAATGCTTCATCTGAGCAAGAATGTTCATGATGCCATCAGTCCTCCAGAGCCCCTATTTATTCAGCTGTTTGAGATTTATCATGGATTAATTCTTGTGTTTAATGATAAAAAAACTCTCAATGTAGTCTTCAAGTTCGCCAAATTACTTCAAGACTAAACTTGTCTATTTATAAGTTCATTCAAATTATTCCTTTTGTTACAATGAATCCTCTAAATGTTTTGGACGATATACTATTTAGTTCAACATGTTAAATTAAACATGACTGACTCAACTATTATCTTAATAAAATGTACAAATGTACAAATGTCTTATTTCCAAATGGAAAAGATTTTGAACTAGTTCAGTGTTCAAGTCACAGCACATCTTGCTTTATGTGTGTTAGGTACGAATGGGGAATCTAAACTTCTCCCTGGGAAAGGTGGAGTATGACTTTCTGAGCCAGGCCTTGTTTCCTCTGGAAGCTCAAGTGGGCGTTGGAGTCGGTGCCTCTATCGTGGCTCTTATTGTACTCATCATCGTGCTTATATACAGGTACAACACACAGCAAGACTAACAGTAGTCATTTCTAATTCTTGGTGACAGTTTTGTGTGTGTGTGTTTTTCTGTGTGTCTGTGCATGATTAAGCATGTGTTTATATTTCTGTGTGTTTATCAGGAGGAAGAGTAAACAGGCTCTGAGGGATTACAAGAAAGTTCAGATTCAGCTAGAGAACCTAGAGACCAGCGTGAGAGATCGCTGCAAAAAAGAGTTCACTGGTAACATAATTTAGTGGATGAAATATACTGCATATATTTATTTCTAAAATGTTGGCATGTTATAAATCTAAATATTGTCCTTATTGATAGACTTGATGACAGAGATGATGGACATGTCTAGTGACTTGGTGGGCTCAGGAATTCCTTTTCTGGACTACCGTGCCTACTCTGAGAGGATCTTCTTCCCTGGCCACCGGGAGTGTCCACTGAAAAGAGATCTGGATGTGCCAGCTTGTCGCAGGACTACAGTAGAGCAGGGCCTCATCCAGCTCTCCAATTTACTCAACAGCAAGCTGTTCCTTGTCAAGGTACATTCCTCTAAAACTTGATTCCAAAAAATGGTTCTATGAAATGGAAAGTATTGCTTGATGTATATTCATTTTGAATGTGTAAATGTGCAGTTTATCCACACTTTGGAGAGTCAGAGGACGTTCTCACCAAGGGACCGAGCATATGTGGCTTCTCTTCTTACAGTGGCACTGCATGAAAAGTTGGAATATTTCACTGACATTTTGAAAACCCTGTTGAGTCACTTGGTGGAGCAGTACACCAACAAAAACCCTAAGCTCATGTTGCGCAGGTCAGTGCTGCTATCATGTTCTTGAACTAAGAAAAAAAAATGTCTTTCTCAAATTGAGCGGTCTGTTTTGCTGCGCTATTTATATTGTTATTAGAGCATTAAGCAAAAGCAATATCTAATAAATAAAAAAAATGATATCCAATCATTTGATAGACTGCATTTCTGCTTCTCTATACTTTTCACAGGACTGAGTCAGTGGTAGAGAAGCTACTAACCAACTGGATGTCTATTTGCCTTTATTCATTCCTAAGGGTAAATTTCATTTTTTAACCCACACTCTCACCCCATTGTGAATCTGTAGCTCTAATCTTACATAAGTCCAATTAAGCCACTGATGTAATCTTTACTTTGATTGAGCTGATTTGCACAGGACTGTGAGCATAGCGGCGTGTAGTATTTCACTCAGTTTCTTTGTGCAAAACAGGAATCCGCAGGTGAGTCTTTTTACATGCTATTCCGAGCCATAAAGCACCAGGTGGATAAGGGCCCTGTGGATGCTGTAACAAGCAAAGCCAAATATACACTCAACGACAACCGGCTACTGCGTGATGATGTAGAATACCACACACTGGTAAGAAATACGCCCAGTGCGACATAGTCACGTCTTTTTTGTGTAGTTGTCTGTATGTTGTCCACTTTATAAGGAATGCATGTCGTCTTGCTCATTTATGCAGTTATCTATTCAACCAATAATGTGTCACCACTACTGTCAGCCAAGAACAAGAATTAGTTGGATATGATCAGATAGTATAAGACTATTACAGTAGGTTATCCAGGCTATCATGGTTACTCATCATTTTTAGTTTAGTTTTCAAGCCTGCCCATCTATCTCAGTGTTTGATGTTTTGTGCATGGTGACATTCTTGTTCTGCTTGCCACAGTTGTAAAACGTTAAAAGCGTTCTATAAGTTAGTATATCTCCTGGTGGCTTGAGACACCAATTTTACCTCACACTTATTAACAAAGCATTTCCACCACCAAACTGTCACTCGGTTAATGTATTTTTTCTATAATGTATTCTTGTCACACCACTCCATGTAATTTTTTTATTGATACCATTGGGTGTGAAATTCACAGAAGTTTCTGAAATACATTACCTGATGTTCAGCAGTTTTTGATGTATGATATTCTGCATTGTATACAGGTGATTATATTTAAATGGAAAGTTTGTGCAACATTATGTAGAAGCACAGGCAAATAAATTAATAGACGTTTTAGAGACTGTTCCTCAAAAAGGATTATAACTGTGTCGGTATGCTTCAAATGATCAATTGGTGTATTACATTCGCACCTTGTTCTTTATTTTTGTGCTTTAGACTCTAAATGTCCTGGTAACCAGTGGAGGTACAAATGAATCGCAGACAGTTCCTGTAAAAGTGCTGGACTGTGACACCATCACACAAGTAAAGGAGAAGATCCTGGAGCATGCATGGAAGGGCACATCATACTCTCAGAGACCCTCCACAGATTCGGTGCACTTAGGTAAGAGCCCTTACAACCACTTGCATTAAACACAATTTAATGAATACACTGTAACAATGTGAATTCTGCCTTAAAGCAACCAGAGCTAAATTACTAGCTTACTTCTTTAGTGTCTTTAAGAAAGGAGAAGTAAATATTGTCTCTTTTTTATTTTTAATGTAGAATGGAGGGCTGGGATGGCAGGACACTTGATCCTGTCTGATGAAGACCTGACCTCAGTGGTTCAGGGCTCCTGGAAACGTCTAAACACTTTGCAACACTACAAGGTCAAAATCTGGACATTTCAGTATAAAGTTGTGTCTAGGAAGGCAAAGAATGACTCACTTTGTACTCAATAAATCTATTTTATGATTTACAATAAATTAACCATTTTCGGAGCATTTAAATGACAATTTTAATGTCATAATTATTTTAATTTCACACTATAATTCTCATTTCATCAATATAATTTTGAACAACCACATTTTCTTTACCATGAGAGCATTTTGGAAGATTTTTGGAAGAAGGAAACAGACTCTTGAAGGTGAACTCAGTGCTAAATCTAATTCATGGCCCTGGTAAAGCAGAAGTAGTTCAGTCTCACAAAAATAAAATAGAGATTGCCCTTTTTAGATCATAACTAAATCGCTTCTGTTGTATTTCTGTGACATTTCTGACATGTCAACAATAAAAATTCAAAGCGCCACATTTTTATAATCAGCGTCGTTGATTTTGTGTATGCAGCTGATATATTGAATGCTTTGCAATCCTTGTTTGGACTTAAACTAGTTCTGATTACTGTGTCAGGTCCCCGATGGAGCCACAGTTACACTGGTATCACGACAGTCCAAAAATCATGATGACAGCCATGACTACATACCAGGAGAAAGTGAGTCTCACAGTACACTGTTTTTCCAGTAAGATTTCTATAGATATATAACTCCATAACATTTACTCTCTTTTATGATCCTTGTCTGTCTGTCAGAAACTCCAATGCTGGAGGATGGAGAGGATGAAGGAATAAGGCTTTGGCATCTGGAGAAAGCCAATGAAGAGCCAGATCTGTCCAAACACAGACGAGGGAGTCTGAAAGAAAGAGAGCGAGAGAGAGCCAAGGCCATTCCAGAGATCTACCTGACACGATTACTGTCTATGAAGGTGGTACACATGTGCAAAACATGCTGTTTCTCTCAACTACTTCGAAGTGAATACATAAACTGCATTGAACGATAATCGCAATGGTATGATGTGTAGAAAAATGGAACATGGAATTGCACAAATGATTAAAATACAGTTATCTTAACTTTAAATGGAGTACTTTTACTGGATTAAAAATTAAACTGGATTTATCTCAAGAACCTGAACATTGTACTTCATCCACCACTCATGCGTGACAACATGACCAAAACAATGGACTGCAAACTAATGTAGAATGAAGTAGTATCTGAATGTAGCATAGATTAGCAATTGACATGAACGTCTCTGTGTTGCAGGGCACGTTGCAAAAGTTTGTTGACGACTTGTTCACCGTGATTCTTAGTACCAGTCAGCCAGTTCCTCTGGCTGTAAAATATTTTTTTGATCTGTTGGATGACCAGGCAGCACAACACAATATTACTGACCCTGAAACCATCCACATCTGGAAGACGAACAGGTAATCGTTCAATGATATAATTCTGTGTTCTAAGTTATTGAGAATAAAAGCTGAGCCTGTAATACTGTAATGAAGACAAACTGCTATTTAAAAAAAAAAACTTGCTTGTCATTGTTTTGTAGTCTACCACTGAGGTTCTGGATCAATATTCTGAAAAACCCACAATTCATCTTTGATGTCCCAACCTCAGACAATGTGGATGCAGTGCTGTCTGTTATCGCTCAAACCTTCATGGACTCCTGTACAATCGCTGACCACAAACTGGGCAGGGTAAGCCAATCAGGAATGAGGAAAATAACTTACATAGTTATTTTATGGAATAAATGCTATAATCAGTATTTTCTTACATGTGCATTTCCTTGTCCAGGATTCTCCTATAAACAAATTGCTGTATGCTCGAGACATCCCACGCTACAAACAGATGGTGGAAAGGTAAATGCTTTTTTGTGATTTTTAAATAAATTAAGTTATTGGAATAGTCATAACATGTCAGTTTAAGAAAATATACAGTAATCCAAATATTCTATTAAACACAGATGCCCTAAATGTACTTCCCAAAATGTGGACACATCATAGAAGATTTCACAATCCTTTCTAAATGTGCTGTTACTAAAGAACTTTTAATATACATTTTATAATAAACTTATATTTAAAATAAAAATGGATACACTCTCAAATATTCAACACATGATGTCAATTGAGGGTTCCTCTTTTAAGTCACTGCATACCGTTAACTAAAAAAACTGGCTTTGACTTAAGCTTTGCTTTGTCCAGTTAATATAGTTATTCGTGAGCGATGTAGTTTTAGGGAGGAAACTCAGCATATCACTTAATATCCATTAAGCCCAGTTTCAAATTAACTGTGAATATTCAGTTCAAACTAACATTTTTGACAGTTTTTTATTTTATTTTTTTGCAATATTTCAGCATTAATACATCATAACTAACATTAAAAAAACACACTAAAAATAAAAACTACATGTAAGATTGAACCTACAATGGCTAATCAGAATCATCATGTTAATTAACCTGTTTGTGAACAAAAAAAAGGCTGAGATCAGTCAAATACACTGTCAAGAGTAAAATCAAGATGTCTGATGGCGTTCATATATTTGCACAGGTATTATGCTGATATAAAGCATACCATGTCTGCCAGTGACCAAGAAATGAACTCTGTTTTGGCAGAGCTGTCTAGGGTAAGCAAGTCCTCTTGTCTTTCTTTAATATTATAGATACTACTTTGGTACATGATTTGCCTGAATGCTGAATGCTCACCTTGAATACTAAGGAAGAATTATGAAAATCAACTAGTGTGTCTGTTTCCCTGCATCTTTGGCATATGCTGTCTTACCTTAAAATGGATTGTTCTTTCATTCTTCCATTTTGCCCTTTCCAGAATTACTCCAGTGAAGTAAGTCATCTAGTGGCCTTGAATGAGTTATACAAGTATATCAACAAATATTATGATCAGGTAAGTAAATATTGGTACCCATGCTATTCCAGTCTACAGTCAAGGGGAAAAGAATCACAATTCATTCGTATGTTTCTATTTATCAGGGCATAAATAACCATAGCATGTGTCATAGCATGTTAAACAAAGACTAAAACAACTATGAACATGAACTTGGACATTTAAAAAAGACAAATACGGTGATATATGTGATTAATTACATAATACATAAAACAGGTGCACTGAAATTTATAAATAAAACCAGATGGGAGAAAAAAATTATTACAATCAACTCGAATAACTTGAAATTTATGTAAATTGTAATTTAATCTAATTGAATTGTATAGATGTACTTTTTGTATAATTAACATTATGTAGGTTCGAGAGTACTATCTGCTTTTAATTTTTCGGGGGTCAAAACTTTACGACTCACTATCCTAAAATCACATCAATTTCATTATACTTCAGCAGACATCCTGAAATCCAGAACCAAGATGAGAAAATCACAGCACAAAAAAAAAAATGAAATGAGAATGTAAAGCCCATACTGTTGTGGATGATGCTGGATAGTGGGATTACATGCCTTCATAGTATTTGGTCCTATAGTGAAAATATCTATATTTTACATCATAAGTACATTTTATATTAGCAGTTTAAGTTTACAGTTTACAGTTAATCCTACATCTTAAAATGCAGGATTACTCTCATTTGTGAAATAGATAGTTGTAAAAAGATCTAAGAGCTTTTCTGGAGTTAATAAAAACTGTTCTTTCAGGCAGTTTAGAATAAACCTAATTTAATGCCATTTATGTTTTAACCATCAGTGGTTCATTTTTTTTTTTTTTTACATACAGCAACTGCGAAATGTTGACAACTATTCAGTGATCAACAAATGCATTAAAGTGGTACATTTTAGAAGATTTTCACTAAAATAAATAAATGAACTACATTAGAAATATATAAATAGAATAAAGTAATTAAATATGTTAAATAAATGCTATAGTGAGGTAAAGTACATATATTATGACTAAGATCCAATTCAAGTGAATTGAGTTTTTAGGCAGTGTGTTCTCGAAGGTGTATCTTGACTTCTCCAGCAATATGTGGTTCTTCCCCCAAACTGTTATCACAAACTTGGAGGAACAGAAGTGTCTTGGAGCACTTTAACTAGGAGCACCAAACATGTTTCATCATGCCAATTCCCCAGTGCACAGCACCGGTTTCATGAACATATTGTTTACATGGGTTGGAGTGAAAGATCTTAAGTGGCTTGCTATAGAGGTCTAACCTCAGATGTGCTGACTGCACCCCAGGCGTCTTCACCCTTCATCAATACCGTTACCAAAACCCTAATGGCAGCACAAATCTCCACATCTACAATCTAATGAAATCTTTTCTGAAAAGAAAAGAGTTATTAAGGAGGTTATTATAACAGCAAATGGGGACTAAATGTGAAATTTTATGTTCAAAAAACACAGCAATTTTAATGATGAAGTGTCCACAAATTGTTGTTTATATAGTGTATATACTAATTTTAGCACAGAATAAACAGTGCTCTTAGTCAGACATGTCTGTGACAGCAAGCTTGTTAGTACACCTGTTAATGAGACACACTGTGTGGTATATGAGATATACTCATATGGGCTGTTGCAAAAATTCTTCCAAGCTACCAATGAAGACCTTAAATAAAGACATGTATTAGATAGCCAGCCCAGTGACACAATAAAGTTATAGACACTAACTTATAATGTTAAAAAAAATAATATATCCTAACCTATTTATCTCTGCAAAGCTGCTTTGGGATAATGTTAATTGTTAAAAATCAATTTACAAATAAAATTTATTTGAATGATCATAAAAATGTTTACAATTAAAGAGTGTTAGCATTCAGCTAACTGACTGTTCCACTAAGGACCAGGAGTGGTTTGCTGTGACATACATTTTGACATACAGAAAAGCGTATACACATTTTATGTACTGAATCTAAGTGCTGAACGGTGCAAAAATCATATTTAATCACTTTTATTGTGAGAGAAAGTAAAGCATCTGAGATAGAAGGAGTGGCGTGGTTTCTAGGAGGTGTGAGTTACAGTAAGTTTTGATATTGAAACACACTGTGCAGATCATTCCAGGTTTTATATCAGTTTGCTAATCTACTGTTATACTGTAGAGGAAAAGATTGCTATTTTACCTTATTTTGGTGCTAGTTCATACTTCGATGTTAAATTGAAGAGCTGTGGCAGTGTAAAATCATGCAGAGCCCATGAATTAATTACATCTTACATAAGCATAGTGGCTACAATGATAAAAAGTATTTCATAACAACGGTATGGTTATAAATTGTTGGCTAAAAATATAAACATTTGTCTCCATATATGAAGGCAGTATATATATAGCTGTATCTGAGAGAGATAGCCTTATCCACAGTTCTGTTAAACAAATATAAATGACTCCTCGTTGTCACTTGAATAAGACCCTTACTCAATAATTCCGAGGTTCTAATCTGTAGATTTTACCGCTGACCATTTGTTGTATTGAGTTAATGTTAATTTGTGTCTCTCCCTCCTACTTCCAGATCATTGCTGCTCTAGAGGAAGACTCAACTGCTCAGAAGATGCAGCTGGGCTACAGGCTTCAGCAGATTGCAGCAGCTGTGGAAAATAAAGTGACTGACCTTTGACCTGCTAACTCAGACTGTAATTTAAGGAGAGTGAAAAAAAAAAACAAGAACGAAGGACAGAGATGGAGCTGGGACTTCTAGAAGCATGAATGCAAAGACTGGGATTTCTGATTGACTCAGAGGACTTTGGAGTGACTGGTGTGTCGTAAGCTCAACGAATCTCACTGCAGCCTTCTGTCAAACCAAGCCTAGTATGTCAAAGAGTTTGAGATGTAGTTCCGGCTGGATAATTCCTGCTAACTAATGACATTTCATATTTGCAATATGCTTGCAGGCTTGTCGAGAACTTTTGTGGACTATTTGTGAAAAGCTTCTGAAGCTCTTAAGATAATTAAAAAACATTTTATTTTTTCTTTTATTTGTTTGTTTTTGTAATCTTTGCACTTCATTGAAACTTAAGGTGATTTTTGTCTTTGCATATTTGAAAAAAGATACAGCTTTTTAAAAAGATGTCATTTTTTTTATCTGCACAAGTTCATTCATAGTTTTTTAAATGTACAGTCAGTGCATACCTGGTTACCATAAATATATCACGTAAAACCATACACATTGCATGTATTGCACATGTGTATGTACATTTCTACTGAACTGAACTGAAACGCAACCATAAAATCCTACCATAAACCATCAAATACTTAGGAAAAATATGGACGAGCCTGAACACAGCTGCTGCTGCAAAATAGATTCTGGGATTTCTCACGCTGTTGTGTAATATGAGGTACAGTGTACAGTAAGCTACATTCAGCCTTATCCAGTCTTAAGATGACAGGATGGTGAAGCTATATAGAGGGTTAAGATTTAGGCATACAAATGTTTGTTCTGCTTCCAGGCAAATGTGAGTGAAGATAAAAAAAATCAATAAAACATTTAATGGCACTACACTGTCAAGGAGCATATGTTAGCAAATGAAATGCACTTAACATAAGAGATACTGTAAATTTGCATCCGGTTTAGAAATGCAACAAGATACACTCAATAAAATAACGCTTGTACTGAGACGAGATTTTTAAAGGAATGACAGCATTAGAATGACACTGTAACGTCACTATCGTGTTCACAATTTTACTATGCATAAGTGTTACCGTGAGCACAATTTCTAAACACTAACCTGTACAACATTGCGCTGTATTTTTCATGCTCCATGCCATAAATCTCTGATATATTTCTGAGCAGTTATCATGTAGGCACTGTAATCACTGATCTATTGCTAATAACTTGCCTAGTTTGATCATATTCTATGTACAACCAAAGGCTCAGGTACAAGCGAATGAAACCCTCCTAATCTTTAACTACTGACACATTGAATATAATATTCGGTTGTACAATTTTTAAATGCTGATAAAGATAAAGCTTCATCTGGATCAATTCAAATAAAGCACAACACATTAGGCATGCCATAGTGAAGATCGTATCAGTATGCATGAACTGGCCATGTGGTCCTATAATGCTTTATAATGTATTTCACTGTTGCTTTTAAATGAACAAAAAGTTATATAGCTTCACTGATGTGTAACACAGCCACTGTGCGTCACCCCTGCTTACCGTTCACCTGTACAATGTGGCGAATTGTTTAATTTATTTATTTATGTTGTTTTTTTTGGCTGATCGCACTTGATTTATGTAAAGACCAAATGAAATCCTATGAATGATTTCTGGCCCACTTTATACTTTTTTTTTTTTTGAGCCCAATGTCATGTCTAGTAAACGACTATAATTTATACATTCAAAATATACAAGTCTTAATTTTAGTGGCCTAGACATGAACGTTTACAGTGTTATTTTGTCAATCGTGCTTTGGTCATGTGGTCATTTCGCGCTGTTCTTAAGCGTATAACATAAATTTACTCTGTCATTTTTACCTGGGCTTTTATACTGTAAAATAGTGATGTAGTCAGCCGTATGCTTTCGGAGCTGTTGAGCTGTACTTATGTGTGTAGAGTGTACATTAAATAAAGCAGTTAGCACTCTTGTTTAATTTAATAGTTTGCCTGTGTTTAATCACTTCCAGTGCTATACTTTGTCATGAATTTAACAGGATGGAACTGCAACATACAGCATACGGTTAAAACTAGGTGGACACCTCACTGCCACACCCAAACAGTACAATGTCTTTGCATGCTGTAGCATTACAATGTTCCTTCACTGATTCTAAGAGAGTCAAAAAAGTTCCATAAATGTGTCTCAATGTGTCTTAAATGTGTCTCATCCACAATGCCCAAAATACACACCAAGCCTCCTGACATCAGTATCTGTAGTGGAATGAACACAAATCTAGTGAAAAGCCTTGGCGTATAGAGTGCTGGATTTTTATTACTAGAAAGGGAGAATGGGGTGTTTAAGTATATACTGTATACACTGTATAGTGTAGATCAAGGGTGCCATATACATTTTAGGTAAGAGCCAAATTATTCTAAAAAAATCAATTTATTATAGCAATAACACATAAACCACTCCTCTTAATTGTGTTTACTGACCTGAAAGGTAAATTCTAATTGTACAAATAAACTGAAAGCAAAACGCTTGAAATTATGTACATATTGGCCAAAAGATTCAGATAATGTTCACAGCAAATAGAAGAAAAGGGAGGTATGTGATATCATTGATTTTACCCATGGTGTCGTTGCTACACTATTTTGCCAAACGTTTGCAGACACCTGGTCATAAGAACGGTATGTGCTTTTTAAGCATCACATTCCACACGTAGTCCTAATTTGTTCATCAGCCACAATGGTGTAAGTAAAGTTCAATACTGATGTAGAGTGAGGAGGCCTGTGGTGCAGTCAGTGTTCCAATATAGCAGGTCACTCAAGATCTTCCTCTCCAAAGCATGTAAACCATATCTTCAATGAGCTCACTTTGTGCACAGGGGCATTGCCATGCTGAAACAGGTTTGGGTTTCCAAGTTCAACAATAGATTTTATTATTCTACATCCAAAGACATCCTGTATAATTGTGTGCCACCGGCTTTGTGGTAACAGATTGGAGAAGACTCACAAATGGCAGTAAAGGTCAGGTGTCCTATTATTTTGTCCATATAGTGTATTAGGAGATAGTGTAAGGTTTTTTAGAAGACCCTGATCTCCAGAGAATCTTGCACACAACACTATCAGATTGTTGCAGGAAAAAAAATCCTTGATGAGCGCGGTCAGAATACAAAAAGGCTACTGTAACCCCCCCCTTTGAAACTGTGATAAGAAGAAAAGCATCTCAAAATGTTAGACCTGTGAAATTGACTTGTGAAATTGAAGTATAACTAGAATATTTTATAAATCTATAAGAAAAATATTGAATGAGTAGAAAAAAAAGTGATATATTTTGTGAATTATTAAAAAATAAAAAACTTTGTTTGTCTGGTCATATGATTAACGCTCCCAACATAAAGTTATATATGAATTACTTTGGAGTAATGAGATCAGTAAATATACAGTGCTGCATTCTAACCATGTGGTTTCCTTCACTAAAAATGAGGGCTCGGGTTTACCATATAAGGAATCTCCGGTACAGTGGAATTAAAGCGTCAGCTCATTTCACTCAGAGCCCTGGACTAAAATATGTCCTTGTGACAGACTGACACGTGTAAAATTAGCTGACAGGACTGTACAAGTGTCAGTCAGAAGAATGCTTTCTGTGTGAAGGACCTTTTATAGAGCAATATTCAGAATAGTTAAGAATATCACATACTCTGCCTGATTTGGAGGAAATCCAATCATGAATCAGATAAAGTGCTGATTTTTATATACATGAGAACAATATTTACTGTATGTGGAACAGCCATCCAGTTCTTTAATGTGCATTTACTATTAGTTGATGTACCATAACGTACTTTAGAATTGGCAACAATGTCACTAAGGTCAGACCACTTATATTTAAAAGCACCAATAAATAGGTGCCCTGGCAGTCTCAAGTTAGAGATATAAAAATTCCAAATATAGAAGATATTTGCATACAGTGATCTGACAAACTTAGCCTTTAATTTCAACCAGTATGACACAACATACCCAGCAACATTATCATTCAATTATTTATTCAACATTAATAATAATCACCATCCGTAATCGTCTTGTTTAGGATGATAGTGTATACAGAGCGAATCCAAGACATGATTCATGAATACACACTGCATTTTATCGCAGAGCCCCATGCATGTACACACAGTCAGTCACATATCAGGGCAGTTTAGCTTTAGTCACAGGAACAGTAATCCTGGTAGTTTTAAGCCAGCACTTTTCCTTCTGCAGCAGTAACAATGTCTATGAAATCATGAAATATATGTCTAACCATATACATACAGTATTTACATCTATATGGTAATCTATATGTTATATCACCACCAAGCTGCTACTGCTGGGCCCTTGAGCAAGGCCCTTACCTCAATTGCTCATTAGTAATCACTCTGGACATGGAGCGTCTGCCAAAATGCCATAAAAAGAAAGTAAAAGTAAATGGTCAGATCTTAATCATAGTCATTTTTGCTGCATTGCTTTTTCTCCACTTCTCTGTCATTGTGTTGTGTCCTCAGAAGTTGCTCTGTGAAGGTTCTCCTTTGTGCTCCAATCTCTGAGCATTTAATAGTGCAAGTGTTAACAATCTCATAAATTACACCATAAATGATTCTGCTAAGAAACCCGACTCTAGCTTTCTAGCAGGGGACTTTTATTCCCTTCTCTCAGTTCAGTTCTGTCAAACAGACAATACAGAAACACGACATCACTTCCCACTGGCTGGGAACAGCATGCCAAACTCTTTGCATCATGGAATATAAATTGTTGCATGCCGTGTGAATAAGGATAGCGAGGTCATGCTTGCCAAAGCCATTTTTAGCTTTTTAATAACTTAGTATCTGTCTGAAATAAGTTCGCACACCCTCCATGTGTATAATAATAATAATAATAATAATAATAATAATAATAATAATCAACATCATCATCATCAACATTTACATTTACATTTGCAGCATTTAGCAGCTGGCCTTATCCAGAGCGACGTACAAAAGTGCTTTGAGCATTTAGCAATGAATAAATCTACACTGGTACGCTATATTACAACTTAAGTTGAATCAGCCTAAAACGCTATTGAGGGTTTTTTTTTCCTTATCATTGTTATTATTCTTATTATTAAATTTTTGTATATATACATTTTTGCATATGTTTCACAATTACATTCAGTGATATGGTGTTTGTTTTAAGCCAGTAAGCCAAAACAGACCATAGTCAGTTGTGGAAAACTGTATTGTTTGTTTGTTTGTTTACACAACATAAAAACAATAGAGAACAATGGTTTTAATAGTATATAAGCTAAAACAATAAATATATTATTTAAAATGTGTGTGTGTGTGTGTGTGTGTGTGTGTGTGTGTGTGTGTGTGTGTGTGTGTGAGTGTGTGTGTGTGTGTGTG
>JAAIIK010000010.1:4461681-4480209 GCA_014706435.1 Silurus glanis
TATATATATATATATATATATATATATAAAACATGCTATTTACATGCTCATAAGTTTACCTCAGTTTAAGTGAAGATCACTTATAAAACTTATTAAAAACTCAAACATCTTTCTTTATGCTTATGAATACATATAATTTTGTCCATGTTTTATAAGACATTATCATTATAACCAAAATGTTTGAATAATTTTCCCCCAACTTTACTAAAACCACAGTAAAATAATAAAAATGTTTAAATTAACCAATAAAAGTAGGAATATACTATGAACTAGTGTATTGTGGAATTATATGCTATGTACTTGAGCGTGTAGTACCTGGATTTCAGATTAAATTTCAGAATGAGTTATGGTTTATAGAACCAGAACAGCCCCTGTAGGAACTACTGCAAAAGGATAACAGAATGTTTGCCCTAAATGTTATGCCCAAAAATAACATTTCAACTTTAATGGTCTTCTCAAGTCTTTTATCAGAATTTAAAACAATTCTAGACACTTTGCCTTTCCAAGTTGAAGCTGCCAAGGTTGCCAATCCTATTTAAGATCCCACACTTTACCAAATAGTATTACCAAATGTTAAGTGCTTATTCTTATTTAATTTCTCTTAACACTAGGGCTAGTACACTAATCAATTTCACTGTTTGATAGGAGCAGATATCACTTGCTTTATCTCATCCAATCACCATGACTTTTCTCACAAAGTCAAATTTTAGTGTTAGTGAGAATTGTTTCAGTCCGAAAATCTGAGTGTTCTCTGGTTTTCTCACGTCCTCCTAAAGATCAGTGGACTGGCTATACAGTACTAAATAGACAATTTACATTGGTTTACAATCAACCAATATAAAGTTTGATAGCCAAAATAAATGAAATTTTAGCTATTATGCGGTGGATGTGCTGTATCTTAGTAGTTAACTGTGTACATTAGTAAGATAGCGAAATCACTATAGCTAATATTAACAAAGCCCCACAATTCTGCTTATTGCCCCATAGAATCCAAGAGAGAGCACAACTTGTTGCCTGATTATTGACTGTTACAGAAGTGGAGGGTTGAAAATATGTTAATATTTCTCCTCTAAGTAATAAAACAAGCAAATCACTTTTCAGACAGAATATTCAAAAGTGTCAGCCATAACAACTGGCCAATAGTTATGCATGCATGGGGTGAGAATAAAAGTTCTAATTAGAAAGGCCCAAAAAGGGTCACCAAAACATTCTGCAGGTTTAAAATGATGCTTACATGAAAAGGTTTAATCTGTGGAATAATTTTTACTTTGGTCTGAATAATAATGTACATTTTAAAAATAAATTTCAATAGAAAATGATATTGCTGAAAGATTTTTGTATACTTCAAAGCAAAGCTGCTTTGTTATAATGCCTATTGTTAAACCTCCTTCAGGAAGTGCAACACCTTTAAAACAATGTGACACGTTAAAAGTTTTAAAACACCTCAATTTTTATTGAAATTTATGAAGTTTAATGTTTCAATGTACTCTGAAATTTAAGCATAGATCATATAAATATTTGGACATGAAGAATTCAGGGAATCATTTGGTTTAGCAAAATTCAATCGGACTTTTTTTACTCATCAAAGAAGCCACCTTTTGCAGATATAACAGCCAAACACAATTGTGCCATCCTTTTTTGTAGGTTGTTTGGCTTTATCCAGTTTATCCCAAACTAGCTTGATGGGGTTTAAACTGAGAGACTGTGCTGTTTATTCCATTATTTGAAGCCTATCAATTTGTTCTTTTCTTCTAATGTAGTTTTGACACAGCCTGGAGGTATGCTTTGGGACATTATCTTATTGTAGGATAAATCCCTGTCCAACAAGACATACCAGAAGGTTTTGAGTAGTTATGCAAAGTGCTGTGATAGTTGTCTTTGTTGATGGTGCTGTTAACTCTCAGCAAGTTGCAGGCTTTCTTCCAGTAGTCACCCTATGGTGCCTTATGGCCCAGGCACGCCTCTTTTTCTTATTTTGCCATCTTAGTAATGGCTTTCTTACTTCTAGTTGACCTGTCAAACCTACAACTCGAAGTCCTCACTTCACAGTTGAAACTAAGACTTTGAACATTGTTAAGCTGTGCTTGAAGCTGTGGTTCTGTGAGCCAACCATCACACAGTCTGTTGACTCTTGTCCTTGGAAACTTGTCTTCTGATGTTGTTTTGACTTTGGTCTGCCACTGTCAAAGTTTCCTCCAGTTTCCAAGTGTCTTTTTATGGTGTAGGAAACTGTACTCACTGACACCTTGGTTTCATTTGCAATTTCTTTAAAGAAAAGCCCAAACCTTTATGGGTTATAATAGTCTGTCTGTGTTCCTTTGTTAATTGCTTTTTTTTCTCACTATTATGAGAACAATATAATACTTCCTGCAGTACAACACTGTCCAAATATTGCAGTAGGGTGTAGTAACACAGTCTGTTCCAACACTGCTTTAATACAGACCAAGGGTTTGCAAGTAATCAACAAAAGTTAAGACACCTGTTTTTTTTTTTTAGCCTCAACTTGTAAGTACAAAAAACTTCTCTGCCAGTTTTTTGTTTACCTTTGTTCCATTTCAGGTTATTCACTAGAGTTGAACTGCTTACATTTCAATTAAAAAAAGGAAAAAATTGTGGAGATCTAAAATTTTTGACCGGTAGAGTATATTTATATAATTCCTAGCAGCTGATGTAAGCTTTTTATAGTAGAGATCAACTGGCTGATACTTAGGAGGTCTTTCTTGCCTTTGACTCAGATGAGTCCCTTCTCTAACCTCCAAGGAGTCCAATTACAAAGGGCAATGCAGGTTTGAGCTGAATTAGTGTTGGAGCTATGGTGAATGCCAGTTTGGCAGCTGGCTCTTCGTCACCAATGGACAGGGCGTGGTGGACAGGGCTGTGCAGGTCCAGTTTTTCCAGTGTGTGTAATCAAGTTCCCAGCTGTTTCATAACTAATTATGCCTGTTATCTGAGCTTCAACTTAAGCACACTGGAACAGAGGCAGAATTGCTTGTAAGAGGTGAATCAGTTATTATGGGTCAATGGTGCAATGATTTTGAGGTATGGTGATCTTCACATGACAGGTCATTTGCTTGATGAACTACACAGTGCATTCACAGCTTTACTGCTTATTGGTATTTTTTTCAGGGGTCCAATTTGAATTGGTCATTAAATGATGATTATGGCAAGTTGAATGTTCATGGGTTGTGGGATGGATAGGAACAGTCTTACCCCAAGTGTGCAGTTTCAGTGAACAGTTAATGAAACATTGATGAAAATATAACGAAAAGAACCAGTGTCACCCAGATAAGCATAGGTTTCCTTTTGGGCCTGAATCCTCTCAAGTTTCTTCTTGTGGAAGATTTTTCTGTCTCATTAGGATGTATGGCTGCTAATTTCCAAATTAAAATGTATATTCGCAATTTATGTATTTTTGTAAAGCTGTATTGTGAGAATATCTGTACATGTGCTGTAAAATGCTGTAGAATTAAATGTCTGTGTAGAATTAAAAATGAATTGAGTTGGACTTGCTCCTGTTTGTTGCATTGCCATACTCTTTGCAGTATGCGATTTATGTTTTGTTACGTACTATAGACAAAGGTAATATTGTATATGTGCACATTCACACAACATATTTAATGTATTTGAGAGTCAAAACAGATTAAATGCCAAGGAAAACAGATAAGAAAAACACAGGCGGGTGGAGACTTTAAAGAGTAAAACCCCAGTAATTAGTACCAAGAATTTGGGACGAGCTGCCAGTGGAGGGTCCATGAGAAATAAAAATATAATACTAATCTTAAGAAGCATATATTCCAATATCTAAAAATGTGTATGAATACTTTTTCAGTTTAAAACCTGTGCATAACATTATGCTTCTTTACTAGCTGCACCCATAACTTGCTCTTCCTGACTGTGTTTGATATCTTGATCAATATCAATAACCATAGCAACAAGTTCTTCGGCTGATCCAATCTGCAGATCCTCCTGCTTCTGCCTGTACTGTTCCTGCTCCAACCATCTATAGTTAAAAAAATTCATAATGAAGAGGAAAAGTCCAGAGACCAGCATCATCATGCCACATGCAAAGTACATGTACTTATAGTCCATGAAGATGTCCACTAATGCACCTAAAGGAGAAAGAGTCAAAAGCATATAACTATTAAAGTCAAGTTATATCTGTGTTTTATATGATGCTTGTAAAACAAGTTATTATTAACTTTTTTTAACATAAACCTTTTGACTTTTTTGCCTCAAGTAAGCATGCAACTGATGGAACTGCACAAGACTCACCAGAAATTGGAGGTCCAAGAAGAACAGGGCCACATTCTATAATAGTGGCAAGTCCAACTGCACTGGAGAACCGTTGTGCTCCCACCAAGTCCATTAGCACTTCAAAAAGCAGTGCACACAGCATTCCAAAGGCCAACCCAAAGAAGATTGCATATACTACCAGAGCTGTATACCCAGGCAACAGAGGGCATGCCAGGTGACACACCCCATTAAATGCTACAGAAAAGCTGAAGAAGTATTGAATCTTGGGCCGGATACATGATGTGTTGGCCACCAGGCCAGTCAGTGGCCGAGCCACCATGTCTACCAGGGCAAAAATAGAGAGAAGGAGGGCTGCAGAATACTCATCAATCCCCTGATGCTTGGCATAGGGTGCCAAGAACACAACTGGAGCAAAGAACCCAAAGAACATCACAACATTCCCAACCAGGTATATAAGATAACCACGGTGCTTCAATAATGAAAGGTCAATAAATTTGTTCACACATGATGTACTACTTGATGTCTGTTGCTTTTCACTTGCTAAGGTAACTTTTTGAGAATCACTATTCTCTTTTCGTGATTCATTGCCACCACTGGTTTGATTTTGCCATGTATTTTCTCTTATCTTAATAGGCCTCATTAGTGCTCCTGCCACACAGCAGTTCAGCAGTATGGCTCCCAGGATGAAGAAACTTCCTCGCCAGCCAAAGTTGTCAAATAGAAACTGGTTCAGTGGTGCCAGAGTGGACAAAAATACTGGACTTCCTGCCATGGCCAAACCATTTGCTATGGGCCGTTTCACAAGAAAGTATTTTCCAATAATGGTCAGGGCAGGTTGCAGATTAAAGGCAAGGCCAAGACCTGAGCATGAAAGAAAATCAGACCGTTAAGCCATTAATTGTTTTGGGGTTTCTGATTATTACAGAAAAGCTTTACTTATAGTCTTAGACTTCTAAAAGGTTAAAGAGATTTAAATTATTTTAGTGAAATAGCTACAGAACTGTAAAGAGGCACTTAAGAATGCAATTTATTGCATCGTAAAAATATATAAACAACAAAATTAAGAAATAAAAAAAAAAGCCATTAGGGTTGCACTCTTAGTGCCGGTCCTAAGCCTGGATAAATGGGGAGGGTTGCGATTTGCCAGCGTAAACATGTGGCAAATCAAATATGCAGATCACGAACCTAAATTTCAAACCAGATTGGTCGAGGCACGGGTTACCAACAACCGCCACAGATATTGTTAGCCAACAGGGTACCGGTGAAAATTGGTCAACTGTTGGCTGAAGGAGGTGAAAGAGTGGAGGAAGATGTCTACAGAGACAGCAAGGAAAGGAGAAGTGTAGGAGAGTGGAGGTTTGGGTGGGCACTTCAAATGTTGGTACTATGACTGGTAAAGGGAGAGAGTTAGCTAATATGATGGAGAAGATATGATAGATATGTTGTGTTTTCAGGAGACCAAGTGGAAAGGGAGTAAGGCCAGGAACATTGGAGGGTTTAAACTGTTCTATCATGGTGTGGATGGAAAGAGAAATGGTGTAGGTGTTAAAGGGGTGATAATAAATGTCATAAGTGCTTATGCTCTGCAAGTGGGTAGTGAGATGGAGGAGAAAAAAAGATTCTGGAGTTAATTAGATGAAATGGTGGAGAGTGTACTTAGGAAAGAACGATGGGTGATTGGGGATGATTTTAATGGGCATGTTGGTGAAGGGAACAAAGGTGATAAAGAGGTGATTGGTAGGTATGGTTATAAGGAGAGGAATGTGGAAAGGCAGATGGTGGTAGATTTTGCAAAAAGGATAGAAATGGCAGTTTAAAGAAGAAGAATGAGCATAGGGTGATGTATAAGAGTGGAGGAAGGTCCACAGGTGGACTACATTTTATATAGGAGATGCAACCTGAAGGAAATTGGGGACTATACGGTGATGGTGAAGAGGTGCTGGATGATTGGGCAACTACTGCAGAAGTGATAAGGGAGACAGCTAGGAAGGTACTTGGTGTGACATCAGGATAGAGAAAAGAAGACAAAGAGACGTGGTGAGAGAAGGTTGGATGATGTGGAGAATGTGAAGCAGGAAGTGGATAGGATTAGTAAGGAGGAAGTGAGAGCAGCGATTAAGATAATGAAAAATTGAAAGTCGTTTAGACCAGTTGACACACCAGTAAAAGCATGGAGATGTTTAGGAGAGATGACAGTGGAGTTTTTAACAAGATTATTTAACAAGATTTTGGAAGATGAGAGTATGCCTGAGGAATGGAGAAGGCATGTGCTGGTACAGTTTTTTAAGAATAAGGGAGATGTGGAGACCTGCAGTAACTACAGGGGAATAAAGTTGATCAGTCACACCATGAAGTTATGGGTAACAGCAGTGGAAGCCAGGCTGAGAGAAGAGGTGACCATCTGTGACAACAGTATGGTTTCATGCCGAAGGAAGAGCAACACAGACGGAATATTTGCTTTGAGAATGTTGATAGAGAAGTTTAGAGAAGGTCAGAAGGAGTTGCATTGTGTGTTTATGGATTTAGAGAAAGCATATAACAGGGTGCAGAGAGAGGAGTTGTGGTACTGTATGAGGAATCAGGTGTGTCAGAGAAGTATGTGAGGGTGGTGCAGGACATGTATGAGGACAGTGTGACAGCAGTGAAGTGTGCAGTAGGAACGACAGACCGCATGGTGGGACTGCATCAACAATTGTCTCTGAGCCATTTCCTGTTTTGCAGTGGTGATGGACAGATTGACGAACGATGTCAGACAGGAGTCTCAATGAACTATGATGTGTGCGAATGATATTGTGATTTGTGGTGAGAGTAGAGAGCCGGTTGAAAAGAGCCTGAAGAGATGGAGGTACACACTGGAGAGAACGGGAATGAAAGTCAGTAGGAGTAAGACAGAGTACATGTGTGTGAAAGAAAGGGTGGGCAATGGAGTGGTGCGGTTGCAGGGAGAAGAGGTGGTGAAAGTGGATGAGTTTAAGTACCTGGGTCAACAGTGCAGTAATGGAGAGTAATGGAGAGTGTGTTAGAGAAGTGAAGAAAAGTGTGCAGGCAGGGTGGAGTGGGTGGAAAAGAGTGGCAGGAGTGATTTGTGATAGAAGAATATCTGCAAGAGTGAAAGGGAAAGTTTATAGGACTGTGGTGAGACCTGCGATGTTGTATGGTTTAGAGTTGAAGATGTTGAGGTTTTCATTGGGAGTGATGAGGATGGACAGGATTAGAAATGAGTTTATTAGAAGGACAGCGCAGGGGGGGACGTTTTGGAGACAAGGTGAGGGAGGTGCGATTAAGGTGGTTTAGACATGTGCAGAGGAGGACATGGGGTATATTTGTAAAAGAATGCTGAGGATGGAGCCGCCAGGAAGGAGGAAAAGAGGAAGACCAAGGAAAGGATTTATGGATGTGGTGAGGGAAGACATGGAGGTAGTTGGATTCAAAGAGGCAGATGTAGATGACAGGGTAGTAGTTTTATTAAATTAATAGTTTCCCATAATTTACTCTATGAGGCAACTGTGGAGTGACTTTTTAAACGCAACTGTATTTGTATTTTGTAATATGCCTAGTAAATGCACTAAATGCAATTTCAGTAATAAAAATGTAAATAAAAAAATAAAAAATAAAAAGATTACTTGTTCATTTTAAGTGTCTTACTTTCTCTCTCTTATTTAGCATTCCTCATTAATAAAGAAAAAGTACATCTAATCCAATTATCATTAATCAATGGAAGAATCGTAAGAATACTCGATTACTAAAATAATCCATAGCAGCAGCCCTAATTTTATGTATTTACCTCCAATGACTCCAATGCATATGTATAGATGCACAATGGTTGTGCCAAAGGAAGCAACTATCATTGCAACCCCAGTCATTAGGCCACCAACAATGACCACTGGCCTGCTCCCATAATGATTGACAAGTATGCTGCTCACTGGACCTGTGCAGAGAGTAATGGGTTAATGGACATGAGAAAGTCACACAAATTAGGTAAATTTTCTGAGTCTAATACTGAGAATTTAACTGGTCTGTGTTACCTTTTGTTGCAAGCTCAAACAAACAAGAGCTTAGGAAAGTTATGCAAGTGTGGGGACATACGTGAATTATTTAAAATTGTAATTTATTTTAATGCTGGAACAGGTTTTGGTTTCAAGTGAATGCAAAATTTTATTATAGAGCACCTAAAGACGTCCTATACAATTGAGTGCCTCCAGCTTCGTGGTAACAGTTTGGGAAAGAACAAAATATAGCAGGAAAGTTCAGGTTACCCAATACGTTTGGAAATATATAGTAGTTTATTTGCATACATTTTCAACCCAAATCCCAAAACGTTGGGGCACCTTGTAAAATGTAAAATGAATACAATAATTAGCAAATCTAATTAACTAATTTATTTTTATTTTTTCACAATAGAGCACAGAAAACAAGTTCAAACTGAGTAAATCATAGGCCTGAATTTGTGGAAGCATGGCAAATTATAGTCACAAACAATGATTTCTGAAAGTGTTTCTGAGTTCTTGCAGTGATTTTCATTACATGACTGTATTAAATGCAAATGCCAATATTGATTTTTTTCGCCCACTGTCCCTTGCGCACAGAGATTTCTCCAAATATTATGTATCAAAGATTATAAATATTCAAAGTATTTTGATGTTATTGTCTTTAGGTGGTCACAACTTTTGTAATATATTTGTTTTTTCTTGTCCAGTTATGAAATAGGGCATTTGTTTACAGTTAAGGATCTCAGGATTTGAATAAAATGTATGTGTTTAGAATGCCATACTTGTGTAAATTACCTCCAGCATACATGGTAGCAAGCATGATAGAGGAGACCCATGCAATCTCACTGTAGGAGATCAAGAAATACTCCTGGATTTCCTTGAAGTAGATGGTAAGGGATTTGGGAAAGGCGTATGAAAAGCCGATGGACATGAATGAACCTAACACCACGGCCCAGCCCCAACCTCCATCTGGAGGAGTGTAGCCTAGATCAGCAGCAGTTTCAGGAGGCATTGTGGGGACTTCCCAAAAAGGCAAAATATTAGAGTGAATAAGTGGTAATATAGCTGATGAATATTTACATACATTGCACTTTTATTTCTGAATTCTAATTGATTTATTTTCTTTTTTCAGTCTTTCCATGCATTTATACTTGCAAAATAAGAAACATGTTTACATTGTCTTTCTTTTACATTTTCATGCATATGGTCAAGAAATTTTCATAAATATGAATTAATTTATGAATTTAAAAAGCACCTTTCCATGCATTCTAATACAAACTGTAGAAATAAAAGGAACATTTTAGAAATTAACTCATGTACTGTAGTCCTATACAATGTAGGCCAAATGTTTAAATTAATGTATTATTTTTTTACTTTTTGTAGAACTCAACTATCCAAAAGTGTTTCAAAAAGCCATAAGCATTTGGCCTGTAGTGTATGTGTAGTTAACAGTGATGGCAAAAGTACACAGTTTCACTTAAGTACAAGTACAGATACTCATGTGTTAAAATACTTGGGTAAAAGTTGATGTACTGACTATACTTTTTTACTCGAGTAAAAAAGTTTGTGCTCTGACATGTATTTAAGTAAAAAGTAACCATTACTACTACCTGTTTTAGTGTCATGCTGTATAAGTCATATTAATATATTAATATAAAATTAACTCAACATTTTGTCCCTAATGAATGTATCCAGGCTGAACATCCACCATATAGAACACAAGCAGAGAAAAGATGATGATGATCAGGTGATCAGGAATGTTTACATCACTGTCTCTCTCTGTCTCATCCACATAGCTATACTTCTTGTTGCCTTCTGTCCTGCTCGTTATCTTCTGAAACTAGTCTATGTCTGCATTGTGTGAGAGCCAGGAAAAGATACACCAGTGGTAGGTTGAAAAAGCCGTGCAATAACAAGAAACAGGTTGATGAGCTGAAAACGGTGCGCAATGAGAAGAAACATTTTTAACATTTCAGCAAATAGATAACAAAAGTAACGAGCCTGTTTTGAAAAATAGAAAGTACAGATATTTGTGTAAAAAATGTAATGAGTGAAAGTAAAAAGTTGTCTGAAAAATAAATGGTGAAGTAAAATATAGATACCAGTAAAAACCTACTAAAGTACAGTAACAAAGTATTTGTACTTTGTTACTTCCCAACTCAGGTAGTCAACATCCTACAGTAATTATATATTATAATACACTTAACACTTACCTCTATGTTTGGAGTTAAGTGACAGTTGTAAATCCACATAGGTTCACCTTTTCTGTCTACCACACAACCCACCAGGCCTTATCAGCTCCTGCACCTTCACCTTTCTGTCTTTGCTGGTTGATTTTTAACTGATTCAGCATACACAGAATTATAATGGATCAATGATTTCAATGTTGTATTACTCAGAGATTCAAATGTAATAACCTAATACACTACAGCTTCAATGGCTATATGAAACCATAACAGCAACATTACAGCTAATGAAAAACCCAAAATTCAGTATCTCAGAAAATTTGAATATTGTGAAAATATTGGAAACTCATGGTGTCACACTCTAATCAGCTCATTAAATCCAAACACCTGCAAAGGTTTCCTGAGCCTGTTTCACAGTCTGGTTCAGGCTACACAACCATGGGGAAAACTGCTGACTTGACAGTTGTCCAGAAGACGATCATTGACACCCTGCACATGGAGGGTAGGACACAAAAAGTCATCGCTAAAGAAGCTGCTGTTCACAGAGTGCTGTATCCAAGCACATTAATGGAAAGTTGAATGGAAGGAAAAAATGTGGTGGAAAAAAATGTGAACCAAAGCCCATTCAAGAATTTGGGGGGGATTCACAAACAGTGGACTGCAGCTGGAGTAAGTGTTTAAAGAGCCTCCACGCACAGACGTATCCATGGGCTACAACTGACGCATTCGTTGTGTCAAGCCACTCCTGAACCAGAGACAATGTCAGAGGTGTCTTACCGGGGCAAAGGACAAAAAGGACTGGACTGTTGCTCAGTGGGCCAAAGTTGTCTTTTCAAATGAAAGGAAAGAAAATTTGGCATTTAATTTGGAAATCAAGGTCACAGAGTCTGGAAGAAGAGAGGAGAGGCACAGAATCCAAGTTACTTGAGATCCAGTGTAAAGTTTGCACAGTCAGTGGTGGTTTGGGGAGTCGTGTCATTCGCTGATGTTGGTCCACTGTGTTTTATAAAGTTCAAGGTCAGCACAGTAAATGAACATACTTTCCAGAAGGCCAACAATTCACTATTCACTAATTCACTAAATCATTAAAATAAAATAAAAATAAACAATTGAAATATATCAGTTTGTGTGTGATGAATCTGTATAATATACGACTTTCACTTTTTGTATTAAATTACTAAATTAAGTCAACTTCTTAATGATATTCTAAATTATTGAGATGCAACTGTATGTTGTAAAGCTGCTTTGAGACAATGTCTGTTGTGAAAAGCGCTATAGAAATAAACTTGACTTGACTTAAAGAAATTGTCTTTTGGAAATCTAACCAAATGTAATTCAATTTTTGTCCACTAGGAATCAGCATTGGGTAAATTATGTGTACTTTCTGCCCCTCCATTTTGAGGCCTACTTTATTACGGCTTTTTTTTAATAATACCTGGTGGAAATCTAGTTAGAGCTAATTATGCAACACCCCACTCACTTTTTTGAGGCTTGATGGTACCCTGTAGAAGTTGTAAATAATTCAGAAGGGGTTGTAGCCTGTGGGTCTGGTCAATGAATCGCTTGTGAGCTCAGTGAACAATCTCCTGTTCCCGATTAGGGTTGGTGTTTTCTACCGGCAAACCCATTAACAAGAGGTCAAATAGAAATTGTAGGATTGTATACAATCCATCATATCAACAAGTAAGCAAATACAACTATCTTTAAAAAACATAGTATGAATTTTAAAGCTTATGTTCAACTGCTTGCTTACACATAAGGTACATACTTATGTTAACTAGAGACTAGAATTGTTTGTGCTAGTCACATTTGGAGAACAACTGACCAGCGTCAACCTGATGCACATTTTCTATTTCACTACAATAACATCTCCGGTTACTTAAAAAGCACTGGGTGTGTTCATTATGGGGGATTTCCCAAACATTTACAGCTCATCCAAGTGCTTACCAAATTTACAAAGACATCTGGTGCTGTACATTGTATTTTTTTTAAATAATTTATGTTTCATCTAGTCTTTAAATGTATTTGGTGTGTTTTCTAACAAATGAGGCCTAGTCGTCGCGTTCCCTGTGGTCTTACTCATGTGGAGTGCTCCTGGCAGTGCTGAACAAAGATAATTACTCAGGAAGCCATTTGACCAATCAGCTGTGGCTTTACATGCTGTCAGTGGGAGGGTAGCCAGTCACGGCGCGCCTCTGATCACACACAGGCCTCCAGCGCTGAGTGTTCAGAGGCGAACCCTCCCTTGTCTAAAGGCTGAGACTGTCCTCCATGTTTCATAAGTATTGACATTACACTTTACAGCCATGCAGCCACAGAGGTAAGCATTCTGTTTTATTCTCCTTTATGCTGTCCTTTCACTACTTCCATTGACTGTTAACACTGTCCATTTTCACTTATTTTCAGTCTACAGTAAAGGCCTGGCAAGGCCTCACACTGAAAACAGGGCAAAAGGGGGAGGGAATGAAAGGGGGGGGAGGAGGAAGAGAAGGAGGAGGCGGTGGCAGCGGCCTAAGGAGGAAAAACAGGCTTTTCTCTCGTCCTTGTCCTGAGCTTTGGCCCAGGCATGTCACATGACTGCAAAGCAAACTCAGGCAGCCATTAGTCATTGCTGAAACGGCAAACAAATGGCAGTCAAATGTTGCACTGCCATGGAACTTGGGCTGGAGTGGGAGCAAGGCCCTGTTTTCCCCCTATTTCCCCTCTTGTAGTAACAGGGAGAGAATAGGATTGTAGGAGGGGGAAGGGGGGATTGAATGGTGTAAATCTTTTGTAATCTGACTGCCTGGCCCTTTGTCTGCATGTCTGCTGCTGAGCCTGGCACCGAAAATGATGGCACAATAAACAGAAGCTGTTATTAGTGCACATCTTCTGCAAATCTGCAAAACTCTGAGGGCATTATGGCCTCGAACCTGTCATGTGCATGCATTTCTTACACAAGAGTGCGGTTGCTGCCGTTGTAGAGAATTTCACTATTATAAAAGAATGCATGGAAATCTAAAGTATTAGTTCATTCGTACATGTACTCTATGTTCTGTCACAACCAGCCATATGGGTGGGTCAGCGATGGTGAAACATTCTGACATTTAGCAACCTAACTGAATGAATCTTTACATACTCACTTGTCTATGTGAACAGAGCAGAGAGTTATTTACATTATTTAGGTTGCATGTATGGCAACCTAAATAATGAAGTCTTCATTATGCCATTCGTTACAGCATCACGCTGGTCTTAAAATCTAAATTATACAGTAAAGGAATATATATATATATTTATATATTTATATATATATATATATATATAAAAATATTTATATAAAAGATTAAAACCTCTGTCTTTATGGTGGGCATCCTTGAGATACTACGATTGGTTCTAGGGACCATTTTTGCTCTTTTCAAGAAGAAATGTAAACCTCAGACATAGCTTTAATTTATTTAATAAAAAGTCTCCGATCATAATAATTATACCATCAGATAATGAATTTAGCTCCACCATGGAATCAGTGCATTTCTGCTGGCTCTTATATGAGGAAATAGAATGGCACATACCCGATCGACCAATCAGCCAGTCTTATGCAAGTGTCTCGTATAGGGACAGAGGGAGACACAACCTGAGCAGCAGATAGAAAGGCATGTTGTGGAAAATTTCACAACCATCCTTGATTCGAATGCAAAGGTCATCAAATGAAGATTTAATCAGTTTTGTTCATTAAGAAAAGGTATGAATGTGCATTTTCTGGTAATTTCTGTTCATTTGTTGTTCAAAGAAACTGATCCAAATTCGAAAGTGTTGTATTTAAATATAATGTATAGAATGAGATTAGTCTATTTTGCTGCCTGGGACAGCAGATGTTGCTCTCGCAAGGAAACAGATTTTTTGTGGTTTTGTCTATAGAGGAAACAAACCACATTTGGATTTTAATATTTTTCAATGTACAAAAGGAAATGTTTGCAAAATATCAAAATAATGTTATTTCTGTTCACTGATTAGCTTTTAAAAACGTCTCATTTCATGTCAAACGTGACATTAGATTATCTTCATATTACTCAAACATCTGTTGTGTGCGATCTTTCAGGTTATAGTTTTTGATTTTCAGCATCAAACGACTCACTCACAAATGAGCTTTTTAGCTGCTTTATATTGTTGCATGTCATAGCTCTTGATTGTCGCATATTGACGTTTTTTTTCATGCTGCCTGTTTACTGTAAAGCTCTTGTGGCATGGACGTGCAGGATCAGGCCTTGAGGGAAGGGGGAGGGGATGTTCAGCACAGCACTGGGGGAGGGGAAGCAGCAGCATTTCTCATTTCCTGTGTGAAGGCAGAGCGAGAAACAGAGAAAGAGAGAGGGAAAAAAAGACCTTGGCTCACGTATTCTCTGACCAGTTATCTCTACATTCACAGCTGCCTTTCTCCCCATTTCGGGCACGCAGATCGGATGGCCTTTATTGACATGAAAGTAGACGCTTGGCTCCATAGAAAATTCTAGAAGATCTTCCCCTTTTTTTTGGGTGTGTTGCATTTGTGGAGGTCACTGAATGAAGGCCATGAGGTGTTTCGGTTCTCGACTATGAATATGTTCTTATCAAGCCTGTGGATCAGTTTCAGGACTGGGTTTCGTGTTTGACACAAAATCTTCGTGTAGGTCCTTCTGTTAGCCATTCTGGTGGCACACCTGGTGGACTTTTGACCACGTCACAGTTTTCTCAAGAAGGGAGTGAAAATCTTGATGGAAAAAGCTTGGGGATACAAAAACGGTGCCATTGCCCACATGTGAAATATTGATGGCACTCCCACCAGGCTCAGTATAGGCTAGACTTCAGGATTTGCCAAGACATGAATTTTTTACACTCAGGCATTTCAGTATCACGTTTTGTGATAAACACACACTACACCAACGAAACCTCACTTTGTTGGTAGTAACTTTTATCTGGCTGAACATATTGCGCAAAAGCTGGACAGTTGTGGCCTGCTAGTGATCAGGTGAGTATTACTCCTTGGCATGAGTAATGCATTATGCCTGATTTGCCTTGTCAACTCAGTTGACCTTTTCCATTAGTCTTCTGTCTACTGGAATGTAATAGCTGCATGAATAATGACTGAAATACTTAAATACACTCTAGTTTCTTTTTGGACATACAAGGCTGCTATACACGGGTTTAAAGCAAAAGGAACATGTTGACACAGACTCGCATTCCCTCAAGACTTCATTTTCATAATTGACACAGCAGGATTTTTTTTAATGCTGGCTTTGACTAAATCAACACCTTCAGAAGGTTTAGGCTCATGATCAGTCATGCTCACTGCAGTTTAAAGCTTTCTAAACAGTAAACAGAAAATGAAGTGGGGATTTTTTTTTTTTTTTTTATCACCAATTTCAGTTGGTGTATTAATTGTGAGAGAGTACAAAGGTTTCTAGCAGTATTACAGGCCTTAGGTCTTTAGCTGCCCCCTGTTCCTCCTTTTTTTAAACCATACCAATTCCAAGAAACCTTCTTTTCTTTACCTTCGGCCATCTCCTCCCTTGGTGGTTGAGCTGGTATTTGTTGATATGACCTCAGTCGATGTTCCTGTGGAGGCTGAACTAGGCTAACAATGACTGAGCACATATGTCACAAGGCTACAATATCATCACATCTCTCTACCTGCTTTTTGAGTAGAACAACAAAAAGGGCTTTCTCAGTTCAACAAGTCTCTTTTCTTTTTTTAAACTTACTCAATTGAATCCTGCATAGGAATCAAATACTACTTGCAGTCAATGTGAACATTAAGGAGTAATTAAAGTGGTTGGCATGAGCTGATATGAGTGAGCATTATCCTTCAATAGCAGTCAAAACATTTATTTGGTTGTTTATCTGAAGCATCTAATACATTCAGAAGAAAGCTGTAGCACTATCCGTTGGCTAGGAAACGTTTCAACCCTTGTGGCAGGCCATGCTCAAAGGTGTAATCCTCATGAAAACTCTTGGGCCAGAGGAGTCAAGTACAAGTCAGCAGAGAATAGCCTCCACTATGTACTTTTATCTGTACATAATAAACAAAAAAAAAATTAAGAAAAAGCTTGCATATAGTGGTGTTTATGCTGAGTTATGTGTGAAGACACCACTTTGAGGACTAGTTCTAGTGTGAGATGAACTGGTTATGCTGCAATGAACCATAACAGTAAAACTCTTGGGATTTGATTGCATCACCCCAGGTTTCTATCTCTGAAGCAAACCTTTTGAGACATTCCACATTTACATTTCTTTCTTTTCCTTTGTGTTTCGATCTTTTCTTACATCAGCTTGGCTGAGGAAGAGATCAAGACAGTGTCTGATGTGGTTGAAGAGATGGATGTATCAGAACCACCAAAAGGTAATATCAATGCTTGATATATTAGTGTTTTAGCAGAATTGTGACTCAGTTTGTAGTTTATTTCAGTCAGTTGTACTATTGCCTTGGGTAAAATGGGTGTTTTGTCTAGAAAATATGTAGCTCAGGGTACAGTGGCACGACCTTCACTGACAGAGGAATACATAAGAGGGTTGAAAAAGTATGAATGTTTTGCTCATGGAAGACAGAGTCCATTTCAGTCTATAAGGTCATTCCGAGTGGCCTGAGAGGATGGACTTACAGTCTCTTTATTTTTCTCACTCTTTCTTATTGTATTTCTTTGCCTTGTCAACTGTTAAACATTTTTTCATTGTTATATGCACAGTTTCTGATCTAGGATCAGCAGATGCAACACCGGCAAGTCAAAAACGGAAAGCACCCAGTCCCCCACACTCCTCTAATGGCCATTCACCGTCTGACACATCACCCAGTGCTGTCAAGAAGAAAAGGAAACCTGGCCTAGGCGTCAGCAACAATAAAGATCAGGTGGGACCCTACCATACATACTAGTTTCTTTCATTCAGATATGATGTATGTGAAAAAGCTTAATGTCTTTTAATGCTGAGTGACAGCAAGATAGTTTGTTTGAATTTGTTTATGCATCTTGAGAAGCAACTCTTGCACCCAGAGTGTGTAAGCAAATCTCTTCTTTTTGTACTTTATTATTCTACATTATTTTTTAACGACCCCTGTAAAGTAGTTGTGCTACTGTTATTTTATTATAGACTGGAAAACCTTTCTTCTAAATGTCATTACCAGTTCCTGAAGAATTGGAATAGAATTTAGACCTGTATTATGTTTTGATTTTCACATTTTAGATCAAGGGTCATCCATTTCAGCATGGGAGTGCTAGGGGTCCAACCCAGTCATTTCTGGAAGACCCGGTTTAACATGCAGTTAATTAGCAAGCATAGGAGGTGTGAAATCACCCAAATGTGCTGGACTCTGGCCCTCCATAACTGGACATGTTGACCTTTGCTCTATCTAGCTTACTATAGATATAGACTTAGTTTACCTTTGCAGTAGATCCTAACTACTACTAGCATTCCTGGGGCTTGAATAAATCCTGTGTGCTGCATTGCTTGTATTGTTGCCTTGGAATCCTGATAATAGCTCTTATAATCTCCCTGCATGATGCCAAATGCAGAACTACAGAATTACACTCTTAGAAAATAGCACCTCCAGGGAGTTTTGTATAGTTAGGTATTTATAATGTCTTAAAGGGATTTTCTGAAGGTATAAATTGATTTGATTTAGAGGTCGACCGATTGATCGGGGCGATTTTTGCCGTTTTTACATTACTGAGCTGCAAATTAGGCCGATTATATGATGGGCGCATCTGACTCACCAAACCGTGCGTGTATGGGAGAACCTAACTCTGTCATACCAGCAAGTGGTAGTGGTCTGTTTTTGACAGGGAAACAGGGAAACCGGAAGAACTACAACTGTAAATATATAAAGCAAGCAGCATTTCCACCTGCCACGATCATGACTTACGGATTCCTGTAGCTTTTCTCAATTATGTCTGCTAAGTTTCAACGACTATAGGAGTAGTGACAAGTGTGTTCCGTTTCTTTATCGCATGTTCACTCTAATTAGCCAATTGGATTCTCTTTCTCGCCAACGAGCTCCAAGAAATCATGTATTTATATATGTATATATAATGTGTGTATGTGTGTGTATATATATATAAATATATAATATGATGCTGCCTATTGAAAGAAAATAA
>JAAIIK010000010.1:4501257-4512133 GCA_014706435.1 Silurus glanis
TATAGATATAGATATAGATATAGATATATATAGATATATAGATATAGATATATATATAGATATTATTTATTTATTTATTTATTTTTGTTACAAGTAACATTTTTTATTTCTTAAATACTTTCAGCCATAATTTCACAATTAAATTATTTGCCCTGGCTTTGCATTGTACTTACTTCATTACATTAGAATCTATGGTGTAAATGGAATGTATACGAAAACACAATTCCCATCAGATGTACTGAACTTTCATTTGACTGATATACTAAAAGAAAATATATGGAATGTTATGTGGCCTAATACTGGGAAATGGTCATAATGAGTCGGGTCTTTCCTTCCAGGCCTCTAAAGCACCAGGTTATCGTACCAAAATATATTCTGTGTCTTAGCATTATGTGCTGAATACTAGTGCTAAATCAATTCAAATACTTTTACATAAGTTATGTAATTTGCATAACAGTTGCTTTGTTTATTTCAGCACCACAAAGAGCAGCTGTTGCCAAGGTAGCACCCAAGATGACTCCCAGTTCTGCACGGAGGCCAGGTGCCGGTGGTGATGATGAAAGGGCGGAGCTTATACAAGAGGTGGTTATTTTGAGTACTCATGCAAGCATAAGAATACTTTTTGTTGTTGTTGTTGTTTATAATAAACAACCCAACACAAATACAAGACTCGTATACGGAACTCTAGATCCTACCAGGGGAACTGACAGCTAAAAACATGGACATTTTTGTTCACATACTGTATGTTGGTACTCATTTCATGCGTGCGTTCTTTTCTTTAATTTCGCGTCTCGACTTTCTCAGGTGAATATGCTGAAGTCCACTATCCAGGACATGGAGAAGGAGCGAGACTTTTACTTTGGCAAATTGAGGAACATTGAGCTGATCTGTCAGGAGAAGGAGAGCGAGGGAGACCCCACCCTGCAAAGGATTGTGGATATTCTCTATGCCACAGATGTGAGTACAGAATCTGATGACACTAATACATTCACAGCTGTGACTCCGTGTGTATTTATAGCAGCTACTTGGTGACATACAAGGCTTATGAGCTGACCAATGGAGTTTGAGGTACAAAGCAAGTTGTAATGATTTAGTAAGGTTTATGGGGAGGCGATTTCAGGTTGGCTTTATGTGTCTCAGAGTATGCACATTTGTTCCACCTTCCCTGGCTGGAAGATGTAGTGTGATTGGGGAGAGTCAAATAATGAGTCTGAATTGGGAAATTACCAAATTGAGGAGAAGAGGGTGGCATTCAAATCAGCGCTCACAATAATAATCTAAACATGTAGAGCAACTCATGGTTTAAGAGAATCATTCCCCTCAATGACTGTTTCTTTTGTCACTCTTCTAGGAGGGCTTTGTCGTACCAGATGCTGAAGCAGAGGACCAGGAGGAGTTCTAATGCCTATAACTAGACCCAGTTGTGTCTTTGTCTCCTCCCTCATCTCTACACATTCACTCCCTCCTGCTGTCTCGGATCATCTTACGCATTTTGGACTCAATGAACGCTGTATGGAAAGTAATTTGGGTTGTTAAAGTAGCTACTTTAGAAGAACCTCCTCCAATGCCTTCTTAGAGAAGAGCACAACGCGGCTGCTCAGCTGGTATTGCTGGGCTCAGGAGAGTTTGAGCGTTTCGTCTCAAACATTCAGTATCGTGTAAAGTTCCCGCAACTTCAGAGGGACTCGCAAATTAATTCCTCATTAGATATTAAATTTTGACAGTTTAATTTTTATTTTTATTTTTTAACCACAATGTGAATCGAGGGGATGTTTTTCCCTTCTTCCCTTCACAAGATTGGTGGCATGTACTTCATAATAATTATGCTATACTAGTCATGTTTTTCCTATTTAAAAAATTTTTTTTACTTCCTTCACAAAAACCTTAGTTCATGTGTGAATTAGTGAACAAAAGAAATCCTTAAGAAAGAATTCCACATTTTCATCAGTTTACATTGCTTTTTATTCTTATGCGATTGTTTTTGTGAAAGGCTTGTAGCAGTCACCTTTTCTCCAGCTTTGATCCTGTGACTGTGCCTTATAGACTGAGTGGAGGAAGAGCATGTCTGATGTCCGTGTTTGTCTTTCTGTGTGTGTCGGAATTTTCTCATGGTCTAGAAAGTCAGTTTTGCAGCAAAGAGGGTTGATTTGTTAATGCACGTTCCAAAATCGGCCACAAACTGCCACAATTGTGATTGAATAACTGTTTCTCGGTAGTCATTCGGTATGTTTTTCTAACCATGACATTTCAAGCATCATCTGTGACTTATTAATTGATTTGTTTATGGAAAGAAAAAAAAAATGATACTTCATTGTCCACTTTACTGGTGGATTTGAGGCCAAATTGCGAATTAGCGAGAAGAATATGACCCCTTTTTTTTTTGCACTTTCAGTGCATAGATTTTTTTTTTTAACTAAATATTTAATGTATCATTTTACCATTTCACACCTTTTAAGCTCTGCCTTGGTAGATCTCAAATTCTGTATTGGCAACTGTTTAAATCAAATTAAAGAAATGTTTGTTTCTGTTTATTTTTTCATTGGTGTTTTTGACAAAAAAAAAACTAAATTGAAGCCTTGTCAAGTGCGAACCATTTCTTTTCAGGTACTTTTTTTATTTTTTCCCCAGCAAATTTAACAAATGCTGTATAAAGTTAGTTTATACGAATCAGCTTGAGCCCAGTGGAAACACTATATGGCCAAATGTTTATCCATCACAACCGTATGTGTTTAAAAATCCCACGCCAGGTTTATTTTCCCCTTTAGCTGCTATTATAACCCACCACTTCTTTGGGAAGGCTATAAACTGTTTTTGCAGCATGGTTGGAAGGATTTGTTTAATCAGACACAAGCGCATTAATGAGATCAAGCACACTGTCAGCGTTCTAATTTATTCCCATGTTTAGTGGGATTGAGAGTTGAGGTTCCTTACAGGTCAAATGTCCCCCAAATATTTGGCCATGTAGTGTGTATTCAGTCCCTTCAGTGTAGTGCAGAATGGTATCGCTACGATAAATTGATATCGATAAATTGCTTTTTTAACACCCTACATTGTAGATAACAATCCAGTTGGAGAATAAAAAGGGGCCAGTCCTGCTGGTGTGAGGGAAAAAAACAACAGTACACCACCTCTATTTTGTTCAGCACATCAAATCCATTAGTTTATGTTCGGTTATGTGGGATAGGATTTAGAAAATGTAGAGACTTTTCTGATGTTTGTTGATCACTGTGTTAACTGTATCTTTTCATGTAGCAGTAATGTCACATTACATCTTTTATTACACGGCCTATTACATTATCATTACACTGAAATGAGTTAGTTCTTGGCAATGTTATACCCGCTGTCCATCACTGCCCAACTGTTACTGGTAAAATTCCAGTTAGGTTCACTGAAAGGTTTTTGGGTTTTTGTTTTTTTTCGTTTTGTTTTAGTGTTGGTGAAAAAATGAATCTCGCCATGACATTATGCTCAATGTGCAGTGATTTCGAGACTCTGGGCCGTGTTTCTTAATGTTACTGATGTTGACACCCCAAAGAACAGAGTGCTAGGATTAAAGTAGCAATCAGATTTGCAAACAAAACAGTTATGACCTCATCAGTCTGATCTCGATCGCTTCTTCCTCTCTTGTTTGTACTGTATGATGGTGAAATGCTGTGTAATTGATCCAGTTTTTCAAAATTGAACTAATCAAATTGCATTGGTGCTCTTTCCCCAGTCTTGAGCTTTTTATACTTTGGACTTCAAGATCATCTACATAGATGATTTCTACACTGTGAGCTTGGGCGACTTGTGTATTGACCCTATTTTATTTTATTTTTTTTTTTTTTATGTCCTTTGATCCAAACTCTTTTATGTACATGGGTGTGTGAAATATCTCCTTTGCAATCTGTTTTCCATCATCAGTTTCTTACAAATAAAACAGTATTACATGTGTATACTGACAAGCTGTTCTTATTGCTTTACCCTTCGACTGAAATTTTTTAGCCAACTCTCTATAAAAAAAAAAAAAAAAAAAAAACAAGGGCAAGAAGTAGTTACTTATGTGAATTGAGTTCATGCTGATATGTTGCCTGGCTAGTTTAGTCAGCATTGAGAGAACCAATCAGCTTCAAGTCTGAGATCACTGCTGAACTATGTACATGCGTTATTTAAAACGTCAACACCCTTTTACAGAGCCCTACGTTCTAGGCTTTTACCAGGTCAAAGTTTGGTACAAATAAAAACAAATAGTCTATTCTTACAATGAAAGGCATGTAACACCTGGTTCTGTGTCATATTTGAGAATAAACAAAGTTTGACGAAGAAGCACATTTAAGTGCGATCCACAAACATTTGGCCATTTAATGTATCTGTCTGACACATTCCCCCGCACCCACTAATACATTCCCCCATGCCCATTAATAATGCACAGAGATAAATGCTGCTATGTCCATAAATACCGTCTCACTGCTAAATATCCTCATGTTTATAATTTCTCCTCAATTTGGTCACTTATCATATCCGTTTTATTTTTGCCCTCTTCTACATACTCATAGAAATTGTTGATTGGTTTGTCTTTTTGTGATTGACAGGACAGAGTACGCTATGCCTCCTGCCATGGATGGCTGCAGCATGGTTAGGTTTTATCATCTCTAGATCTGTTATGTCATTGAGGAGCAAAATTACTACAATATTATTACATTTTCTAATACAATGCTTTCTATGATAAGTACACTCTTTAGATAGCACTTTCAATAAATGGTAATACCTTCACCTAAGTAATTTCTAGAATAATTACTGCTCACACCACTAATGCATACTGATTTTGTTTAAAAAGAAAAGAATCATTGATACTGATACTGTTTCTATTCAGAATAAGAGTAACTCAAGTATCAATAAGGAACAGTTATAATATACCGTATTGAATTTCAGAATCTTTTAATCTCTCCATCTACTATTGTACCCTGTAACCTACTGCTACTCTTTTCTACTAAAAGTGAGAATCACACGGAGAGTGAGAGAGAAACCCAGAGGTTCTTCATAATTAGTCATCATGTGTGCTCCTGTACAAAGTTTCTTTGCACCACTTTATGAAACCCGCATACTAATGGAGCAGCCCAACTAATTTCTTGTTCCTGAGTACTTGAATTGTACTTATAAAATTGAGATGGATTCTTCCATATTTGTTGCACCATGCTGTTTCACAGCGATATGAACAATAGGCCATGTGTCTGCTCTCTGAGACAGTGGCAAGTAGCAGTAAATGAATACCACTCATGATATGACTTTGCAAATTGTACAGTTTGAATACAAGCACATAAAACATAAAGATTTATAGTAAGTTAGTTCATGGTTTTGATCATAGAAAAAAAAAAAAAGGGAACCGCAAGGTGCTTTCTAAATGAGTGTATGAATAAATGTTCTCATTCTCTGTGGGCAATCACAATTCCATTCTTTTCATTTTCATTCACCATTTTACGAGTTGGATTTATTTCAGAAAAAGGTTTCACTCTTATCAAACTGTAGCTTGTGTATTCAGTTAGATTTTCTATATTCATACGTTTTGCCTGTAAATATTTTCCTTATTATGGTGTTTGAAGGTCAGCTATCCCTATTTGTAATCGTGCCATTTTACACGATCTGGATTTTGCACAGTGCGTCAAATATACATGCACACATCCCACATGCTGTGGCAAATGCTAATGCACCCATACGCCTTTAGAGGAGTGTGTTCTGGGAGTGCTGGTGGAATGTTTCAAAAGCCTGAAAAGAAATGCCTCTGCGCTGAGACATTGTGCCTTCTGGAGGACTAAATGGGGAAGAAGGGCAACACTAAAATGGTCAATCATATGATTTAATCTCTGTCACATACAAAGAAACAGTTGTCTGCACTGCTTGTGCTTGTACCCTTACAACTGTATAAGAACTTGGAGCTCACTTTATCTAACCAGGTCTGACCAAAGATTTATTTCGCTTTTATGTTTGAGGTTTTGGATATACGTCAGATATTTTAGTGTGCATCAATATAATAGTTTGTTTTTACACATAAAGAATGATTATAGGAACTATATAGTGTTGGAGTGTCATGGGAAGAATTCTGAAATTTCAGCTTCAAAATGTGCTTGCCTCTCTATGTCCGTAAGCCACTCAGGAAAGTGTCCAGATTAGCCACGCTGTACTGTACTTAGAGATTTTCTAAGGATGAACAGTTAACAGGATTAACAGTGTGGGACTTGTTTCCTGTATAAAATTATATGCAACCCAACAGCTCTTACAACTCTCACAGTGATTTGCTATTACCGTATTATTAAGGGAACTTGTAGGAAATAAGCAACATCATTTTTTAAGTTTTAGGAGAATTTTTTGTCCCCAGGCTCAACAATCATAGTTTTCTATTCATTTTCTTATAATAAACATCTTTTGTGCTGTAACTAACTCAGATATATGTAGTGAAAACAGAGGGAGCATGGATAGTTAGGCTGCATGTTTGAGCAGTTTCCCCTTTGGCCATTTATTGTTTTCATAATTTTTTTTTAATAGACTGATGTGTCCAGTGTGAGTTTTGGGGTGAGCTGACTACAGCACATAGAACTTTATTTGACTGATTGCTAGTTTGAAAGAATAATGCACATATGGAGCTGTTTCGAAGTATATTATAATAATTGTATTAGGCAGTGCAGTTATCATTTTAATTAAAAGCTAGGGGGTGTTTAATTTTCAGCTGTACGTAGTAACCAGAATTTAAACTGGATTACATGTTGTGAATTACACTGGTTTTTATTTTTCCAATATAAAATTAATTTAGATCAACTGGGACACTTTAGAATTTCCAAATGATTCGATTTTTTCTTAACATTAAAAAAGCAATTTCACCAAAATATCAAACATTTCTAAAATCCTCAAGGTGAAACGTTTTAAAACATTTTACGATAAAAAACATTCATTATTTCTTTGTGCCATGCATATTTAATAAATCAAATTTCGTAATAATAAACATTTCAAAGTTGTATACTACATATGAAATGTTGACTTGGTAACATTCTCTTTATTTTTATTGCAAAAATAAATCAAGTAACTTTTTTTGTTGTTCTGTATTTTCCAATTTATAACCAATGTTTTCTTCCACATCTATCCAAACCTCTGCATGCATCAAAGTATACTCAAACAAAAAACTCTAACAGCCTGTGTCCTGATGATAATTAGGATTTGGCCACATGAGGGCAAGTAGATTAATGTAATTGGAATACTTTATTGGAAAACTCTTGCATGGCTTCTAAATCGTGTTTTATCAACATTTTCTTGTAAAATGAACATTGTTTTTGCCTTTTGTTATTAGGCCACAACTTAAATGCTTCTAGTTGTATTGTTCTAATAAAAGCTTATGTCCCCTGAATTCACCCAATCTAATTAATTCAATGTCATTTTACTATAGGATGTGCTTTATTATATACTATTGGAATACCATTTGCCATAATTTTATACCGATTGGCCAGGCAGAGGGACCGAGCTGCAAGTTAGAGCAATTAAGGATGGAGATGGAAGCTGGATGATGTGGAGGTGGTGAAGCAGGAAGTGGATAGGATTAGTAAGGAGGAGTGAGAGCAGCAATTAAGAGGATGAAGAGTGGAAAGTCGTTTGGACCAGATGACATACCGGTAGAAGCATGGAGATGTTTAGGAGAGATGGCAGTGGAGTTTTTAACCAGATTGTTCAACGAGATTTTGGAAGGTGAGAGGATGCCTGAGGAATGGAGAAGGAGTTTGCTGGTACCAATCTTTAAGAATAAGGGAGATGTGCAGACCTGCAGTAACTACAGGGGAATAAAGTTGATACACCACAAACATACACACCATGAAGTTATGAGAAAGAGTAGTGGAAGCCAGGCTGAGAGAAGAGGGGACCATCTGTGAGCAACAGTATGGTTTCATGCCGAGGAAGAGCACCACAGATGCAGTATTTGCTTTGGTTATGTTGATAGAGAAGTATAGAGAAGGTCAGAAAGAGTTGCATTGTGTGTTTGTGGATTTAGAGAAAGCGTACAACAGATTGCCGAGAGGGAGTAAGACAGAGTACATGTGTGTGTGAATGAGAGGGAGGGCAGTGGAGTGGTGTGGTTGAAGGGAGAAGAGGTGGAGATGGTGGAGGAGTTCAGGTACCTGGGGTCAACAGTGCAAAGTAATGGAGAGTGTGTTAGAGTAAAGAAAAGAGTGCAGGCAGGGTGGAGTGGGTGGAGAAGAGTAGCAAGAGTGATTTGTGATAGAAGAGTATCTGTAAGAGTGAATTGTATTCATTGTATAGAGGTTACAGAGTTGGAGTTCATTTGAGCTGTGTAGACCTAATGGCCCCAGACGGGGGCGGTAGAAGTCTGCATTAGAGCACCTTGAAAAGCAGACGACTTGGTTTGCAAACCTGAAAGTATCTTATGTATACACGAGAATATTTTGTCAGTGGACAAAAATGTTCGGAGCTTTTTTTTCAGAGAGCTAGCTGCTGATGAGCAGATGTATGAGCAGACTAATAGTTCTGAGGTCAATGAGAGACCTTATGGTGACGTGCAAAATCTAAACAGTTATCAGTGAGGAAGAACAGCTGGATCACAGAACTGTGTCTAATCCCCATCTGTTCTGCTTTTCAGCTTTCATAAATGTGAAAGTAATGTTTTACTGGTTAGTGTATGAAACCTTTTTCCCCACCTTCAAGTACCTGTCATCCTGTGTGCTGTATGTAATAGTAGCTCTGCATTTTAAATCCTCTTGAGTGTAGCAGCATTAGCAAAGATGAGCTGCAAGTCAATAAAGATAACACACCAGACCCAGCCAATGAAGGACTCGCTATTTGATCAATGAAAAATGTTCTGAACTTCAGTGTAATAAAAATAAAGACTATATATTGTGATAGAACAGTAAGTCATCGCTCTGTGCAGGACAATTGTGTGCTTATGCACAGTGCTCAAATTGAGTCAAGTCTTATGGGGGTCCCCAGTTGTTGTGTAATTTATATATTTTTTTACTAAATTAATCTTGGGGACCCCCCTAAGTTTACTTGTCATGGGGGGTCCCTAATGCCTTATGGGGGTCCCGGATCCCCCCAGCCCCCCCTTAATTCCAACACTGCTTATGCACCAACTTTTGCTAGCCACATCTTGATAGAGCTCACTTTGTGGACAGGGTCATTGTCATGCTGCAACATGTTCTCGTCTCTCGTCTCTATGTTTCTATCTTTCTTTCTATCTTAGCCACATAAGGGTATTGTGTGTTTTCATACTCATACTCAAGAGTCAGGTGTCCTCATACTTTATAATATAGTCTACAATATTAGCAGCAGTGATAACACAAAATCAGAATGAGTCGTACAAACGGGTCTGAAGATCCGTTATCTCCCGCAGACTCGACATAATCTAAGCCTAAAGGTGGCGATCATTCCGACTTGTCTGTCAAATTGAATTAGGAGATGACACTGAAGACACCATAAAGAAAACACACAGGGTATTGAGGTGCGTTATGAATATGTAAGACTGTTAGTGATATCAGGGAAATTTGACTCTGATACATTAAAAGGCACGGTAAAGTTTTTTGTTTATTCATCTTTTAGACCCCGAGATAAGTATTCTTGGATATTAGCATGCACTAAAATGTTAAAAAATAAATAAATGCAACATTTTAAGATAGAAAGTCACATCACTGCTTAAAAGCCACTTGAAAAAAGAAAGTACACTCTCCTCAATTCTACTTTTACATGTTATTAAATTATAGGGTCTTCTTATAAGTTGAGGCCTGGTGTCTGAACGTTGTTTTAAATGATTGAAGGTATCAACTATTGAAATCTGTTGTCGTGCAGTCACCCGAGGTCATTTGTTTGATTACAGACAATTGTTATTTATTTTTTTCTTTTAAATTAATGAAATTCTTCTTTACTAGAACCATTAACTATTAATTAGACTGACTAATCGTTCTATGTTTAGGTAACTAGTAGGGATGGAAAGATACACTGATTCGCATCAATGATTTCAAAAGCTATTCAACGTATTTTCATTGGTTAAAAACAATGTATTTATATATAATTATTAGCAGATGCACTACACTTTTATCATTTAGAAAGTGATCAACAATTTGTGACCAATACTTTATATGTAGATCTTTGGCCGAGGTAGAGCTGCATCTTCCTGGAGACAGAGCAGTAAAAGATCTTCTGGTATTATTTAATCTTTTTTTTGTGTGTGAAAGGGCCATGCGTTCGAATTCAGAAGGCACTTAAGTAAAATTATGATTTGCTGTCTGTCTGAACCAAAGAAATAAAAGCGAACTATCTGTACCATATTGAATTGCATAGCATCGTTTCTTTCCCATTGCATCGTATTGCATTAAATCGAATGTGTTAAATCGAAATGAAATTTGATCTCACTGCATCCTAACAGGGTGAATCGTATCAGATCGCATTGGGAGCTGCTGCATCGAGATGCGAATCGCATCGGCCTCAGTTATGGAGATGCACATCCCTAGTAACTAGTGGAGCCGTATTTAAGGTTTTACAGTGTATCTCTCTGTCAAAGCTAATGTGAGATCATGAGATTCATGAGTAATATACCACGAGACCATGTTCTTATTATTTAATGTATGACTAACAAACAATGACAAAGAGAATTGGAATAAAATAGTGTTGTTTAATGTTTTTATGTTAAATCATTATTCAACATCTTCTGACCAATGAGAACTTTGAATGTGACAAAACTGTAGTATAAAAAGAAAGAAGTAGGTTGGCCAAGTGCTTTACTCTATATACATCTATTGTTAAGATGAAATCTTTCATTGTGTTAATGTAATTCATTCTACCTGCACATCCATCCATGTTTTTGTGTGTGTGTGTGTGTGTGTGTGTGTGTGTGTGTGTGTGTGTGTGT
>JAAIIK010000010.1:4512880-4524044 GCA_014706435.1 Silurus glanis
CTATCTATCTATCTATCTATCTATCTATCTATCTATCTATCTATCTATCTATCTATCTATTTAATTTAATATAATGTAATCTATTACTATTACAAATGGTTTAAACATTTAATTGTGATCAATCGCATGGTTGATTTAAGACTTGCTACATCAGTAAAACAAATGTTTAGTAATTAAAAAATATTTTTCGGTGAAGTTTATTTTTAAGGACGTCATGAATTAATGTGTTGCTTTGAGTAAAATTAGCGCCGTTAAAATGAATTTGCATTAACACGTTATTAACGCGTTAATTTTGACAGCCCTAAATGAAATATAAAAAATTTAATAATAGAATAGAATACAATACAATACAATACAATAAAATACAATACAATACAATGTAAAAACTAATGGCAACAATAAATTGCTTTTATTGTTGTGAAACTGCATGGTGTTCTGTGATGGATTGGTGTCTCATTAAAGTGTACATTTCTGCCTCACACCCCATGTTCTCAATGGCTCAGAATTCCCTTGCACCCCTGACAAGTATAAAGTGATCACTAAAGATGAATAAGAAACAAATCCCTATTGCCAAAGTGACTCAGGTTTAGTAAAATGCATTGCAAAAAAAAATGCTCAATTTGTTTAGTACAGTAAATAAATTTATTTGATCTGTTTTTTTGGCACTTGTATGTAGCAATGGCTCAAACTACTCATTTGTGGGAGTCCAGTCTAAACACACATGGAAGTGGAGTGCCCACAGACCATTTGTTGGGTCGTTCCAAAATAAAGAGAAAAGATTACTTTAAGGAACTTTGGACACTTTAATCACAATGTCAATTTCATGTCTGCTTCAGTCCCAATATAAAGAAGCATTGGCTCTGAAAGGTTCTGATAGTCCTTGAAAACCATTATCCTGCTTTACTCTACACTACATTATTAAGACACTGTTTTCACTTTTTGTAATCATCAATCATTTCATGCATAATCTGGGTATTTCAGCATATATAAAAAAAAAAAAACAAGATCACTAAGCACATATATGACAAATTATTATATTTGCTAGAATTAAACTGGAACCATAAATTCCTTTGTTTATAAAGCTACCTCAATATCCCAAAAGCTCTGATCATAGCTTAATTCTGCTACAAATGGCTGTTGTAGGATTTAGTACATGATCTTAATTGGTATAAATGAAAACATAAATGTTAGGCATCTAAACAAGCATTTTGTGTAATTATTAGTTTTAAATGGCCTGTGGATTTCAGTTTTTTGGAACTACATTTTACTCCTCGGTGACCTATAATTGTATAATTTTATATTAGGTTTACTATTAATAATAGGTATTAGGTAAATATTAGGTCAGGTTTTATTGTTTCCTGTTAGGGATGTATGTATGACAGATGCAGCAGGTGTTCCTGTCATGTTTTGTTGCACTGCTACCGTTTCTTTCAACTCCCCTTATATTTCTGTCTCTATTAGATAAATAATTTGCTCATAATTTCTTCCAGCGCTCTCATATACAGCAGAAATAAAAATCTACACACCCCATGTAGAACTTGCAAGTTGTTGTGATAAACGAATGCAACAAAGTATAATTGAAAAACAAAAAGAAACTTTAAGGAAGAAATCAATTCCAAAAAAAGTTGGGATGTTGTGCACAATGTAAATAAAAGCAGAACACAATGATTTTCAAATCTCATAAACCCACATTTTATTCAAAATAGCAGAAAGTAAATATATCAAAGGTATCAAAACTCATACTAAATGTGAAATCCTTTTTTGGAAACCATGGCTGCTGCAACCTTCAGACCAAAGAGAAGAGAGACCTTTTGAATTGTTATCAGCGCTCAGTTCAAAAGCCGCCATCTCTGATGATATGGGGGTGCATTAGTGCCTCTGGAAAGTTGCCTCTGGTAATGCTGAAAGTTATATGCAGGTCTTTGAGAAACATATGCTTTCATCCCGATGACGTCTTTTTCAGGGGAGGCCTTGTTTTAATGTTTTAATTGTTTTTGTGCCAAAATGTTAGACATATCCAGTGTGAATCCAAGATTCCCTTTATGTTAATTCGAGCTTTAGTACTTTCTGAAAAGACACAGCCTTATAGCATGGTGCTTCCATCACCACACTTTACTGTTTTATAACAAAAATATCTTTTAGAATTATGCCCAAAACATTCTGTCTTGGTCTTGTCAGGGTTATGCCAAAAAGACTTCTTATCAACCACTGCACCATTACATGTCTTTACACTTAAATCATTGCCTGTTGATTACATCTCGCATAACTCTGTTCACTGTACATCTGATCTCTTGTTTGTCCCTCCATGCTAATTGTCTGGACATGCTCATTGATGAATCTCTGCACTTGCATCCGCTTCCTGCTTCAGGTCTCATCAAACAGTATTAAAGAACCTTTTGACACATGGTTTGGGGTGATTTGGGTAGGCTTGTATTTTTTGTAAGAAATATAGAAAAAGAATAAAAAGCATCTCATATAAAATATTTTGTTGGGATTTAACCATTTATACCATTAATATCTTTGTATGACCACAGAAGTGGAAGCTCTAGAATTTTGACTTTAAACGACAAAGAACTTCAGAGGTTTTTTATAAGCACAATATCATATCAATATATCCACCTAGTATAGATGCTGCTTTTTAATACCTTTTCATACCTACAATCACTATTCACCCACTACTAATACTGAGTACACTTCAGAATACGACACTGCAACTGCCTCTGCATTTCAGAACATAAATAATGGCACTGGATTTCATATTTTAAACAAAGTTCAATGAACCATCTACCTTCAATGACACGTGATGTTCTAAATGTTATCTAGATCTATTTTATAACTCAATTCTGAGTTAACTTTTTTAGTTAAAATTTCTTTCTGCATGCAGGTCTTTCGTCTCAGTTTTCCATAATGGTGTTTAACCGCCTGCCAGTAGTGGTGCTCTTGCACACGAAACAATGGCGCAGTGGTTTGTCGCTTTAATCTGTCTAACTGTTTCACCTCCTCACCTATACACTCTGCTCAACCAGATCAGGTTTCAGCCATCAACACGTGATCATACTTCATTCGCTAACTAGCTGAACTAAATTGCTGTCGTAACTGTCATGTACAGTAGGTGCATGGCATTCTGGTGCCAGCGGATCCATCATTATTTTATATTCAATTCTGCAACAAATATGACATTAAATGTTACAAGCTTTCTTTGTGATTACTTGATTACTCTGTAAAAAAAATGGTTACCACTTTTTCTGATTTTCTATAAACTTTAAAACGTTTTATGCAGAACCCTCAAACAAATGGTTGTCCTTAACTATATCAAATACAAATTTTCTTAACTTGCATGCATGATATCTGCAAGGGTTAAATCTTTAGCCTGTCTCTGTGCAAGTTTCTATGTGCACTATCCAAAGAACTTTTGAATAGCCTAGGAGTCTTTCTTCTATCAGTGCAAGCATCAATATGGTTATTATTTGGGAGCAGGGGGTTGGGGGAGCATATATTTTTGGTTGCCTTTCACCCAACACTGAGATTAACTAAATAACACTGAGCTGAGATTGATTGGTATGGCGTTTCCAAGACAACCGGTGGCCTATTCTTAGCCCATAAAAAGAAGTCGGTGAACAGGAAGTCACTTTGTCCTGAGTCTTAGTGAACTAAACTAATGAACTGAAAGGGACACTCCTAAGGATGAAAGGAGTGTGTGCGTCTTTCTCTCTCTTTCTCTCAGTCCGTTTCAGGTCACTCACTTTTCTTTCAACCAAACATGTGACAGCTATCCTCTGCTTCCTTCATTATCTTTTTAGAGACATACCAGGTCCCTTCATCTCTTCTTCTGCTGTGTGGGTCAGTTTTGTGTTTGTAAGTGAATGAGTGCACTGCGTTAACAGACTGACTCTAGACTTCCGATGAGCTGACCCCTGACGCTTATAGTGATCCTGCTATAAGGATAGAGGTCAAAGGTCAACACATGTCAGGCAGACAGAGTTCTTCGAGAACCTTAGTTTGTCAATGAGATAAAAGCCACTGCTCCTAGTAGCTAAGAACTGAGGCAGCTTGAGCTTTGACAGTTATGTCTACACTAAAAAGCCTACAATAGAAGTACAATTTATAGATCATTAATCATGTATGTAACACACACAAACACACATAAAACATAGTCATTCATAAATAGGGGCAATTGTGCATAGCCAGTCTACCTTTTTTGGAGGTAGAAAGAACCTGGAAAACACAGGATGAACCCTAGGAGAGATGAAGCTCAGCAGAGACATTAACCTGAGCCCAGGTTCAAGTTGGAAATCATAGCGCTGTTAGATGGATATGGTGCTTGCTTCATCATCAGTACAATATTTGCTTTTGTTTTCTGTTTTTTATATTTCCAATCATTTTTTAAAGCTTTGGAAACACTATGTGCTTATTCTTTTTAGTAGCTGTCATGGTTTCCTCCTTTTGGACAAAATCATTGTATAGTAATATGTAATTCCTCTTTCATCCCTGGTGGTCTAGTGGTTAGGATGCGGTGCTCTCACCGCTGCGGCCCAGGTTCGATCCCTGGTCAGGGAACCAACCCCAGCCACTTTCAGTGCCGGTCCCAAGCCCGGATAAATGGGGAGGGTTGCGTTAGGAAGGGCATCCAGCGTAAAAACATGTGCCAAATCAAACATGCGGAGGATCCGCTGTGGCGACCCCTAATGGGAGAAGCCGAAAGAAAGTTATGTAATTCCTCTTTCTGCACTTTTTATGTCCCCCTCCCCCACTCTCTTTCTGTATGTGCGACTGTGTGTGTCTGTGTGTGTGTGTGTGTGTGTGTGTGTTTATACCTCTGATAATTAAAAGAGCACCAATGCTCCAAGCATGATCCAGGTGTTCAGAATGCAAAGGAAACACCTGCGCTCTACTTCTCTCACGGTCTCTCTCACAGCCCCTCTCACTCCCCCTCTCTGCCCATCTCTTTGTTCTTTGGAGCGCTGCCATTTAATTAACCTTCAGGTGCTGTGAACTGGAAAATGAAAGCCTGTGTGCCTTCTTAACGTGTAGAAGAATGTCTAAGGCCTGAAACTGCAGCAGAAAAACATAGTACAGACCTCTTGTTTGTAAAAGTTTGTGTTATTATAAAGAACACAAAATGAACAAAAATTGCACCCACTGGAACCCTATTTTTATGTGATAAAAGGTTTATTCACGGTTCTTTATTAGAAACAAGTAGTCTGTGTTTATAAAGCTCGGTTTAATAAATAGCATTTAGAATTATGCCTTATTCAGCATTCTTCTCTGACTTGTGGAAGCTGTATGCCAACTATAAGGTAAAATATTCAACTACATACAGCAGACATCACAATAATGCTTTGGAGAGTAATTGATTTTATTGTATTTGGTTTTCTCTAACATTAATAGACTCACTAATGATGTTCTACAGCACAAAAAAGGTACAAATATGTATCCATAACCTGTGTGATCAATTAATACTGTAGGCCAAATCTCTTTCTTGTTTGAAGCTTTGCATGTAAATGCCCTTGATATACAACACAGAGGCTCATTATTATATTGTTGCTTACATATTACAGTGCATGATGACTCTGAAGATGAGAAATTAATGCTATAGTTACTTCTTCTTCTTTCGGCTGCTCTCATTAGGGGTCACCACAGCGGATCATCCGTCTACACACTACTCTGTCCTCCACATCTGCCTCTTTCAAACCAACTATCTGCATGTCTTCCTTCACCACATCCATAAACCTCCTCTTTGGTCTTCCTCTTTTCCTCCCTCTTGGTGGCTCCATCCTCAGCATTCACCTACGGATATACCCCATGACCCTCCTCTGCACATGTCCAAACCACTTTGTCCCCAAAACGTCCTACATGCTCTGTCCCTCTAATAAACTAATTTCTAATCCTGTCCATCTTTGTTATCTTTGTCACACCTCCAGCTCCACCTCCTTTTTTTTAGTCAATGCCACTGTCTCTAAACCATACAACATCACAGCAACATCGTCTCACCACAGTCCTATAAACTTTCTCTTTCACTCTTACAGATACCCTTCTATCACAAATCACTCCTGCCACTCTTTTCCACCCACTCCACCCTGCCTGCACTCTTTTCTTCACTTCTCTAACACACTCTCCATTACATTGCACTGTTGACACCAGGTACCTAAACTCCTCCAGACTCCACCACCTCTTCTCCCTGCAACCACACCACTCCAGTGCCCTCTCTCTCATTCACACACACATGTACTCTGTCTTACTGCTACTGACTTTCATTCCACTTCTCTCCAGCGCATACCTCCACCTCTCCAGGCTCTTCTCAACCTGCTCCCTACTCTCACCATAAACAACATCAACCACAAACATCATAGTCCACGGAGACTCCTCTCTGACCTCGTCCGTCAACCTGTACATCACCACTGCAAACAGGAAAGGGCTCAGAGCCGGTCCTTGAAGCAGTCCAACCTCCACCTTAAACCAGTCTGTTGTTCCTACTGCACACTTCACTGCTGTCACACTGTCCTCATACATGTCCTGCACCACCCTCACATACTTCTCTGACACACCTGATTCCTCATACAATACCACAACTCCTCTCTCTGCACCCTGTCGTATGCTTCTCTAAATCCACAAACACACAATGCAACTCTTTCTGACCTTCTCTTTACTTCTCCATCAACGTTCTCAAAGCAAATATTGCTTCTGTGGTTCTCCTCCTCGGCATGAACCCATACTGCTGCTTACAGATGGTCTGCACATCTTCCTTATTCTTAAAGATCAATACCAGCACACTCCTTCTCCATATCGCAAGCATCCTCTCACCTTCCAAAATCTCGTTGAACAATCTGGTTAAAAACTCCACTGCCATCTCTCCTAAACATCTCTATGCTTCTACCGGTATGTCATCTGGTCCAACCGACTTTCCACTCTTCATCCTCTTAATAGCTGCTCTCACTTCCTCCTTACTAATCCTATCCACTTTCTGCTTCACCACCTCCACATCATCCAACCCTTTCTCTCTCTCTTTTTCCTCTTTCATCAGTTGCTCAAAATACTCCCTCCATCTTCTCAACACACTCTCCTCACTAGTCAACACATTTTCATCTCCATCCTTTATTGCTCTAACTTGTAGCACACCCATCTCCTTGTATTCCTGCCTACTTTTCTCATCACTCTGTCGATCCCAATTCTGTTTTGCCAACCTCTTTCCCCTTATTCTCTCCTGCACTTCCTCATTCCACCACCACGTCTCTTTGTCTTCCTTTCTATTTCCAGATGTCACACCAAGTACCTTTCTGGCTGTGTCCCTTATCACTTCTGCAGTAGTTGCCCAATCATCCAGCATCTCCTCACCACCACCGAGCCCCTGTAGGACCTCTTCCCTGAACCTCACACTACAGTCTTCCTCCTTCGGTTTCCACCATCTTATTCTTTTTTTAGTCCTCACTCTCCATCTCTTCTTCTTCACCTCCAAAACCATCCTACAGACCACCATCTGATGCTGTCTAGCTACACTGTCCCCTGCCAACACCTTACAGTCTCCAATTTCTTCCAGGTTGCATCTCCTACAAAGAACATAGTCCACCTTTGTGCACTTTCCTCCACTCTTTTATGTCACCCTATTATCCTCCTTCCTCTTAAAATAAGTGTTCACCACTGCCATTTCCATCCTTTTAGCAAAATCTACCACCATCTGCCCTTCCACATTCGTCTTTTTAAGGCCATACCTACCCATAACCTCCTCATCATCTCTGTTCCCTTCACCTACATGCCCATTAAAGTCTGCCACAATCACCAATCTTTCATTCCTATGTACACCTTCTACCACTTCATCTAACTAACTGCAGAATTTTTCCTTCTCCTCCATCTCGCAACCCACTTGTGGTGCATAAGCACTGATGACATTTATCATCACACCTTCAACTTCCAGCTTCATGTTCATCACTCTATCAGAAACTCTCTTCACCTCCACTACACTCTTACTGTACTCTTCCTTCAGGATCACCCCTACACAATTTCTCTTGCCATCTACACCATGACAGAACAGTACAAACCCCCTCCAATGTTCCTGGCCTTACTCCCTTTCCACTTGGTCTCCTGAACACACAACATATCTACCTTTCTCCTCTCCATTATATCAGCTACCTCTCTTCCTTTACCAGTCATAGTACCAACATTTAAACTACCAACCCAAACCTCCACTATCCTACACTTCTCCTTTCCCTGCTGTCTATGTAGATGTCTTCCTCCTCTCTTTCTCCTCCTTTGGCAAACAGTAGCCCAATTTCCACCGGTACCCTATTGGCTAACAATACCTGTGACGGTCGTTGGTAACCCGGGCCTCGATCGACCCGGTTTGAAATTCTGTTTTGTCATCCGCATTTTTTATTTAGCACCTTTTACGCTGGATGCCCTTCCTAACACAACCCTCCCCATTTATCCAGGCTTGGGACCGGCACTAAGAGTGCACTGGCTTGTGCCTCCCTAATGGCTCGGTTAATTAATGCTATAGTTACTATAACTGTTTGTAGTATTTCAATTAAAACTGTGCTTCTCGTTTATCAATAAGTAAAACTTTTTTTTACACAAGGATGGTGTTTATTAACACATTTATGCCTTTATTAGCTAAATATGGTTTTGCATATTTGCAACTGGATTACTTTTAGATAATTTTCAATCTGCCCAAGTTCTCCCACACCACCCCAATGCTACACTCCCTTCACTGGCTTCCAGTAGCTGCACGTATCAGATTCAAAACACTGATGCTTGCCTACAAGGCCAAAAATGGAAATCTTACCTCAGAGACCTCATCACATCTTGCACTGCACCACGCTGTCTGAGATCCTCCAGCACTGCTCGACTGGTACCACCTTCTCTCAGAATGAGAGGTAAGTATACTTCAAGGCTCTTCTCTGTTCTGGCACCGAGGTGGTGGAATGAACTTCCCCTAGATGTCCGTACAGCAGAGTCCCTGGCTATCTTCAAGCGACGGTTGAAGACCTACCTTTTCCTGAAATACTTAAATTAGAACTTTCCAGGTTTGCTTTGTAGAAATCAAGTTATATTTATATTAAGTTTGTAATCTTGAGTATAGATTTATTCATTGGTAGAGACTCAAAGCACTTTTGTACGTCGCTCTGGATAAGGGCGTCTGCTAAATGCCACAAATGTAAATGTAAATGTAATTTGTATAATTAAGTAGTAATATCAAAGCTCTTCATAAGATTATTATTAGTAGTAGCAGTGATAATAATAATCATGGTAATAGAACTAGCAGTAGTAGTGGTAGTAGTACTAGTAGTATTATTGTTAAAAGTGGAGCAAATCCAGTAATAGTAGTAGTAGAAGAAGTAGAAGCAGCAAAAAAAAAATCTTTTTTAAACATTTGATGATGATGATGATGATGATGATGATGATGATGATGATTTACAAAGGCTCTGTCACTCTCACTCACTTTCTCTCTCTACTAGTCATGGTAGAGACGCATGTTGATAGTACATATAAACACTGGAGATCAAAATTAGAGAACAATTTATAAACAATTGAACAATTCTGCAACAATTGAACAATTCTGCTCAACAGTTGAAGGAGTTTTTGTCCTGTCTATACCATGCTACCAGAACACCTTTTCCACAAAATAACTAAAGCATTTAAAAAAAAAAAAACATTATTTTGCAGAAAACACACTGATCAAAATTAGAGAACAACAATGACTGTAGCATGGAAAAAGATTACAACAAAATTTTCTGAAGGTTATAACAGTCAGCAATTAGTAGGAAGTGTACAGGCCTCTGCTCTGAATGACTTCAGCACATCTGCGGCCACAGGACAGCACTAGTCTCTCACACTGCTCTGGTGTGATTTTGGTCCACTCTTCTTCCAGTCTCCTCCACAGTTCGGTGACTGTAGTGGGTTTCTTGGACATAACTTTGTCGCCAAGGATTTTCCAGAGGTTCTCTATTGGGTTGAGATCAGGACTCTGGGCAGGCCATGTCATTATTTCAATGTTTTCAGTTTCAAGGAACTGCTTTACCCGTTTTGCTGTGTGACATGGAGCGTTGTCCTGCATGAACACTGCGGGCTGATTGGGTGATGAACGCAGGGAAGGAACCATATGTTGTTGAAGAAGGTTCTGATAAATATTTGCATTCACTCTGCCATGTAGCTGTATAAGAGGCCCAACTCCTGCTGCAGAAAACATGCCCCAAACCATGGCACTTCCTCCTCCACTTTTCACTGACTTCTTTACACACTTTGGGTTCAGTCTTTCTCCAGTTTGTCACCGAACATAATGTTTCCCATCGGACCCAAATAAATTAAACTTGCTTTCATGACTGAAGTGAACTTTGGACCAGTTCTCCTCTATCCACACAACATGCTCCTCAGCAAAGTTTAGTCTAGCCTTTTGATTCTTTCTGCTAATGAGAGGTTTGGTCACTACAGAGTGGGCTTTCAGTCCAAATGCTCTTAAACGTCGAGACACTGTATGACGAGACAGATCCTTACCCTGTTCAGCGCTGAACTGGTGAGCAATTCCAGCTGCAGTGTGGAAACGATTGCCCATTGAGATCCTCCGCAGTAATCCTGTCCTCTCTTGTATTTGTCTTCCGTGGATGACCAGCCTTCTTGGCGGACTTGAATAAGTTTGTGATGTTGTAAAGATTCAATATTCTTGAAATCACAGATTTGGAACGACCAACTTGTCTTGCTATGGCTGATAGGGTCATCCCTTTGGCCTTCATTTGGACAACCTGCTGCCGGAGGCTTTCAGTCACTTTAGAACGGCCCACCGTCTTGCAGAGTCAGTGAAACTGGAAGTTAAGCTGCCAGTTAAATAGGGGTTTACAGATAATCAAGGAAATTAGCACCAGGTGCCAGATTAACACCAATAACTGGGAGGTATCTGAAAGTGTTCTCTAATTTTGATCAGTGTGTTTTCTGCAAAATAATGTTTTTTTTTTTAAATGCTTTAGTTATTTTGTGGAAAAGGTGTTCTGGTAGCATGGTATAGACAGGACAAAAACTCCTTCAACTGTTGAGCAGTGAAGATGACATTATTTCAGAATTGTTCAATTGTTTATAAATTGTTCTCTAATTTTGATCTCCAGTGTGTGTGTGTGTATGTATATGTATGTGTATATATGTGTGTGTGTGTGTATGTATGTGTATGTGTGTGTGTGTGTGT
>JAAIIK010000010.1:4527659-4561556 GCA_014706435.1 Silurus glanis
GGCAATAGCTTCAGAAAACAAACAGAAAACAACCAAAGTAGAGCGTTGAACATTGGACACTGATATAAGAACATTAATAGCTCAGTAACTATTTCAAATTAGGACTACAAAATACAGTTGGAAATCAGTTTTCGTGCCTAATAATATTAATTTATACTTTTTGAATGGTGCTAACAAATCAAATATTAAATTTTGAAGCAATATGGTGGAATTGACTTGGCGCATGGGTAGGAAATCAAGTCAACCATTTTTCTTATATCAAAATACTATTTTACTATTCTACTATTTTATAATACTATTAAATAGAACTTCTCTCATGAACAAAGCTGCTGAGAGTTGGTGTACCTGAGCAGGAGTATGATGTATGATTACAGATTTCCAGCTTACTTTGGCCTGGCCATTTTGAGAGCACTGACTTTGCATTGCTATTCCAGGATCTTATTATCAGCTATTTTTTATTTATTTTGGTTAATAATAATTTCCTTACTATTTCTAAAAAATTTTAGACACCAGAACTTTAAATTAGTATGTGCTGAGAAATAATGTATACTGTGTGCTGTTTAGCGATATCTTTTTGATGAGAATTATTCTGGTCTGTGTTTTTGCTCAAATTACTTATGTATCAGTTATATAGCTGGATAAAAATGGCACTTTTGGTAAAATGTAGTTTAATGGCAATGGAATTAGTGACAAAAATGCACTGACAAAAAGCTGTGCTGCATGTATTTGGAAGATTTAAAAAAAAAAATTTGTCCTGTATGTGTGTTTTTTTCCTCAGGGCCAATACTGTGACATATGTGACACAGCAGACAGCAATCGAGCACATCCCATTACTAATGCTATTGATGGAACTGAGAGATGGTGGCAGAGTCCTCCCCTGTCTCGCAGCACTGAATACAACCAAGTGAACGTCACTCTAGACCTAGGACAGGTGTGTCTCTCTCCCTCTCTTTCTCTCTCTTTATATTTCTCTTTATATCTTTCCCTCACTCACACACACTCACACTCACACACACACACACGCACACACTTCTTTTTTCCACAGTGTCTAGATCAAAATAACACGTGGTGTTACTCAATACTACTCCACAAAACAGACTTGTTTGGATGGCTTCCATGTTTTCAAATTCAGAATGGGACTATGTGTGGTCTATAATAACTGTACCTGGTACTTCTGTTTACTTTCTCATCTTTTTGTAAGTATGTCGGTTTTTTGGTCGTCTGTTTGAGCTCTTTTGAAAGTTGATTTTCAGAAACATTTCCGAATATTCGGACCACTGTTCAGCAGATAGTAACCCATATACTCCCACACCTATTCATTTTCTACATACTCACCTCCTCCTTTGTGTTGACTAAACAACTTGTGGCGTAGGATTGCACAGGCCCAGTCAACAAGAGGAAGCGAAAAGGAAAGAATGGAATGAAAGCATTTGTTTGAGGACTAATGAGATTTTTTTTCAAACATTAATTTAATTTGGATTTGAGATTTTTTTAAAAGCAAACACATTTCCGATAGCCATTAATGTTAACGGTTTGGTACATATATTTGACTGAAGTATTGTCTCATTTTTTTGTAAGGATATGTGTGATGAGGAGCAGAAAGCAGAGTATTTGCAGTAGTAGTTGACATGCTGTTATGCCAACTGGGAAATTAGGTTTAACTTTCTTGCCTTTGAGCTATGTTATTTCCATTCTGTCACAGTTCAGGTTATCAGTGTTATAGCAGTTGTGCAATCGCAGTGTCTTTTTTTGTGTTGGATAACCAGAGGTACGAAGTACAAATACTTTTTTTTACTGTACTTAAGTATATTTTTCTGGTATCTGTACTTTAATTCACTATTTATTTTTCGGACATTTTACTTACACTCATTGCATTTTTTACTCAAAAGTCTATACTTTCTACTTCTTACATTTTCGAAACCGGCTCGTTACTTTAGTTTTAATCTATTTGGTGAAATGTGAATATTTTTCTTATCATTGCGCACCGTTTTCAACCTGTTTCCTGTCATTGCGCAGCTTTTTCAACCTCCCACGGGTGTATCTTTTCCCGGCTCTCACACAACACAGTCGTACGCTAGTTTACGAAGATAACAAGCAGGACAGAAGGCAACAAGTAGTACGGGATTAACGTGGATGAGACAGAGGGAGACAGTGATGTAAACATGACTGAGAAATGAGACATTCCTGATCACCTGACCATCATCATCTTTTCTCTGCTTGTGTTCTATATGGTGGATGTTCACCCTGAATACATTCATTAGGAAACAAAATGCTAAATTCTTTTTCTATTAATTATTTTAATATGATGTGAGGTTCAGTTACCAGCGTGACAATAAAACAGGTAGTGTTAATGCAGGGGTGGGCAATTAATTTTTACAAGGGGCCACATGAGAAACCTGAATTGTGTCAGAGGGCCACACCAACGATAATATTTTAGGGATGCACCGAAATGAAAATTCAATTCAAAAGGCAATGAAATCCATAATTTTTTGTGTTATGCCTTTTGCCTTTGCACCATCACTGGAAAACTTTCCTGCCTTTTCAAAAACGTCCTCTACAGACGGAGTGCGCATGCTCGGATTGACTACTTTTCTGCGCCGAGTTCTTCTCATATTTAGAATGGCAATCGGGATGTTTGGATTTCAGGTGATAAATTAAACCCGACTTGGAGAAACTCTTTGCAGATACACCCCCTCTTGAAATTTCAGCATTGCATGTTTTGCAAATCGCTATCCTCACACCGCAGACTTGTTGGCTCTTATCCTGATAACCGTGTGCTGGCTGCGCTTTTTTATTGCGTCATTACAATTGTGTTTCTGCCGTGTTGTTTCGGTGATTTAGGTATTTCGGCCGAAAATCTTCTGTGCATCCCTGTAATTTATAATTGGCCTCACGCGGGCCGGACAGGGACGTACAAAGGGCCGGATGTGGCCCGCGGGCCGTAGTTTGCCCAGGTCTGTGTTAATGGCTACTTTTTAATTAAGAACAAGTCAGAGCTTTACTTTAACTTGAGTAAAAAACGTCTAGTCAGTACTTCAACTTTTAGTTGAGTCTTTTAAAACATGAGTATCTGTACTTTTACTTAAGTGAAAGATGTGTGTACTTTTGCCACCTCTGTGGATAACACACTTCAACATACACTGTGAATGGAAGCAAGGGGCTGTAACTGGCTTTCTGCTGTGTGTTCCTTAACGTGGGAGGGTTTTTTTTTTTTGTGTCTGTCTGATTAAAAAGCAACACAGAGGCCATCCTACATGGCTGACTGGCCAGATAAAAGAGAGAGAGAGAGAGAGAGAGAGAGAGAGAGAGAGAGAGCATAACAGTTAAAAGACTCAGTTTCAATGCAGAAAGTTTTCAGCAATCTGTCAGGTTGGAATTCAAGGAGCAGAATGTATGCTGTTGTACTTTTACCTGTGTGCGGCCTGAGTGTGTGTGTGTGTGTGTGTGGCATGAATGTGTGTATGTGTGTGGAGTAGAGGCAGTGGGGTCCTTTTGACCCACGGAGCAGGAGAATAAGATTGGAATGCTGCTGTTAACGCGATCTGTCTCAACCTGCACCGGGGCCTAGCCCAAATTACCCCCTCACCTCCACTGTGCCTTTTCTCTCTCTCCCGCTCTTTCTCTTTCATTCAGTTCTTTCCCCCCCTCCCTCATTCCAATGCCTTTTGCTTCAAGTGTCTCTGATACACCTCTTGGCTTTGTCCAAGGCCTTTGTCCCCAAGGCTCATCTTTTGTGATTCCAAAAATGTAACTTACGAATATTTAAATCTACTTTAAACATTGTGACCGGTCCCATTTTAGAAATTCACCTCTTTTACGCAAAGTATTGCTGGTTTTTTTTTTTTTTTTTTTTATCACTGTATACAGTACTCTGGCTTTCATGCTACACAAAGACAGATTTATAAACCTATTCTCAATTAGAAAGAAATGTCTGGGAAAACACTATATATATATATATATTGCCCACTAAACAAATTTTATTTTATTCATTTTACTGACATGTGTACATTTTAAATATGCATTTAAAATAAATGCAGGAAAGTAAAAGGTAAACCAATGCACCATCAGTACTAGTGTGGAATCAGGATGTTGGTTTAATGTAGTCAGTGGAACTCTATATGCTGTTTGTAATATTATTCCATCCACCAACTGTTAGCTCCAGCTTCAAGACGTTTTCCTAATGAAATGTGGTATAATGCACAATGTTTGCCAAAGGTTTAGAAAAGCACTTAGACTTTTATCATTTTTTATTTCTTTGGTTTATATGCAACACACAAAGTAATTTAACTGTATGTAGATTTACTTTGTAAAGTTCAGATGTTGGTACAGAAACATAAAGTCTATTTTCATTGAAAAATCCTGCCCTAGCATGAACAACTGCTTTACACACTCTATGAATATGGCCATTTAGTTTCTTCAAATATTCAGCTAAAATACTTTGCTATGCCTCTTGTAAAACTTGCTAAAGTTGTTCTTAACTAGTTGGATATTTTTTTCTGACCCAGTTCATCCCAGAGCAGTACAATAGGATTTAGTTCTGGTGACTGGGAAGGCCATTCCATTAAAGAATGCATGACTGTAGCTGACTTTTTGCACACAGACAGAGTTGGACATATGCTTCTGGTAATTGTCTTTTTGTATGGTGAAGTTGGTTCCAATTAGCTGCAGTCCACATATGGAATGTAAGTAAGGAATGGTAGCCATTTTGGTTATTAGGCAAGTATTCCTTTCACCTATAATAAGTCTACAACCTTCCCTGCTCCAAAACAAGCCCAAGGCATAAAGCTTCCACCTTTATGTTTGACTGTGGGTGTGAGGCAGTCTGCTTACATCTTCTCTCCTGTTCTTCAACTTAAATAAGTTTTTCTGTTGGAGTCAAAAATGTCAAATTTGAAGTCAATTGTCCACAGAACTTTCTTCCAGTCATTCATTGTCCAAATCTTGTCTGTTTTTGCTTTTTACATAGTTTGTTTCATATGAACAAAAGGATTCAAATGTGATAAAAGCTTTTGGCAGGCACTCTATAAGTTCTATGTTGTCTTGGTAAGCTATTATCACTGTTATATTTTGCTGCATTCAACTATAATGTTAAATGGATGATATACCACAGTGCAACTGTGATGAAAGTTTATGCTTGAATGTCTTCGATTTCTTTAATGTAGTGTTAAAATATCCAGACAGAATTTATGCTGGCATTACCTTTATAAAAAAAAAAAAAGGCTCAGCGGGAAAGTTGTGCCCTTTTCCTGTTCCTGAGCGCGTCAGCTAGAGAAGCTGTGTTGGTATTAAGTGTGCCTGCATGAGTGTCAGGGGCAAAATAGAGCTCCATTGTGAGTCATGTGCGGAGAGTGGCACGTTGCCAACCTTCGAGAACTGTAAGGACTCTACAGTTTCCTGCCATTGAGTGAGCCATACTGCCATTAATAGTGCTCAGCCTTTATCTTTCTTTCTCTTACTCACTCTTTCTGTGGAACTGATGGGAAAGCGTTAGATCAGGCGGTTTGCTTCGGCCTCTGCTTCCTCTCTTTTATTCAATAGAAGCCCACTGATTTGGATCTGGTTTTCTCTTGCCAAGTCCATGGAATGGGAGCATCTGATTAAGCTCTTGGAGTGCTTGCTCCTTTTCTTGCTCCTTTAGATCTTGAGAGGATTAGTATGTGTCCTTTCGGAAAAAGTGCGGTGTTCATGTTTAGGGTTCCCAGACTATTTAGGAATTCATTTTTAGGATATTTCTGGGACATTTTTCCATTAATTATATGCCAAAATACAGCAGTGGACAGTAACAAAGTCTTTTTTTATCTTGTCTTTTTTCCACCACTACATTTTATTTGAGTCCACAACCATAATCTCATGTTCTCATGAGAGTTTCCGAGGAGTAAGGGTACTCTTAGTGTGTAGCTGTAACAAAATAAAACCCTCTCCTTTAAAAGGTATGATGCGCAGGAGGATGGAACATTGAATTTCAAAAATTTGTTATATGATTTTCTCATAGATTAGTATTTTCACTATTCAAAGTAGTCAGGTATCCAACTAATCAAAGTCTAGTATAAACTGACACACATTTTGCCTGAGCTCTGTGTCCCTTTTGTTACCAGAGCAAGTTCTACAATATTCCTCTCTCTCTATTGGCCTTCTCTTTTGTCTCTCTTTCTCATTCTCTCTATTTTCTATCTTTTCATTCTCTGTCATTTTCTCTTTCATGACCTTTCTTTACTCTCTGGAGTAATATTTAAGTAGGGATTTTTACTTTTACTTAAGTATAGGAATTGTGTACTTCATTCACCACTGCACAGAAATTGCCCACAGAACACCTTGTTACATGCATATAATGCACCAGGGTGCTTGGGTATTGTATTTGTAGACAGGAAGACTGGTAGATTTAGTAGAATGATAACTGATAAAGCAGTTGCTAATATTTTCATTTTCACCTCCAACAAAAAGACTTGTATGGTGTTAGATGTTAAATGATATAGATCGCAGACTTTCAAGAGTACAATGATGTCTAAGGTGTGTGTGTGTGTGTGTGTGTGTGTGTGTGTGTGTGTGTGTGTGTTTTCTGTGGCCATCAAGTCTCAAACCAAGGGCTATATTTTAAACAAAGTTTCCTTTCTTCCACAATGAATCTTTCTGCTCTTGCATAACTCCCGTGTTCTGTGTTTGCCTGACCTTGTGTTCACATCAGTCTTTTTTTTACTAGTGTGCATTATCTTTCTGTTTTTTCTCAGTCAGTTCTTCCACTCCCTTGTTTACAAAACTCATGCAGAGAGGTGAGAAAGAGAAGGACAATGAGAGAGGGGGGTGGGGGGTAAAAGAGAGGGCACGGTGTAGAACTTGCTATGGTAACATAATGGAGGCAGAGCTCAGGTGAATTGTGTGTAAGTTTATAAAAGATTTAGATCAGATACATAAAAAGAAAGGAATTTATCATTTCATTCTTTTCTTTTTTTTAAATCTCATCAGTCATGTCACTGGAGTTTAAGAGCTTGTCGTAGTGAGTCACCGAGTTTACTTGAAAGTGATACACTGATACATGGGGTGGAAACTCCTGTCCCACAGTCCTATGCTCTTTCTTCTTTGATAGAATACAGCTGAATATTCTGAATTATTATGGGAACATATTCACTGTTATGATGAAACTGTTATGTTGATGCATTAATAATCACGCATTTATCCATATACATTTCTCTCCATTTCTCCACAAATTTCTGCCTCATAGCTGCAGGGTACGCAGTTTACTTTTGAACTCCATTATCCCTGTGAGCTCTCAGATTCTCAGGTGTCCTCACAAATGAAATGACTTTTAAACAGTTGCAAAAAAAAAAACTGAGAGCCTTTATGCATTTGAATTCTTTATGATTGCCATCATCAACTTGAGTTTAGTCTCTCTGTTTTCTATATTAACTTGGATTTGTCTCAGGCAAGTGTAAAACCATTTACACTTGGTCTCGCCTTGTCCTAGGTGCACATCTTGCTAAGAATGGTCTTTGTCATGGTTGAGGTGAATACAGCGCACGACTATGACCCCCATCGGCCACTGCACATCACATGAGCCACCTGTTCACATTTATGTGAATTAGCACAAGTATTTAAGTCATATCTTGTGCAGGAATCGGTGTCTAGCTTTTATTCGTGTTGTTGCCTTGTGTCGAGAATCCTCCCTAGTACTTGTGTTATGTGTGTTTTCTGTCATAATAAACTAAATCTGCACTTGTATCCATCTTCTGTTCAAGTCCATAACAGTTTTAACAGAGAGTTTGTAAAATAAAAAAATAACAGGTATGTTGTTTGTATGCCTATTTCCAGCACACATAGCTTATAAATTGGCATAACATACAAATGAGGCCAAATTATTATGATTTTGATTCACTTTCATGTGGTCGTTACATGGCCTCAGACTCCTTCACACTCGTAAGAACTGATTTTGCTTTGCCCTGATCTTGAACTTGTCTTGAACTACAGCTACTCAGCTACAATGTTCTTTGTAGTTGCACACATAATGTTTGATTATATAGACGCTTCCCCCACTTTTGCTTTTATCTTGTCTGTTAATGCATATAATGCAATTTCCATTTCACTTTTAAAAGAGATGGCATAATTAAAATAAGTAGAAATCAAGTACCGAAACACTTATTTTGATTCACATAGAGCCTATGCAGCAAAATCACTCTCACCATTTATTGCATTATATTGGTGCACAATATGAAGTAGTTCTTTAGACATTTTGATGGGTTTCTCCATAAAACTGCCAGTGCATGTAAATCAATAACTAGTCCAGGAGCTGGTTCTGGGAACGTCTTTATTCTTTATGAACTTTAAAACCCCTGCATGCAACATCAGCTTTTGGAAATCAGCTATTTACAGTCCAGTTCAGCATGCGATGTGTTCGTCTTTAAACATCCAACAGGTCAGGGAGGTGTGCCAAACTGGCCCCTGTTCAACTTCCATCCTGAGGTGATGAATAAAACAATAGTTATAATCAAGTACTGATCTGAGAACAACAGCCATTAAGTATGTGCACGATTCCAAATGGCCAGTTCTCACAAACAGTATTTCTCTGAATAAACGGTGTGTAAACCTCTGATACACCAGATCTGATCATTCGATTCAAATGTAAGATTAAGTGCTCACCCTGTAAACCTGTACTCTTTTTTTTTTTAGCCAGCCATATAAACATATTATGTTTGTTTTATATCAGTTTAATTGTAGTTGAGTTCTGTGCATGTTTAAAAATCCCACACCAGTGCAATAGCTAGCAAGCAATTTTTCATTTCATTCTTCCTGTTAGCTGAACAAATACAGTGTTTCCTGGACTGTGAGTCAAAATTGGACACATAAGCTCACTTTCAATAAATGTTGTCAGAGTTGAGCTGTGATTAACCAAGTAACAGTGTTTATATTCGGAATGTAAAATGTTTTTGGAATTGGGGTTGTATTATTTGATTCGATATTGTTTACACAGCTTTTTCACATTCTTAGTTCATCTAACTAAACCCTAACGAATCTATGAAAAAAAATAATACACATTAAACATGTTATATTGGTAGTTTTTTTTTATTTTTTTCATATATTCAAGTATGGGTATAAGCATTTTTTTTAAAGAATAAACTCAACCTTTCTTTGTGTGTGTGTAATGCAACAATAATTTTGACCCATTTTTATGAAAGGTGCCAATAGTTCTGGGAATAACCTGTGTGTGCTCATTGTTCGGTTAAACTCCAGCTCACCGCATTCCTTTAGCCTACAACTCGAGTGACTCAAGTGCTCTGGATGCCCTCGAGATGTTGTGTTGTTCTCTGTATTTGTTAGTAACACACCAACCCACCAGCTCCTGCTCATCAGTTGCTCCTCTTCATCTCTTGTTTAAGCCTTCACTTCTCAACATTAACTCATATGTCTTTAACAGAGGGGAAACGTTTACAGGCAGGTCAGAGTTTCCTCCACTCCCCTTTTCGACGATCAGAGTAAGACGTCAGGCAATGTTCTTATACAGAGCAGGAAGAAGTATCAAAGATGAAGGATGCTTCGCTGACCTCGGCAAAGAAGCAGCTGCATGAAGCGAACAAAACTGAAAGGCAAAAAGTCAACTGATTTCAGACGTTTTATAAAGGGAGTGTAATGAGAGACATGCATTTGGGGCAAAGATTAAAGTGAACATTTAAAGTCGGTGTAAAAAGAGCATGATGTATGGTCGGTTGTTGTCATTGTTTTTTCACCATACAGAAGGTTTTCGTCTTCTTTTAGTGTTGCTGTTAATCATTTTAAGTCATGCAGAATGAGCAAATGAAAACGCAATCATGTGTGATTGCAGACTAACCACTTTTATATCAAGACAGAAATGAAGGGGCAAAAGCAGTCGATTTTCTACATGACAGAACAGCACAAAATAGATGTATAAAGTGTGTGTGTGAGAGTTTGTGAGTGTGTGGGGAAGGGGTTCAGAAGAAGTGCAGAACTCTCGATGCCTGCTGAGACCTGCTTTTTAATGCCTATAAAGTCCTAGAGGACATAAAAACGTGGAAAAAAAGTTACTTTTTCTTCCAGCTAAACCCTCCCGCTTACTATATCATTGTGTGTGTGTGTGTGTGTGTGTGTGTGTGTGTGTGGTTGTGTGATTGTGTGTTTTAAAACAAAGAGTAGCCTGGTGGTTTTTTAATGACTTGTACACAGCCATTGCAGTGTGACCTGCCTTATCAGTGCTTCGTGTACACGATAGCATTCTTTGCACTGTGATAGGCTCAGACAACTATATCCCCAAGCATAACTGTCTAAAACCTGGAGATTTAATATAACAAGCAAACTCATATAAAACTAGTGGGCCTGCGTTACTTAATAAAAGCACATTTATTCGCTATCTAAGTGTAAATCATAAGATGAATCAGGTACAGTGCATTCATTTGAGCATTTTTGTTATATTTCAGCCATATATACCCCATAATTACAAAGCAAAGATCTTTAGCTCAGGTGCATCCTATTACTCTGGATCATTTTTAAGATGTTTCCACATTTGAATTGATTTGGACTTTCATATGGTCTAACATGACCTATCAGAGCTACAACTTTGAGGTTCTGCTTATAGAGCTCAGAAACAGGATTTTGAAGGCACAGTTTTGAAGAAGGCTACAAAAATGTAAGGATTCCAAATGAACAGTGGCCTCCATAATTCTTTGAAACAATCAGGACTCTTCCTAGAGCTGGCCACCCAACCAAACTGAACAATCAGAGAAGAAGGGCCTTGATAAGAGAACCAAGACCAAAATGTTTGTTCTGTTTAAGCTTTTGAGAGTGAAGAAAGATTTTAGTTGTGTTTTGTTTTGGTTTTTCTGAAGCTTCATCTGTCCGGTTTGGGTGAGTTTCAGATTACGATAGCCAGAGATTCTTGATCATATTTGACAGGAGTGGTATCTCATAGTTTACCTCATTGTTGCCCAGCCACCTCAAGGTTTGCAGTTTTGTACATGAATTTCTGCACATAATTTTTGCAGTTGCAGTTAATTGAGTTACTATGCTCTTACTGGCAGCTGGGAACATCGGACAAGTTTCTCCTGACATCTCCTATCAGGTCTTTGCATCTATACAACTGTCACTCACTCATTTTGTTTTTTACACCACTTTGCGTAATCTCTTGAGTTGTCTTTGAAAAGAGCAGTTAATGAAATTGTTAAAATCTCCGTTTTCCCTGTCATTCTGGTGTTTCATGTGAACATTAACTGAAGTTCTTCAACTGTATCTATTTTTATATATAGTGCTGCTGCCATATTAATGGTTGATTAGATAACAGAATAAATCATGTCTATACAGTAGGTATTTCTATGAATGTGGATGGTGAGTGTATCGACTCTGCCTTCTGATTTATATCCCCACCACTGACTTTTAATTTATGTTTAGTCATTTATGTTTGAAAATGAAAAATGTTTTAATTGTGTTTATTGGTTGCCCCTAGACTGATTATTAGTCGAATTAGTTAGGTATTTTGGTTAACTGTGGGTTCTAGGGACGCTCTAATCAAGATTCTGTTATAATTTGGCACAGACCTAACCATATTTCCAAAGCGTTCTGGTAACATGCGAAATAATCATTAAGGATTCGTCAACCGTACCACAGTAACTCTGAAAGCCACTATAAATTCAGGCTAATCTTAGAATGTTCATTCCTTCTGTGTGGAGACAACGGCTTCTTTTTTAATGTCTGGGGTTTTCGGAAATCGGCGTGTCATCCTCATTCCCCACACACGCCACTATGAATAGGACCTCTGAATGTGTGTCAGAACAAATAGAGACTTTCAATACAGCTGATGGCTAGATAAGAAATAAGCAGAAGACTCCATATATATATATATATATATATATATATATATATATATATATATATATATATATAATTATTTGTATTGTCTTTAATTCTGCTTTAATGTAATATATTTATTTCTTTGTGGATTTTTCTGCCTTTGTGTCTGTTCCTCAATGCATACCTCACTGTAATAATAGTATCCTCAATTACTTAAAGCGAGGGAGGGAGAGAGGGAGGGACAGAACTTGTGAAAGAGGTGAAAATAAAAAGAGCCCGAGAGAATGCATGCCACGTTAATGAGAGAGTAAATGTTTGTTTTTGCCTGGTCAACATGAATTCTAGCCCGAGCCTTTCTTCTAGCTCTTTATACTCCCAATGGCCCACTGGGAAGGACATGAGAGGGGAGGGGAAGGTGAAAGACGCGAGTAAATACCTTTACATCCTCCTTTTACCCTGAAGCAGCTTGAGTTCAGTGATTTATTTACCCCTACCTTCTGGAGGATCTCACTTTCTGGTTTGAGCTCATGAGAGAGGCTGGTGCATATGGTCAGCAACAGCTTGGAAACAAAATGTCTGGTTTAGTGTCAGTTAACCTTAAAATTCCAGTGACCTTCATGCTACATGTAACATTTTATCACTTTTATTGTCTTGTGCAGCTGTGTCATCGAGCAACAGTCATTATTAAAGAACCGAGTCACGTTTATATAACGTGAATTGTAAAAGGACGTATTGCAACGAGTGAATCTGTAGTATAGAGATACATGTAGATGACGTGTTTCGAGAAGGGCAGTGGTGGTTGAAGTACATCGTTCCTGTACCAGATTTATGGAGATGTATTAGTCAGTGTTTCAAATGAGCAGATGAGGATATAGAAGGTGAGATTTTAATATTAATCATTGCTCCTGTGTGGTGTGTTATGTATTCGATACTACTAGAACTCATGCACAGCATTATAATCCTCTGTTAGCTATGTCAACTTTATTGGAAAGCCCTATCAATGATTATAGTGCTATCTAGAATTATTGCCACCTCACTTCATGAAAATCAGCCCTAATGTATATATAAAAAGACCATTGAATGGATTTTGGGATGAAGAGCTTCAGGGACCTAGTTTTAATCTCTTTTAAACCTAAAAGAGTTTAGGTTACTGTCTGTTTTGGATGTTCTCATTGTGCTCTCATTGTGTCCACTTGGGTGACATCGTTAAAATATACAATGTGTTCCTGTATGCAGCGACACTGCAACCCGGCCAGTTTTTAAATGTTTATTTTTAGTTTTTTTATCCTCAAAGCAATTAGTGCATTAATTTTTCAATTAGTGCATTATAATCAGTGCACCCCTCATCTTGTATTTTCAGAAGAACTAACAATCTGAAGCAATCTTATACTGCTCACTTGTCTTCAAATTATATTTCTATTAAAATATGAACTTTTGGAGCATTGAACATGTGTCTCCATCATTCACCTCCATTAAATGGAAGTCAATGGAATGAAAGTGTGAAAGCAGCTGAAACTAAATTGCCTCTGGATTTACTGTGACCCTGTTTAGTAAAGATTCATTGAATCTTTTGTATAAGAACCTATTTAAAGATTTTACATAGTACAAGTTTGCAACAAAACACTGGATTTAAAATTATTGGTATCCTGACACTTCTGATTCTTTGATGCCTGTTTTGCTAGAGAATAACTGCACATCTTGCCATGTAATGCGATCCCCATAGGAGAAGATCCATCCTATATGCAGATCAAACAGAATACAATATAGAGAATAATATAAAGAATAAACTGAAAGAATCTTAGTACTTGATGGACTTGGCTCTGTATTTTCAGCTCTTACTATGTTTGCAGGGGCACCGATAATGTGTAAAAAAAAAAAAAGAAATGCACAAAAAGGATTCATTAGGATATTGACAAAATAAAGTGTGTTTTATGGAAAATTTCCAGCTGTTGTCTTTGCTTATTGCTGGGTGGATAACATCTGGATGATCTAATCTTTGTTTAGCAGTTAAAGTGTTATGTTACAGTGAGGTGTTTTTCTGAATCGAAAGAGGGATGTATGTGTGTGTGTGTGTGTGTGTGTGTGTGTGTGTGTGTGTGTGTGTGTGGTTTAGGGGGGTATTTAGAGTCAGAACAATAGTGGCAGTTTAATTGCATTTATTTTCTCCCTTTCTCTCACCATCTCACTGTTTCTGTCCTCGTCTCTCTGGTTCTCATCTAATGAAAGCTGATCTCCATCCTGTCTGCTTTACTTCCCTTCTGCGTCTGAAACGTTATCTCATCCACTCCTTATTCTCCTTTATCTATTTAGCTCCAGCCGTTTGGTGTGTTGTAGCGTCAAGGCCACCTTCACACACACCATATCAGTACAGAGAAACCTGTGTGTATACTGAGTGTGTGTGTGAGAGAGAGAGAGAGAGAGAGAGAGAGAGAGAATGTGAGAGTGTGTGCATGCGTGTGTGTGTGTGTGTGTGTGTGTGTGTGTGTGTGTGTGTGTGTGTGTTGGTTAAAATGTGCGATGGGAAAAACTTAAAATCCCCAAAGCAGAGATATCTAACCTGCAGAGTCTGGGAAGCATCTGGTGCTTACAAAACAGTCGCAGAGACACACAGCAGAAGGGAGTGGAGACATCAGAGACAAATGCATGACTTCTTGCCACATTTCAGCCAGATACAGAGAGTAATAAATGAGAACAGAAGCACATTGGAAGTTAGGAGATCCACCAGTCCAGGTGATTGACCTTGGTGCAATTTTGAATAAGTATGAATAGGATTCGACACTTGCAGAGAACAAGTTTAAATCTCTAAGGCTTGATGTACTTGAGAACAGTTTGCCGACCAGAGACGATTGCCAGTAGAACCTCTTTAGGAAACATAGAACCCTTAACTATACGAAGAAATCTCGAGTGGAAGTAAAGAGATAAGTAGAACCTTTTTGGCTCCTCTAATCTATAGGGGACCAGGATTCCTGGAGCTTTTTGAAAACGCTGTTTTAAAGGAAGGGGAGGAGCGGGGACCTTACAAGCAAAGCAGGTGTGAACAGATGACCCACCCGTACCCCTCAGGCCAACACACACACACACGTATACAAACACACATACTTGAGCTGCCAGCCCCTCAGCTTTCAGCTCTTTCAGGAAACAGAGCATGATCTTACATGTCACCACTGATAGTCACCATACCTGAGGACTGACAGCCTGTGTTTTTTTCATACAGCCTAAAAGCACAAAACATGAGGTAACCATTCAACACCATGGGACCTTCTTGTGTCAGTAGGAGTGCAGGCATGCTGTAAGGCCTGCTACCAGTTTTAAGTTTGGTTGTTGCTGTTCAAACATTTCTTCTTGCATCATGTAGGCATTTGTGTAAATGCAATTAAAATAGAAAATCTGGCATCATATCTGGTCCAAGAACCATATCCTCCATAACTATAGCGGTTGAATGGCGTTCCTTGAGTGTGTGTGGTTCTCATCAGCTCTACTTAAGCATAGTGGCAGGGAGTTAGCAAACTGTATGCTAGAGTGTTAGCACACTGAGTGTTGTGCTTTATACTTAGCTTGTGTTTGCATTAACGTGATAGATACGTGTTCAAATAGACCTTCATAGACGTTGCTAAACCTCATCTACCAATGTCTGACACTAGATAGCAATAAAAACAGCAACAAACAAATCTGGGTCTAGATTTATATTCCTAGTGAGCACAATAGTGACAGGCAAAATAGAATAAGAAAGCAAAGCCTTGAGGAAAATCAGACTCTGAATGGTCTAGGCAGGTTGTAGTTATGTCTTCTCATTGTTCTTGTTTTCAAAATTCAAGACATAACATGTTTGAGGTTTTCCCACTACTAATAATGTGGCAGGTTGTAATCATATCATCCCAGAGAAATCTTTGTGCCAGGTTATAATTAGACCTTGTGATGTAGATAAACCATTGTACTACACAGGCTCTGGGTTTATTCCAATGGACTGACAAATGTAAATGATTGGGATTAGTGCATGTGTGAGGCATCACACACCACACAAGTTTATAACCTCTTGTCATCTAGAATGGGAAGGAGTGATATGAAGGGATAAGACAAAGAGGAAAGAAAAGAAAGGTAAAAGTTGGGGGGCTTTTTTTGTCAAGTGCCTGAGACATGAGCAAAATGGCCTAAAGGAATGACAGTGTGTAAGCTGTTGTGAATGGGAGGTTTTCAGGAATATATGTGCCTCAAGAGTATATTTATTTCTACAGGTGACACTGTGTCTCTCTAGAGAAGCCCATTTTGTCCTTCATACACTAGTGCAGTGATGCTTCAATCTCCACACATATTCATACAGTAGATGCATTAATATTCCACACTATACTCGTATTGTGAAGTTGCATTGACAGCTGCTCTTCTCCCGTTTCTGCGGAAATCCCTGCCTGTCCTCACATTCCATTGAAGCACCAGAGCATCGGATAAAGATTTGACTCCCAGCATTCCTTTCACTTGCAACCATGATATACACTGTGTGTGTGTATTTTCCTTGCACAGTGAAGCAGAAGGACAGACAGAGACAGGAAGGGATTTACAGAGGGGAGATAAGTAATGACGGGGTGTTTTACCCTCCTGAAACATCTGCATGTCTGAACTGTGTTCAGACTTGCTTGTGCTTGTCTGCCGTACAATCTTTGCTCCTCGTAGTGTCATCTGAACAAAGAGAAGCAGAGCGAAGCTGGTTATCCAATCAGGTCTAGCATTTGTCAGCTACCATTTGAAGTAGTCCAATGAACTTATCGGCCCTCGTTCACCTTATCACGTATGCACGCCATTCTGTTCAGATAAGAACTGTTCTGTGTCTCTGTCGCCTGTGCCGCTTCGCCCCTTCACCACAGTTACTCAGGTGCTGGCAGCTTCTCCTGCTGGCTGCATTCCCAATTCAGTGCCCCCAAGGGTTGTACTAGCTGATACGCATTACCATGGTAACCTCAGGAATGCAAAAAGCCAACCAAGGAATGTGTAATCATTAAGCTCAGGGGTGGGAAGACCTTTGTTGAATGCCAACGAATTGGCCTAAGGACAAAAGTGCATTTAAAGAAAAGCGAAGAGCTTAATATTCAATTCATTTCTCTAGAGGGGCTGATTTATATCGCTATTTCTTTGCAATCACTCATATGCTTCATCTGCTGGTGGGGTCTGATCATTCAGTGCAGGACAGATGAACAGAAAGAGGAGTGCTCCCTGGATTTGTTTTGAAATAAATGATGGATCATATTTTCTGTTCTACGGCTCAATTTAGGCACCTGATCATCTTTGTTGAGTCGTAGAATGATGATGTCTGTGGAACAATATTTGGAAACACACCTGTTTTTCTTGATTCTGTATTATTTGATTAGGCCCAGATTGCCAGAATTGTTTGAGCAGTAGTGAACTTGTGGAGGTATAACCCTCTCTTAATGCAGCCAATGATTCATACCTAGATTTCAATAAAGGTAGGAAAATAAAGGCTTTTATAAAGGCAGGCTGCGAAGAATCTTGATTCTGCAGTCGCTGATGTTAAGAATCATTTATAAATAGAAATAAAATATATAAAATAAGTTTAGCAGGTTGTTAATACTACTTTTAGTAGCTTATTCCTCTATTCGTTATGTCATTATAGTTATAAATGAACACGATTGAACACAGGTTGTACATTTTTAACATCCCATTTCAGTATCTGTTTGCTGGTACAAGAACCTTCACTCTTCTAATATATTTTGGATTGTGCTAAATCAGCCACAAAAGCATTATTGAGTTCATACAATGAAATTGGTCGAGGTGGCCTGGTGCACAGCCAGTTTTCCAGCTCCTGTTCATATGTATTGAGGTCAGGACTTTGTTACGGACACTCGAGTTCTAGTCTAACTTTGGCAAACTTTGTTCTCGTCGAGTTTGCTCTGTGCACAGGTGCATAGTTATACAGAATCAGGTTTGGACCCTATAGTTTTCAGGTAAGGAATATATTAATTCTACAGCAGATACAATTGCATATGAACAACTTTGTGGCAAGCAGTTTGGCTTGTAGCAGACAAACATATGGGTGTGAAGGTCAAGTGTCCACAAAAAAGCCTGATCATATGGTGTACATGTCTACAAGAAATTAGGGCTGAAGCGATTCCTCGATGACTCGAGTAATTAGAATACAAAAATGCATCGAGACAAATAATTTTTGTCCAATTTATCCGTTTAGACCATTCAACTATACACTGAGCACTGTGTTTCCGAACGGACTATTATTACCGATGCACCTCTTAAACTCTGGAGTTCCCTGGATAGGTGAACACAGGAGACGCTGCAGAATAAAAAATGTTTCCAACCCTTGGGTTCATTTCAAAGTAAATCATAAAAAAAACACTCTTCAGTGCATGTAATTTGAAATTGATTTTTATATTTTTATTTATGATTTTAAAAATTTATTTATATATTTGTATTTGCATTTTGATGTAATATGGTAATTAAATGCACTAAATGGGTTTAGTTTTCACAGATACTTTAGCAATACGTTTTTCTTAAAAGGAAACAAATTGCTTATTCATTTTAAGAGACTTATTTTCTCTTGCATATTTAGTATTACTCTTTAATAAACAAAAAGTACTTTTTATCCAATTACTCGATTAATCGACGGAATAATCGTCAGAATACACGATTACTAAAATAATCGATAGCTGCAGCCCTACAAGAAATTAAAGAAAATATTATGTCTCAAAAATAATGACGCACAATCCAACCCTGTACTATTTTTTACAATAATATAAATCTGTAACTTTGTCAGTTTTAGGATGCCTGTAAGCATAGGTTATGAGTTGGCATTCGTGCCATTATTTGGTGCATGTGAAAAATACTCCTCTTAAAAGATCTGCACTGAAATCTTTATCAGTTTAAATCTTCAGTCCAAATTTTCTCACTAGTTTCTTTATCAGTATTGCTGCTTGGCTGCTTGCTTTTTCAAGTCCTCAGAGGACTTCAATTTCAAGACACACAGGTGTAATTTTTGAGTAAAATATAATGCGGAAATGTTTTGGGGTAGTGCTCAATATGGAAAGGTTTAAGGGAGGATATAAAAATGTCATGATTACTAACAGAAAGGAAATAGTTGGATGTCTCCTAAGGATGAGGAATTCTACAGAGAGATCATCTAAAGAATGCCTTTTGATTGGGTGAATCCCAGTGCTATTTTATAGCAGAGATTATAAATTATGTATACTAGTTTAATAATTTATTTACTAGAAGTATGGCTTTGGGATATACATATAGTGCTAGAAAGGACAAATTGGTATTTATGACATTGTATGACATTTCAGATTTTTAAAAACATGCGCTTTAAGTTATACAGGATGGATTGTTTCATATGCGCATTTCCTCATGAAGACATTTGGTCGTTTGTCCTGATTATGAGCAACGATGCTTCTCATGGGAATGTCATAAAGTGTTATGGGAGTGAAAGGAAGATAGGAGGAGGAATGCAACTTGGGATGCGAATATCAGGTGCTTCTTTCGAGCTATTTTTCCTGATGGGAAAGTCTAGTGCTAGACAGGAGAGTGCTCTGGCTCATTACACTGATACACTTTTCACCCAAAGAGTGTGCAATCTGAAAAACCTGATTTTGAGACTAGAATGAATATAATGCAATAAGAGATCTGGGACTCATGAGGAGCCTCAAGCATGATGAGAATTTAGAAAAGATTTTGTTCAAGGGGGGGGGGGGGGGGGGGTGGTTATTATACTGTTATTATACTGCATTTCTACCCCAGATTATGGTTAGTAATCCTGTCTGATTCAAACTCATATTATTTTTTTTCTTTGCTTTGATTCTATCATCCAGGGAGAACATGTGTCGGATAATTTGTGTGAGCGCCCTGTTTCATGTTTTGTCTGTCTCGAAATATGAAAGTGATTACACTGATAGTCTCACTGGGATCATAGCATGATGTCAATATGTTATGCTAACACGCTGACTGAAACCCAATCTTTCCAGCATACACTGCCAACTCTAACAGCAAGCCCGAAATACTGTGGAGGAAAAATATTGTTTTATGTAAAACAGCAAATTATTGTAAATTGGTGTCAGTTTTCCAGCTTTACAGCAATCAATAATCAGCAGGAATTCATTAGACCACGCAGTAAGATTGTGTGTATTTATTTATCTTGTCTCAACAGCTCTTCCATGTGGCTTATGTGCTCATCAAATTTGCAAACTCTCCAAGACCTGACCTGTGGGTCCTCGAGCGATCTGTGGACTTTGGGAAGACCTACCAGCCGTGGCAGTTCTTTGCCTGTGAGTATATGATTAACATCTCATGTGCAATGTTTCTCTGTTCCTTATTGAATACCAGTTCTCTTAAAAAAAAAGTAGGCTGCGTGGAGTAATTGTAACTGCATGCCTGTAGTATAAAAGGGTGAAATGGTACTGCTTGTTTTTAGGCTCAGGTATGGCAAAAAAATATATAATGTGATTGAAAGTTCACCTAAGATGCCAAAGCCCAAATCTCAGTCTGATTGCTGTCCAACAATCTTCATTAAGTGTGAAAGAGTTTAAGCAATTTTGTCAAAATGAATGGGTCAAAAAAGATCAGGTTCCATATGTTTAAAGCTGACAGCTGTCAGAAAAACAAGCACTTATAATCACGGTTTTACCGAGTACTGACCCAGGGGAGTGCATTGCTATGCTTTAATGTCATCTTCATTACAAATTGGAACATTTTTGTAGCTAGAAAGTAAATGGCATCTAATTAAAAGCTTGTGAGATCATCCAAAAGACCTGAGATAAATTCGGATCCCTATGTGCTTGGGACTTCGCCATGATGGAGAGTGGGCGTTTTCAAATCCACATCCATTCGTTGTGAGGTGTTAAATGAAAATGCTTCGCTGCATTAAATGCATTTGTAATTTTCAATGCATTAAAAAACTGTTTAAATAACCATTTTGCTACCATTTTGCTACCTATACCTTTGGCTCAGAATGCATTTTAAAATACACATTGCTACGAATATCTCACGGTGTTACGACTAAAATGCAATCCTAAGTGTTCTAACCGGGAGTCTAAATCCATTTAGGACAAATAACATTTCAATGATAATTTTGCTACAATTTCTGCTTGAACATGTTGCACAAATACAATTTGGGCAATACATTAAAATTTTACTTATAAATAATATATAACATTAAACTTAGCATTTACATATCATACATATTAAAACTACTGTTGCAAGTGGCAAATGTAAATTATATAATTTCATTTTCTTTTTGAACCAAACTTTAAACATATAGTAAAGGAAATTTTTTATTTAAATACATGAATACATTGCCTTTTTTAATATTGCATTACCATTTTGTATATTCCATTTTAAATTAAATCTTGCTACCTAGATGCTTCTATAGTTCCCATCTAGTCAGATTACAATGCACAATTGCACAGGCTTCCACTATCATAGATCTCTGCACCGAATAGTAGGAGAAAAGAACATCACCAACTACCAAGTCAATCTTTGCCCTTGCTGGCATTTGAAGCACTGGCATTCTCACCACACTGAAACATAACATTACGTTGTTGGCGTAAACTCATTATCCGGTGTTCAAACAATTGTCTGCACAGAACACACATCTGACAAAGGGAAAGAGGTCAGAGCGAAGAGATAACTGAGCAGGCATGACGTGAACAAAGCTGTAATGTTCTAAAACTAGGGTGATGTAGAATCAGAAGTGAGGAGCATTCTAATAAAATGAAGCAAAATATTACACATCTGGTGGTTTAGAACATAGCAGGGATTTTTTTGGAATATTGAATGTCAAATGTTCTCTGTTTCCTGTGTGTATCACTGCAGGTCCACTAGATATTATTCACCAGATGTTATTTGGGTGATGGACTATATTTTGTATTGAGACAGCAGTGTGTGGGCATCACTCCTATAAGCGTATCTTTTTGTACATTGTGTGTGCAACAATTACCACTTTATTAGACACCTGATCCACCTAGTAGGATACAGCACAGATACAGAGAACAGCTCATATGCCCCTGTACTATATGTTACATGGACACCTTCATCTTCAGCTTCCTCAGCTAGACAGTTGGCGGTGTGTTTGGGGTCATTATTATGTTGGAAAACTGCAGTTTGGCCCAGTTTCTGAAGAGAGGGCATCATGTTCTGCTTCACAATGGCACAGTACATGATGGATTTCATGTTTCCCTTTCAATAAACTGCAACTCCCCAGTACCATGAGCAGTCATTCAGCCTCTGACCATGATGCTACCACCACCATGCTTGACTGTAGGCAAGACACAATTTTCTTGGTACTCCTCACCAGGGCGTCGCCACACATGATGGACACCATCTGAGCCAAACAAGTTTATCTTAGTCTTATCAGACCACAGGACATGGTTCCATTAATTCATGCTCTTGGACAGGTTGTCTTCAGCAAAACTGTTTGCTTTTTTGTGAGCCAGCTTCAGAAGAGGCTTCCTTCTGAGTGGACATTCCCCTTTTGCAGCCTCTGAAGCAATGCTGGTAGCACTCACACGTCTGTTTTTTGAAAAAGCTTCTGCAACTGACGCAGGAAGACTCAACTTCTTTGATCGACCCTTGCGAGGCCTGTTTCGAATGGAACCCGTCTTGGAAAACCTCTAAATGACCCTGGCCACTGTACTGTACCTCAGTTTCAGGGTGTTGCTGATCTTCTTATAGCATTCGGCCATCTTTGTGGAGAGCAACAGTTCTAATTCTTAAATCCTCAGAGATTTCTTTGGTATGAGGTGCCATGTTGAACATCCAGTGGTCAGTCTGAGAGAATTGTACTCAAATCACCAAATTTGATCTGCTCTAATACAAGATACACAAATTTGTATGGTCCTGTAAAGCAGACAAAAGCATGAACATGATGAATAGGACATGTGGCTTTGTATGGTTAAACGACGTACAGCTGTTATCACTTAAGGTGTACTCACATTTGTTGCCAGATATTTTGACAATGATGGCTGTATATTAAGTTGTTTACAGAGGACAGTACAGTGCATCCGGAAAGTATTCACAGCGCTTCACTTTTCCACATTTTGTTATGTTACAGCCTTATTCTTATTCTTATGAAATCTTTTCAAATTTATTAAAAAGAAAAGAACTAAAAAAGCACATGTACATAAGTATTCACAGCTTTTGCTTAATACTTTGTTAAAGCACTTTGGCACCAATTACAGCCTCAAGTCTTTTTGAGATGATGCTACAAGCTTGGCACACCAATATTTGGGCAGTTTCTCCCTTTCTTCTTTGCAGAACCTCTCAAGCTTAATCAGGTTGGATGGGGAGCATCAGTGCACAGCCATATTCAGATCTCTCCAGAGATGTTCAATCGGGTTCAAGTCTGGGCTCTGGCTGGAAAACTCAAGGGCTTTCACAGAGCTGTCTCATAGCCAATCCTTTGTTATCTTGGCTGTGTGCTTAGGGTTGTTGCCCTGTTGGAAGATTAACCCTATCCTCAGTCTGAGTTCCAGAGTGATCTGGAGCAGGTTTTCATCAAGTATGTCTCTGTACATTGCTGCATTCATCTTTCCCTCTAACCTGACTAGTCGCTGTCGCTAAAAAAACATCCCACAGCTTAATGATGCCACCACTATGCTTTACTGTAGGGATGGTATTGGCCAGGTGATAAGTTGTGCCTGGTTTCCCCCAGACATGGCGCTTTGTTTCTGATGGTCTGAGTGTCCTTTATGTGCCTTTTGGCAGCCAGACAGGCTGTCATGTGACTTTTACTAAGGAGGCCTACAGGCCTGATTGGTGGAATGCTGCAAAGATGGTTGTTATTATGGAAGGTTCTCCTCTCTCCACAGAGTAACGCTGGAGCTCTTACAGAGTGACCATCAGGTTCTTTGTAAACTCCCTGACTAAGGACCTTCTTCCCCGGTCGCTCAGTTTAGCCGAGCGGCCCGCTCTAGGAAGAGTCCTGGTGGTTCCAAACTTCTTTAATTTATGGATAATAGAGGCCACTGTGCTCTTTGGGACCTTCAGTGCTACAGAAATCTTTCTGTACCCTTTTGCAGATCTGTGCCTCGATACAATCCTGTCTCTGAGGTCTACAGACAATTCCTTGGACTTCATTGCTTGGTTTGTACTCTGACATGCACTGTTAACTGTGGGGCCTCATATAGAAAGGTGTGTGCCTTTACAAGTCATGTCCAATCAACTAAATTTACCACAGGTGGACTCCAAACAAAAGTAGAAACATCTCAAGGATGATCAGTGGAAACTGAATGCACCTGAGCTCAATGTTGATTGTCATAGCAAAGACTGTGGATACTTATGTACATGTGATTTTTTTTATTTTTTATTTTTAATAAATTTGCAAAGATTTCAAGCAAACTTCTTTCATGTTGCCATTGTGAGTATTGTTTGTAGAATTTTCAGGAAAATAATGAATTTAGTCAATTTTGGAATAAGGCTGTAACATAACGAAATGTGGAAAAAGTGAAGCGCTGTGAATACTCTAAAATATGTCCAAGTTTAATTTCTATAATATTGTCCCTTGAGCAAATATACTAAAATGGTTGCTGAAATGTGAGGGGTGTACTTACTTTTGTAAGATACTGTATATGTTGTGTCATTAATGGCATGTTTTCTGTACTTTGTTACACAGCCTCCAAGAGGGATTGTATTGAACGATTTGGCCAAAGGACCATTGAGCGCATCAACCATGACAATGATGTCATCTGCACAACAGAATACTCTCGTATAGTGCCCCTGGAAAATGGCGAGGTAATACTTCTGATTCAATCATCTAATCACAGCCTTAATGTGTTTTTCCAACTTGATACTGTGCCAGAATGAGCAACTAGATCCCATATAGACTAGACTGTGTTTAGACTAGAGTAAACTATATGAATGTGTACTCTAGTGAACCAAAACAAACTGGCAGAGACAGAAAAGGAAGCGTTCCTGTTTAAGTATGTTTTTTCTCAAGATTTTGTCCTTTTTCATCTTAGAGAGTTACAACTGTTTTGTTAATTAACATTTTAAATCTGGATTTCTGGTTAAGTTAAAGAGCATCATGTCATAAAGATCATTTTGAAGAAAGTCTTGAGAAACTATAGTTTCTGGGCAAATCTTCAAAACACTGAAGCACCTATATTTGTCTTTACCTCCTGCTGATGTCCTCTGTTCTTCACACACAGATCGTGGTGTCTCTGGTTAACGGGCGACCTGGAGCCATGAACTTTTCCTACTCGCCTGTGCTGAGGGAATTCACCAAAGCCACCAACATTCGCTTGCGTTTCCTGCGTACCAACACATTGCTGGGTCACCTGATGGGCAAAGCACTGAGAGACCCCACCGTCACACGCCGGGTAAGATGCAGCTCAACTAAACCATCACACAGTGATTACATTTATTCACAAAATCTTTTAAAAACTACTGTGATAATTACTACAGAACACTGAGAGACTTTGGTAATATCTTTCTGAGGGAACAATATGGCATAAACAAGCTTATTAATAATTCTGATCCATTGAAAGCTCACATACAGTAAGAAAAAAATCATACCCCAATGGAAATATTAGCAAGAAATGTCCTGTTTTACTTTGATCTCTTTTTATTATAATCTCTTTTTTATTATAATCTCTGCATTGTCATTTGCATCATATTTTCTCTACAGTATTACTATAGCATTAAAGACGTCAGTATCGGTGGAAGGTGTGTGTGCAATGGCCATGCTGAAGCCTGCAACGCGGTTGACCCCAATGACCCCTACAAGTAAGAAAAGTCTTCTAGGATTTTTACTTGATCTTTTCAAATTTCTGCATATATAAATGACTTTTCGTCCTTAACCTGACCTCTGTTAAACTTCATAATATATATTCTTTAACTTTCAAAAAGTTCTTATTGCCAGCTTTATCTATCTAATTATTTCAGGTTTAGTAGCTCAGGCGTACCGTATAAAATATCAGATGTGTGGTGGTTAAAGACAATCATGTCCTGGAGCTAGACACTGATTTATCTCAGACATGGAAAAGATGATGGCACACAGACATTGTAATACTGTTTTTCTTTTTTACAAGTGCATTGTGATTTATTACCTGCAGCATGCAGGTTTGTCAAAACAGGTTTGCAATTTATGATTATGTTGTGAAGCGTAGTATGGTAACAAAAAATGTGTGTATGTGTGTCAGCTTTATTTCTCTCCTCTAACCATAATCTTGCCTGGGAGACAGGTTATGCAGGCATGTTCATGCATATAGAGTATATGCACTCATACACTTACATACTCACATGTATGTACAGGACTTAAATAAATACACCACATTCTCCTCATGGTTGGTCTGGATTTCAGGTGTGCGCGCACACACACACACACACACACACACACACACACACACACACACACACACACAAACAGAACTTGACATGAGTAATTTTCTTGAGAGACAGTATTTAACTATTTTTGATGTCTGGCTTTACAGGTCTGTGTGTATATCTGTGGAGGGGGTTATGGCAGATTGTTGAGTTGTCACTTCTCAGGTTCTGTCGTAGCTCACCTGCATTGAATCAGAAACAGTCTGTTAGAGCTGTTTAATGGGATCAGCTGTAAGGAAAGTGCGCAAATATGTACATTGATCAGCCGTAACCACTTGCCTAATATTGCGTAGGTTCAGCTTTTTCCATGAAAACATTTCTGACCTTTCGTGGTATGGACTCCACAAGAATTATGAAGGGGGCTGAAAACCAAGACTTTTTTTATTTCTTCTATTTTTTCAAGTTCTGAAATTTGCAAGGTGGTCCAGGACATCCCACAGATTCTTGATCACATTGATATCTGGTAAATTTGGATGCCAAGTCAACACCTTGATCTCTTTGTCACGTTTCTCAAACCATTCCTGAAAATCTTTTTCCAGGGTGGCAAGTATCATTATGCTATTTAAACAGATCACTGCTATTAGAGAATACCATTGTTATAAAGGGGTGTACTTGAAAATATGTTTAGATAGGAGGTATGGACCCACAGGTTCACAGTAAAACATTGACAAGAACATCACATTGCATCCTCCAGCTTTGCCTATTTCAGGTACCAACAATTGTAAGAGATTTTGGTAATGGACAGGGTCAGCACAGGCACTCTGGCCCATCTGTGGTGACCCCATATGCTGCATGTTCTGATTCCTTTCTATCAGGGCCACTGTTAGATCTTTTCATCAATTTGTGTTAAAGTACCTTGTTTGTCGGATCATTAAGCTTTTGTTTCTTGTGGGTGCCAATTACCCCATCACTGTTTACTTCAAGAGTTGTTCTGCTGTTCATCTGGCCATCACAAATTGTTCAGATTTTTATGCCTGCCTATTTTTCTTGCTTCCAACACACCATCATCATCAGGAAATGACTGTTCACTTGCTACTTTCCCACCCCTTGACAGTTATTTACTTGACCTGTGAGTTTTTTAATGAATTGGCTGGGTGTAGTATAAGGCAGGGATACATTGCTGTGAAAAAGTAACCTGATTTCAAGGGGAGCATGTAATTAATATGCAAGGAGAACAAAAAGGAAACACAAAACATAGTTGAACAAACTGTTAGTTTCCTTGTTTGTAGGGGAAAACATACCCAATCTGAAAAGGTAAGTGCCCTTTAAACCTAATCTCTAAACTGGAAATAATCCATTTCACATTGCTCGGTAGGAATTTTAACCCAAAAATCTTTGAAGAATTGCTTTCATTTCACCCCAATGGAGAGCTTTAGAAGTTTGGATGGATTAGTGTGTTGATCAGATGTTCTCCTTTAGGATTTTCACATAGAATTCATGGTTTTGTGTTTGACATGTTTGAGCTTGGCCCCGTATTAAAGGGAAATCGCAATTCCACTGCATGAATATGTGTATATTTCTAACAGTTAGGGTCTATTATGGGTCTATTGTTCAAATGTCCACAAATGTTTAAGCTTGAAGTGCAGAAAAAATCAGGAAGGAGACAAATAATTATTTATCTTACTTTATACCTGACTCTGAGTTGGGAAGTATAATAATATACCAGGAAGGTTTACTGTGGATTTCATAATCTAGACAGCCAGGAAACTATAGATCATGTATTTTTTTAATGTTTGAGAGTTGTATCCTAGTACAAGGTTCGGTTGCCTTTATACGAATATTATAAAAATAAAAAATAAAAATCTATGCAGCACTGTCTAACTAAATCATTGTTGCCCATCAAAATCATATACAAACATTAATAAATGATCAAACTTGCTGAAATTTGAGTAAACTTGCAAGCCTGTTGTAATAATGGCGTTTAGAAAAATGCATCCCAGACATGAAAGAGACATGAAACATCTGTAGACTAGCAGGTGTTTTTTTCAATATTTCAGGAATTCACTGACTTTTTTCTGGCTCTGGCTATAGTGGTGCTGAGATTAGGCAACAGACTCTGCTCCATGTCTGTCTCCTGTTCCTGTGAATCTATCTCTTTTAGTTTTGACTGAGATCATCTGGAAACGTGTCAGAGCTATCAGCATAAAACCTCCTCACCTCCTCACAGGGCTGGATATAGAAAACCCAAAGGCCCTCAGTAGATTACACTGACATGAAACAGATGTAGATTTGAAGGTTATGTGCGTGAGTTAAGCAGTTCCCTAGGATGCGATTTTGTATCTGTTATCACACGGGCACATCTGTAGGTACAGGATGTTTGCTGTTTTATAGTGTTTTGCGGATTCATTCCTGCAATAGATTTTCTTATGCACTTATATTCACTTTTGGCAACTATGACTTGTATTACTACTAAACTCTTATTAGATGTTTACTTAAATCTTTCATATATCATTATCTTAGTCTTTATTTTATTTTTTATTTTATTGTATACATATCATAGTGGATTTTAAAGCAACACTGCTTCTTCGGTTCTTATTTTCTTTTCCAATAAGTAAATTAAATTTCAATAAAAAAAAAACTCCATGCGTATAGATTACACTATTACTAAACATCCATGAATACCCACTGTGTGTGTATTTGTGTGTACATTTATGGCATCCAAAGCAACTGACAATTATCTCAACTGTATAAAATATATAATACATTGAGTGTTAAGGGCCTTGCTCAAGGGCCAAGCAGTTGCAGCTTGACAGTGCTGGGATTTGAACTGACAGCCTTCTGCTCAGAACTCCAACACTTTAACCACTGAGGTACCACTTCATGAAGTAGACTCCATAGTGTATAATAACACTGACATGAGAGTGTGTGATTCTTGAGGGAACAGTTTATACTTCCAACATTCTTTCCTGAGTGTCAGACTGTCTTCACCAAAACCTTACTCATTTGTGTTTTTAGGTAAAAATACACAAAAGTGTAACAGATCGCAGTTTGGTTTAATGGGATTCTTGGGATATTTTCATAGACTTGATATACTGCAGCTGACAAAATTTCAGAAACATTTCTTCACAAGTCTGAATAGAGCGTAATTATATGTTATTTATTGAAGTGTAATCCGCGTACATTCACATGCAAGTATTACACACATCACATACATACCGAACAGTCCTGCTCCAGATTTCCATTCATCAGTCAAAATAGTTTTTTTTTTAAGTCTTTTTATATTATTATTTATTTATATTTTGTGCACCCTTTTCTCTCAGGGTATCTCAGGTCAATGGGATACATTTAGCCACTTGACCAGAAGCACTTGAAAGTTTTTGTGCTGCTCATGTGATACCATTTGACAGGCCCACTCTTACTATCTCTAAGAGATATATGGAAAGTAACCTGTTTCTTTAGTCATTTGCATTGCTTACTTTGAGTATGTGTTTGTTTTCCTTTGCCATTATAGGCTTCAGTGTGACTGCAAGCACAACACTTGCGGCCCATCATGTGACCGGTGTTGCTCTGGATTCAACCAGTTACCCTGGAAACCGGCCACCACTGACAATGCTAATGAGTGTGAACGTGAGTTTCTCCACTTTTTCCTTACCAAATTAATCCTCTCTGACAAGCTTAACATGTGTCTTTGTTTCCAGTGCTTTTTTCCAGGTAAAAAGACAGAGTTTTTGGACATGCTTCTGTAGTTAATTCAGTAGTAAATCATGCATGTGCTTTTCTTGATGCAATCATGCATCCTGTTAGGCTTTGGCATGACTTTCTGAAGTCAATTTTCTTAGCGTGTGGCCACTTTAAGATGTCTATATACGCTTTTAGAAACCAATCATGTGACACCCTGGAAGCCATGCCTATGTTTTCACACCAAAAACAAAACAAAACATGGCAATCTACATGTTCAGTCAGCTCAAATGAATGTACAGTATATCTAAATAACAGACTGACAGAAGCATACATTCATACATACACAAATGCTGTTCACATATACAAACATATTATTTGTTAATGTTCTGCCAGTCAAAAGCAATAGATGTTCTATTCTCATCACTGCAAAGATACTACTGTTGAGCAAGGCCCTTCTCAGCATATATGAGATCAATGTAGGTAATTTAAAAATGAATATAATGATAATTATTTATTTATTTTGAATAAAATATACATTCTAAAATTAAATCTTCTTTTCACTGAAACTAAAAGACTCAAATCTAGTCCAGAATGACAATACACTATATTTCCAAAAGTATTGGGTCACCTGACTTTTCCTGCTATATGTGGTTCTTTTCCAAACTGTTACCACAAAGCTGGAGGCACTCAATTGTATAGGACGTCTTTTTGCATTTACTTGAACCTGGAAATCCAAACCTGTCCGAGCATGGCAATGCCCCTGTGCACAAAGTGAGCTCCTTGAAGATATGGTTTACATGCTTTGGAGAGGAAGATCTTGAGTGGCCTGCTATAGCGCTCTGATCTCATCCCTACTGAACACCTTTGGGATGAATTGGAACGCTGACTGCACCCCAGGCATCCTCAGCTACATCAGTACCTGCCTTTCGTAATACTCTTGTGGCAAATATCCATGAGCACACTCCAAAATCTAGTGGAACACCTTCCCAGAAGAGTGGAAGAAATGATTAGAGCAAATTGGGACTAAATATGGAATTCAATGCTTAAAAATCACATACCATACTTATGACCAGGTGACCCAATACTATTGGAAATATAGTGTATCTCTATGAACAAAGCGAGCTTTATAACATGGTTTGGTGAGTCTTTTTTAATGTTTTATACTTCATATTTGTATAATTACAGCATCTAAAAGGCTTGAGCTAATCTATAATAACAGTAGGGTGAGGGAAGGAAGTTTTTTACATTTTGTTTCATGTGTAGAGATTAGTACTTGAGTGAGTGATTTCTCCCTTCAACCAACTGTCATTATCTCTATTAAAAATCTTCTAATGACTGTCATTATAAAATGGAGGATGTTTGAGAAATACCCTCAAGCAGTTCACACTCCAGAGGGATTTTGAATGAAGTGGCAGGGGGATATTAGCTTTGGTTTGTTTCTTTTATGTGAAACCTGCAATTAACAAATCTAAATAAAGCGTAAAACACAGATGGCGATGTTTGTGTCAGACACACCAACAGCATTACGGCTCGTATTATTTCTTTTTTAGCTTTGAACTTGCACTGGAATGGTTTATTTAAACAGCTTTGGGGTTCCCCTTTATTGATGTGGTCACATGACTACTGAGTAAAAAGGTGAACCATAATGAAATTTTTTGAATAAGGGCTCATGTGGAGATCATTTGCCACCTTATTGGTGTGTTACGTTTTATTTTGATGAAAGAAATACGTTTTTTATTAGAACCTGTTGAAAGTTTCAATTGCTATTGAGTTTCTTGACTTAATGTTTGGATGCACTCTATCTGAATATTGTTCTCTTTTTTCTTGACTGACCTCGTAGCTATTTGCTTTTTTGTTCTATTGTGTGTGTGTGTGTGTGTGTGTGTGTGTGTGGGTGTGTGTGTATGTGTGTGTGTTCTATTCTATTGTTCTATTGTCTATTGTGTGTGTGTGTGTATGTGTATGTGTGTGTGTGTTCTATTCTATTGTTCTATTGTCTATTGTGTGTCTCCTCTGCCACCCTTGCAACTCCCCATTCCAGTTAAATTGACACTGATCAATAATATACTTTCTGTGCTTCTATCTACAGAATGTAACTGCCACAGACACTCGTTTGAGTGTTATTACGACCCCGAAGTAGAACAGAGAAGAGCCAGTCTGAACATACAGGGCGAGTACCAGGGGGGAGGAATGTGTGTGGAGTGTCAGGTAGGCAAATACAGAAATACACTGGCAAGTGAGGCTGAATTTATTGACAGATGCACTGTTGCAGTAGTCATAGATGTTTAATGATCTTGGCATTTCGTGTCTGTGCAGCACCACACAACAGGAATCAACTGTGAGCGTTGTGTACCAGGGTACTACAGGTCACCTGACCACCCTCTGGAGTCACCACTGGCCTGTTCAAGTCAGTGTGCAACCGAATAGAAACAATATCTCATGTCATTTCTTATGTCCTTAATACTCAAGATTCTCAAGGCTCTCTCGCACTTTCTCTCTGCAGAGTGTTTATGTGAGACAGATTTCACCGACGGCACGTGTGAGGATCTGACGGGTCGCTGCTACTGTAAGCCCAACTACACTGGAGAGAACTGCGACTCTTGTGCAGATGGATATGAGAATTTTCCGGCCTGCTATTGTGAGTTTTTTGTGTGTATGAGTGTGTGTATTTGTGTGTGTGTGTGTGTGTGTGTGTGTGTGTGTGTGTGTGTGTGTGTGACAAACTCCTCAGACTCAGACTACTGAATATTTTGATTCAGACCGTGAAAATGTACAGATTATACACACAGCAGTAACAGCACACATTTAGATACAGCAGTTACCATGTTTTTAACTGAGTTTTGATATTTGCTCAATTAAAGAATTCATTTCATAACTGCAATCAGGATATTAAGCTATGAGAGATAAGAATACATCTGGACCCACTCCCAAATAATCAGTATAATCTATAATGCATATAATTCTTTTTTATTCTTTGAAACATTGTGCTTGATATGTACTGTGTATAATAGAGGCTCTTATATCAGCCTTGCAGTCTGTGGCAATTTTGACACCCTGATTTTTGAGCGAAACTGTAAATTGCTGAATGAGGTTTTATTTCAGAGCAATGTAAATCTAGTGTGTTGGTATGTTTGTGTGTGCTTGCTTTAGTGGTCACTCCAACCTTCCCCACTAATCTTAATGGAGAGGCTCGACCTGCGGGAGAGATCATCAGTAAGACTTATCTCTTGATTTGCAATCCTTCTTCTCTAGTCCTATTATATGAAATTTTATGCTCACAATTTGTCTTTAAACTTGCTGTGTGTGTGTGTGCGTGTGTGTGTGTGTGTGTGTGTGTGTGTGTGTGTGTGTGTGTGTGTGTGGGTGTATGTGTGCGTGTTTCTGTTGTTTTGGGGTTTTTTTTTAGACTGTGAGTGTAACGCAGCAGGCACAGAGGGGAATTCGTGTAAGGCAGATCCAAACACACGGACCTGCGTGTGTAAACCTGGTTTCACAGGACAGCACTGTGACACGTGTGCTCCTGGGTACTACGGCCTCAACTGCTATCGTAAGTACACACAGACACACACACAGATGCACACACGTGCGAACATGGGAATTTATAGTTGTTGCACTAAGCAATATGTCCAAATTGTAAGGACAGCAGTGATGTACTGGGGAATTATTAAATATTTTGTATGTATGTATGTATGTATCTATTTATAATTTTTAACAAAACCAACTGTTCATCATAGCTTTAAACACATCAGAAATCTTTCAGTGTATTTGGTGTTGGATCCATGGACCAGATTTTTTTTATTTATGTATTTTTTTGGCATGTGATTTATGTATGTGTATTTGTGTGTGCATGTGTTTGCAGGTGTGTGTGTGTGTGTGTGTGTGTGTGTGTGGGTGTTTGTACAAAAAAACTTTTGGCAGTTTTTCTTTCCAAGGCAGACAGCATCTGAACAAACACACACATTGGTGGTCTGTTTGTCAAAATATGTGGTTCTGTGCTGTTCAGCTACAGGCCCTGTTTACCTGCATGTGTGAGCTATTTGTGGGAAGTGAATACCACCCACAAACAAAGGCAACTGACCTGTATACTGCTGCAAAGAATGCACAAACACATGCAACACACACACACACACACACACACACACACACACACACACACACACA
>JAAIIK010000010.1:4570718-4581407 GCA_014706435.1 Silurus glanis
TGTGTGTGTGTGTGTGTGTGTGTGTGTGTGTGTGTGTGTGTGTGTGTTGTTGTTGTACAGGATTATATTCTGGTGGTTCCAGAGAGCAGCTACAGCTCGAGTTATCTGTCCGAAGAGCCACTGGATAAATCCTATGACTTCATCAGCAACTGTGGACAAAACAGCTTCTACATCAAGTACATGAAACTTACAGAAATAAAAGACTTAGGTTTAAAAAAGTGTCAATATAAATATATAAAAAATAAATGTATTAAGTGTGTGTAAAAGTCATTTAGCATAGATTTTAGATGCTTATTGAATACATTTAAGGCATTTGGAGAAGTTAATTAACCGATTTAACTGTTTCCTCAAGCCCTCAGACAGCGTCTCAGTTCTGCCGGAATTCAGCTGCATCTCTTTCGGTTTACTTCAATAATGGCGCTGTACCATGTGGCTGCCATGAGGTCGGGTCCGAAAGCGATACATGCCAGCCATTTGGAGGTCAGTGCCCCTGCAGGTCTAACGTGATTGGCCGAGACTGCTCGCAATGTGCCACCGGATACTACGGCTTCCCCAACTGCAGGCGTGAGTACCATCCCTAGAACAGATATATCGTATCTCATAATTATCCTTTTGATATTTTTCCCACACAAATCTGTTAATAACATGCATAACTGACTAGCTGTAGCTATCGACGATTGAATTTGAGTACTTCCTGCTCACTTGCACGTGTGTGTCCATGTTTGTAGCATGTAATTGCGGCACACGCTTATGTGAGCCAGTGACAGGCGAGTGCATATGTCCTCCACGTACACTGCTGCCGGAATGTGTGCAGTGTGAGCCGCAGACGTTTGGCTGCCATCCCCTGGTAGGCTGTGAAATGTGTAACTGTTCCCAGCCAGGGGTCACGGCTCAGGAAATCAGCTGCGACACAAACAGCGGCCAGTGCAGGTAAGTCATTTCAGCTTTGCACGATTCTACAGAACTGTACCACATTCCACAGCGATATATTCTCGCTCCTATTCTCACTCCTCCCTCTCAATCCTGCTGATTTATCCAGACATCACAGCAGGCACTGTTGCCTGCATTTGAGTAATAATTGAATATTGATATGGATAGCGTCATCTGTGATTTAATTAGCAATACAAAGTAGGATTTGGCCATTTACTTCATGAATCTCACAGCTGCAATTTAATGACATGTGATGTCAATGCCGCAGTTGCAAAAACAACATCGTCGGTCGGCAGTGTGACCGGTGCTCGCCTGGTTTCTATGGATATCCCAACTGCAGGCCATGTGACTGCAACGAAGCTGGAACTGAGAGGAGTGTGTGCCACTCCATCACAGGACAGTGTTTATGCAAGGTACAGATCTCTCTCTTCGCTCCTCTCTCTCTCTGTCTGCCCTTTACTCTTCTACAGCACCACTATATGTAGATCCTCATTCTAATCTTCATGAATCATTTAGGGATTACCAGAATTATTTTGTTACTTGTTCGTTACAGTTTATTTAAATATATTTTATCAATATGACTCTGCACATAAACCCTGTGATTAGCAGAATTAAAATACAATACAATGTAAATGAGCCCTGAATTATCATTGGTTTTGCTTCATGTCTTGTCCTCCTTTTCAGGAAAATGTGGTGGGCTCTCGGTGTGACCAGTGCGCATTGGGCACATTCCATCTTGACCCCACTAACCCTAAAGGGTGCACCAAATGTTTCTGCTTCGGCGCCACTGACCGCTGCCGCAGCTCAGACAAGCGTAGGGAAGAGGTACTCACAAATGCACACTTAAAGACCCAATTTATTTCATTATTTTGTGATTATATTATTTATAATCATTTACAAGTCGTTATTTAGCATATAATGCAATAATGGATGATCAAAAGTTAGACATATTGAACATTCTTACCGTTTAACGAAGAAGCAAAAGTGAATATATAACAAATAAATCAAGAGAAATATTCTTCTTCTACTTCTTCATTATTTACATTATTAATGTTATTATTATTAATGTTATTATTGTTATTGGCTTTATTATTCTTTAGTGGATTATTATTATTATTATTATTACTATTATTATTATTATTATTATTATTACTATTACTGTCCTGTATAATGACTAATAACTGTCGTGTGTAGATTATGGTCATGGAAGGTTGGGTGTTGCTGAGAGGAGACAGAGAGGAAGTGCCCGTGTCTGTGTTCGGGGATCAGGATCTAGTGGAAGCGGATCTCAGTGACGTCCCCGATGTCTATCAGGATTTTCACTGGCATGCACCACGCGCTTATCTGGGTGACAAGGTTGGCATTTAGAAATCTCTGTTCTTATAAAGAAACAGAAAATGCTCATGCATTTAAAATATACAATAGCAAAGTGGGATTTATCACTAGATCACTAAATCACTCTGGGATCTGCTAAACAGGCTTGGGAAAAAAAGAGCTACAGGAATCACAGTAGCTTTTATCCGTTGTCTGCAAAAATGTGTGTGTTGTCTGTCTCAGAAAGGGTTTTGACTATGTCAGTTAGGTCTCTCAAACCAAGATAAACCTTTAGAAAAATACACAGATCAGGCATAACATTATGGCCACTTGCATAATATTGTGTTGCCAAAACCATTCGAGCATTAACTTCTTCTTAACAGCATTAACTTCTTCTTAACAGCATTAACTTCTTCAGCAATTTAAGCTACAGTGGCTCGTCTGTTGGATCGGACCACGCAAACCCATCACCCAGTCCCCGGTTCACCACTGCTCTTTCTATGAACCGCTTTTGATAGATATTGACCCCTGCAGACCAGGAACATCCCACAAGAGCTGCGTTTTTGGAGATGCTCTGACCCAGTCGTCTAGACGTCACAATTTGACCCTTGTCAAACTCACTCAAATCCTCACGTTGCCCATGTTTTCTGCTTCTAACGCATCAACTTGAGGACAAAATATTCACTTTGCTGCCTAATAAATCCCACCCACTAATGTAGTCATGTTTTGCCTGGTCGGTGTATAATCCCACTGTCCACATACACTGTAGTCTCATACATTTACAGGCTTTATAGATTTTTCTTGTTTTAATCTCATGTTCTCTCATTCCAGGTGTCATCCTATGGCGGTTATTTGCGCTATCAGTTACACACACAGACAATGAGAGGAGATGCCCTGATTTTGCCTTCTGAAGCCTTTCGACCCGACATTATACTCAAGGTTCCTACACCTACACTAAGTTGCAATAACTTGCAATACATTTAAACCATGTAGAAATCAGGACATATCCAGGAATTCCATTTAAATAAACCATAGTGCAATATTTCCAACTTCATGTGTGCAGGGAAACCAGATGACCCTGGTCTACATGGAGAGAGAGTATTTTTCTCCTGAGGAGCCTCATGAAGGAGTTATCTATCTAGTGGAGGTAGGAGGATGAGTTGACAAAGCACCAGCAACGACAAGAAAAAACATCTCAAACACAGACACGCATACACACACTTGTGCACAGGCACGCATGCAAACACAATCATTATAAATAATTAAATATGGCATAATTTTTCATCATACCAGTGACAGAATATTATAGAAAATGTTTTTTTTTTTTTTTTATAATCAATAAAAAAAATAATTATAATAATATTTTAAATAAGGTTATTTAAAAGATATACTAAGAGCATCTATATATACAATATATTATATATACGATCGAGCATTTATATATACGATATACCATATAATAAAATCACTGTATCTGTATCACTGGAATTTTTGCTAAATGACTAAGGTCTTCCTACAATCAGAAGATAAGTTTATGGACCCCGTTCTCTCTATAGGGAAGCTTCCGTCACGCTCAGACAGGGAACTCAGTGTCTCGGGAGGAGCTGATGATGGTGCTGGTGGCTCTGGAGTCTCTGCAGATCCGAGCGCTCCACTCCCAGTCGGCGCAGTCCGTCTCTTTACGTGCTGCCAGGCTCGAGGGTGCTGAGCATCTGCCCAACGGACGCCACGCCAACAACGTGGAGCTGTGCATGTGTTCTGCAAGCTACCAGGGCGACTCGTGTCAGGTCGGTGTCTGATGGTTTGCAGCACACAGTCAATCAAATCAGTTCAATTCAGGTTTAATATAAATTCCTGAATTAGTATTCCTATAAGTTTATCCTTAATGATCAAGCCGGAAGTGACAGTGGCAAGGAAAAACCCTCTGAGATGGTGTGAGGATGAAACCTTGAGATGATACAAAAGGGAACTTTTCTTCATCTGGGTGGCACATAATGTCCATTTATTATAATTCCATCATTGTTAAAGTTATCACTGATGGTTACTTGAGTGCAAAACGGTTTGTGCCAATTGTAGTCCTGCAAACTGTTTATATTAAGTATAGTCAAAGTCTATGTTCATGGTTCTTCTATTTAAACCTACACAGTTGTCTCCCAAATCTTTAGATTGTTCAGCAGAGGCGAGTGGTTTCCAATATATAAGCATGGCGTTCGTTTTTGATTCTCAGATTTACAATCACAATTGCTTAACTGATAATTCACTGTATGTTTGCAATAGAGCACACACAGTTATATATGTTATATAAGTTCTCTCACATTTCTCTGGATTTATAAAGCTCTGTCTTGTAATACATACGTGTGATACTTGCAAATAGCTTTTAGGCAATACTCTCTCTCTCTCTCTCTCTCTCTCTCTCTCTCTCCTTTATTGAATCTGTATCTGTTTCTCAGCGATGTGCTCCAGGCTACTACAGAGACACTAAAGGCCTGTTCCTGGGCAAGTGTGTTCCTTGCAACTGTAATGGCCACTCTGATCAGTGCCTGGATGGATCCGGAATATGCGTGGTGAGTATATATATATATTAGTGCTGTCAATTGATTAAAATATTTAATCGCATATTTTTATCTGTTTTAAATGTACCTTAAATTAATACTTTTCAAGTTTTTAATACTCTAATCAACATGGGCATGGACAAATATGGATGCTTTGTGCAAATGTATGTTAGTGAAACCATACTCAACATAGAGCATGAACACAAAATATTCTTGTGAATGTTTTAAAGTAATTATGGTGTTTTAAATTGCGTGAATGTTCCAAACGGAACTTTTGCTATGTTTCCACACGGACAGTTTTAATTGCTAATATATTTATATATTAATGTATTAATTTATTTATATATTTATTCTGATAATCTCATTACTGTGTTGCTATTAGACATTATGCATATATGAAACCATTATAAGTTCTGAGTACATTACAATTCTCTTCAAATAAATAAATAAAAAAGAGAGATTTATGAAATGATTTTGCTGAGATACAAGTCTATGATAGTTCTCTAAATGAGTGTGGAGTTAAAAAAATTTTTTTTTACTGAAAACAAAAGAATGATTATGGATAATATAGGGAAGACAGCAGAAATCCCAGGCATCAAATGTATGTATGTGAATCTATATCTGTATATGATTCTATTGTATATTAAGCGGCGTTTAAAGAAGGTGCATTACTTTGCATTACCTTTAGGAATAAAGTCAGTTTTAATGTAAAGATGTAGGATTTTTCGGTGCCGTTTGAAATCTGTATTTCGAATTCTTCAGAGCTGCCGTCACAACATGGCTGGAGACCACTGTGAGAAGTGTCTTGGTGGTTTTCACAGCAATAGCATAGTGGATGGCCATGCTGTATCCTGCAGCAGCTGCCCGTGTCCACTACAGGTGGCATCCAACAAGTCAGTGCTCTCACCATCTTCTACTTCATTTTTACTTCTATTCTCTTTTCATGTTTTGTACATTGTATACAGCTTCCCTCAGACATTGATCTTTTCTTTTTGGTTTTCAGTTTTGCTACTGGCTGTGTAGAGAAGCCCAATCACATGCAGTGTCTGTGCATGCCTGGCTACGCTGGGCCCAAGTGTGAAAGGTTCCTTCAGTTGTCTTTCAGCTATCACACATTTATTTGACATTGTGACATTCAAAATCTGTAATAAGCTGGTTTCTAGGTGCACCTCAGCTAAGGAGACGTGTCCGGTATCTAATCAGACAACTATTATTTATCCGTAGGTGTGCCCCTGGTTACTATGGCAACCCCATGGTGATTGGCAGCACTTGCCAGCCGTGCAAATGTAATGACAATTTGGACCCAAACATGCTGTTCAACGACTGCCATCCAGTGACCGGTGAGTGCCACGGCTGCATGTACAACACAGCGGGACCCCACTGTGAGATCTGCGCTCCAGGTTTCTACGGTGACGCCATCACTGCGAAGAACTGCACCAGTAAGACTTGTGCTTAGCACACTATTTTTAAACCGCTTTGCGCAATAAAATATTTCACAATTTCTTTGTCTTTAAAAAAAACCTTTCAGAATGCAGCTGTTCTCCCTGTGGAACGGCCTCATGTGACCCTTATACGGGTCAGTGTCACTGTAAACCAAGTGTTACAGGCATCCACTGTGATCACTGTGAGGTATGGAACTTATCTGTTCTTTATTTGTTTTATGTCTTTTTGTTTTATGTGGTCTGACTGTAATTTGTGCTAATGCGATTAATAATTCGTGTTCAGGATGGCACATTTGGCTTTGACTCGTGTACTGGTTGCCACGCATGTGACTGTGAAGCAGCTGCAGCGCTGACTCAGCCGTGTAACCCAGTTAGCGGCTCATGTGCGTGTCGTCCTGGTGTGAACGGCCCTAACTGCCGCCAGTGTGCTCCTGGACACTGGGACTACGGTCCTGATGGCTGCAAAAGTAAGGCCTTTTTCCAAAACCTACACACTTTATTCAAAACATAATTTTTTACTCATCACTGTTTTCAATATGTTACGCAGTCTTTATTACATTAATGTGTGTTTCTGTCTCTGGACTTCAGAGTGTGAGTGTAGAGGAGGTCGTTGTGATCCACGGACCGGAGAATGCCGTTGTCCTGACACTCTGACAGGGAAACAGTGTGATCGCTGCACCAACGAACACAGTGTTCTGGTCACTAATGGAGCTGATGTCCACTGTGAAGGTAAATATACACACAGAGACAGAAAGAAGTTTTAAAACCTCATACATTTTACTGCTCTATTTTATCTTCATTCCAACGTCAACTCATATAAACTAGTTACAGGATGGATTTTCATACATAAGGAGATGAGTATGAACTTCTGACAGCTTATTTATGTGTGTATTTATTATTTGATTAGTATGCGATAGCTGCGTGAGAGTGCTACTGCAGGATCTAGACATGGTGAACGACTACTTCCTCTCTGTGGATAACCAGCTAAAGAACATCAGTGCCAGCGCCCTCGCCTGGGGACAACTCCGCAACCTTAATGTGTCGGTGATAAACGTGACTGTGAGTCTTTCTCTCTCTCTCTCTTTCTCTTTCTCTCTCTATCTTTCTCTCTGTCAAATACACAGTCACAATCAGGGTATAGCTGATCTCAGGAATATGTAAAACCAGACCTGCTGAATGTCTGATCTATTACTGTTAGTTGCCTACTCACATTCCCTAAATTCACAGTATGTGGCAGTATTCATCTATGCAAATCTTTCCACAGAATTCCATCAAAAACTACAACAGTATCCTGGATGGCAGCAGGATGCAGGCCGAATTGCTGGAGAAAGAGTTGGAGACCACTGATTCAGACATCTCTAATCTAGAGGAGAAGGTATGAAAAGAATTTGGAGTAAGATCTTAGACAGTAATTAATATAATACAAACATTGGTTTACACCATTCACAGTGCTTTGATGAAATGCAAGTGCACCTGTGTGCTCAAGTTAATTCAGTTTCCATATACAGCTGGTACAGTACACAGTGAGATAAAATAACATTTAGCCAGGACCATCATGCTACATACTAAAAGAGACTACCCAGTCATAAATATAATACTTATATTTATGGCATTTGGCAGATGCTTTTATTTAGAGAGACTTACAGTTATCTGATTTATACCATTTATATATCTTGACCGGTGAGGAGAGTGTGTTGAGAAGATGGAGGGAGTATTTTGAGCAGCTGATGAATGAGGAAAATGAAAGAAAGAGAGAGGGTTGGATGATGTGGAGGTGGTGAAGCAGGAAGTGGATAGGATTAGTAAGGAGGAAGTGAGAGCAGCAATTTAGAGGATGGAGCGTGGAAAGTCGTTTGGACCAGATGACATACCGGTAGAAGCGTGGAGATGTTTAGGAGAGATGGCAGTGGAGTTTTTAACAAGATTGTTTAAAAAGATTTTGGAAGGTGAGAGGATGCCTGAGGAATGGAGAAGGAGTGTGCTGATACCGATCTTTAAGAATAAGGGAGATGTGCAGACCTGCAGTAACTACAGGGGAATAAAGTTGATCAGTCACACAATGAAGTTATGGGAAAGAGTAGTGGAAGCCAGGCTGAGAGAAGAGGTGACCATCTGTGAGCAACAGTATGGTTTCATGCAGAGGAAGAGCACCACAGACACAATATTTTAATAGAGAAGGTCAGAAGGAGTTGCATTGTGTGTTTGTGGATTTAGAGAAAGCGTACGACAGGGTGCCGAGAGAGAAGTTGTGGTAGTGTATGAGGAATCAGGTGTGTCAGAGAAGTATGTGAGGGTGGTGCAGGACATGTATGAGGACAGTGTGACAGCAGTGAAGTGTGCAGTAGGAACGACAGACTGGTTCAAAGTGGAGATTGGATTGCATCAAGGATCGGCTCTGAGCCCTTTCCTGTTTGCAGTGGTGATGGACAGGTTGACAGACAAGGTCAGACAGGAGTCTCCATGGACTATGATGTTTGCGGATGATATTGTGATTTGTGGTGAGAGTAGGGAGCAGGTTGAGAAGAGCCTGGAGAGGTGGAGGTACGCGCTGGAGAGAAGGGGAATGAAAGTCAGTAGCAGTTAAGACAGAGTACACAATTAATAAAATAGGACATTAGGCACAGTAAAGGACAGTTTAGCACCAAGCAATACACTGTTCTAGTAAGGTTAAAGTGTGATTTAACAGTGTGCAAAAATATATAACAATGTAAGAGTAAAGTGCTGTATTTGTATAAATAATGTACTGAGATACTAAGTATTTATTAGTGGTGCAACGGATCACATTACAGTTTATGAGTCTCGGATCAGATCTTTTTTTTTTTCTTCGGATCAGCAAAAAAAGGTGAAGGAAACAATTATTGTTGACTGATTAACATGTCCCGTTCACATGAACACATTACTGCTCTGTGTAGTTAAAAAGCAATACCGGCAGGGAAAAAAAAATTTTTTTTTGCTATAGTTAACAAATTAAGATCAATCCACAAAAATGAACAATTAATCCACAAGGAGTGAATCCTGTGATCCGTTGGACCCCTCGTATTTACTATGATAAAAAAAATAATACTGGTGGTTAATACTTTATGATTTTTATGATGCTTTAGCAAGAAAAAAACCACAAAAAAATATCAAAGGGAGTTGAATATTGTTTTGCCTCAGCAGCTGCTATAAGACTACAATATACTCAAAGATTGTCCTACAGTGGATGGTAGAATTACTGGTGTTCATTGTATGACCAGAGGGAATGCCCATATCCTACTTTGTTAAAACTATGAATATTTTTCAGGTGTCAGTATCAGTCAGAAAAGGAGATGCGCTTATGAACAACACCAAAGACACGTACAAGAGAGCTGAGAGCCTGCTGGACTTCATCAACAGCAGAATGAGAGACATAGAAGGTTGGGAAATAACACTCATGTCATTAAGCATTTACTGACACGTCCTTTATGTGCATGATATTAACTCATTTTGATGATGTAATGTGTCTGTTTTTCCATAGCCACTTTGGAGCTGGTGAACAGAACCTCACGGAATGGCTCTCAAGACGTAGATGAGAATGAGTTGGCACGGAAGCTATCTGAGGTGGCGGCCATGCTGAGGGACATGCGCTTCCAGAGCACTCACTACCAGAGGAAGTTGGCGGAGAACGAGCTCACTGAAGCCGACAAAAGTGAGTGACACCAAAAGACACTTCAAAATTCCTGAAGTTCTCATGCTTTTTTAGGGGGGTGTTTTTTGTATTTCTGTATTAAGGGGAGAAAATAATTGAATGATCACATTTTTCACTGTAGTGCTGGAGCGGGTGAAGGAAGAGATGGCTAACCGGAGTGCTGCAAACCAGGATACATTGAAATCTATCGACAAAAAACTGGATCAGTTTAACAGTGAGCTCATGAACCTCAGAGACTCTCTTAATGATGCAGTGAAGAACATAGCACGTGCAACTGAAACCAACAGCATCAACCAGAAACAGCTGGAAGAGTACAAGGTACACCAACCTGCACACACACACACACACACACACACACACACACACACACACACACACACACACACACACACACCCCCACACACACACACACACACACACACACACACACCCACACACACACACACACACAAACATATTACTGCACAATGGTTATTTCTATTCTATTCTATTCAATTCAGTTTAATTCAGTTCAATTTTTTTTGTATATCAATGTATGAACACTGTCCCAAAGCAACTTTACATATTAAATAGATCAGTCCATATATGCCTAATGAGCAAGCCAGTGCTAACAGTGACATGGAAAAACTCTCTGAGATATGAGGTATGAGAAAGAACGCATGAGAGGAACCAGACTCAAAAGGAAATCCATCCTCATTCTCATCTTTTCTACTGAAAGACACCAAACAGATTCAATTACTGTGGCATGATGATTACAGCATATTACAATAAAAGTGCACGAATG
>JAAIIK010000010.1:4591365-4603666 GCA_014706435.1 Silurus glanis
GAAGAAAACACCCTTCACAACAGTTGGCCAGATCAAGAACACTCTCCAGGAGGTAGGTGTATGTGTGTCAAAGTCAACAATCAAGAGAAGACTTCACCAGCGTGAATACAGAGGGTTCACCACAAGATGTAAACCATTGGTGAGCCTCAAAAACAGGAAGGCCAGATTAGAGTTTGCCAAACAACATCTAAAAAAGCCTCCACAGTTCTGGAACAACATCCTATGGACAGATGAGACCAAGATCAACTTGTACCAGAGTGATGGGAAGAGAAGAGTATGGAGAAGGAAAGGAACCGCTCATGATCCTAAGCATACCACCTCATCAGTGAAGCATGGTGGTGGTAGTGTCATGGCGTGGGCATGTATGGCTGCCAATGGAACTGGTTCTCTTGTATTTATTGATGATGTGACTGCTGACAAAAGCAGCAGAATGAATTCTGAAGTGTTTCGGGCAATATTATCTGCTCATATTCAGCCAAATGCTTCAGAACTCGACGGCGCTTCACAGTGCAGATGGTCAATGACCCAAAGCATACTGCAAAAGCAACCAAAGAGTTTTTTAAGGGAAAAAAGTGGAATGTTATGCAATGGCCAAGTCAATCACCTGACCTGAATCCGATTGAGCATGCATTTCACTTTCTGAAGACAAAACTGAAGGGAAAATGCCCCAAGAACAAGCAGGAACTGAAGACAGTTGCAGTAGAGGCCTGGCAGAGCATCACCAGGGATGAAACCCAGCATCTGGTGATGTCTGTGCGTTCCAGACTTCAGGCTGTAATTGACTGTAAAGGATTTGCAACCAAGTATTAAAAAAGTGAAAGTTTGATTTATGATTATTATTCTGTCCCATTACTTTTGGTCCCTTAACAAGTGGGAGGCACATATGCAAACTGTTGTAATTCCTACACCGTTCACCTGATTTGGATGTAAATGCCCTCAAATTAAAGCTGACAGTCTGCAGTTAAAGCACAACTTGTTCGTTTCATTTCAAATCCATTGTGGTGGTGTATAGAGCCAAAAATGTTAGGATTGTGTCGATGTCCCAATATTTATGGACCTGACTGTACCCATGAGACAGTCAATGTATAGTAGAATGGCATGTAATTGGGTGTTTCTGTGCTTTTTTTTTTTGGCTGTGTGTAGGCTGAAGAGTCTGTTCCCTAAGCAGGGTTCTATAAAGGGTTGCGTCAAGAACATTAAAGCCATGGCCAGTTTCATAGACCTAAAGAGCATGAAGACTTCTGGCATAAGCTATGGTTGTCCTGAAGACTTACTGGTAAGAGCTCTTTCGATACATCTGCTAAATGATTCCGCTACAAGGATTAGAGACGAATCTGTAGACATGTCCTTACAAAAATACATTCTGCATATAAAACATTTTTCTAACAGTATGAATATGAATACATGGCAAAAGTAAGTAACAATAAAATTAAAAAAAAATGCAGTTGTTTTGAATGTGTGTGTGTTGTAGCATTACAGTTTCCCTTCACTGGAGCCAAAAGGTTTAAACCTGTTAAAGCATAACATAACAAAAGCATAACATAATTTGATTGAATAAAAAAAATTCTAATTTATTTTACAGTACAAAACATTTTGGGCTCTTCGGAAATGTAACATTTTACCAGCAAGTTCTTCTTCAACAATGTTTTCTGCATTAGTACTTATTGTTCCTATATAGTTCCTCCGATCCTATTGCAATTCCTTTGGGTAAAACTTTTAAATTTTATACCCTGCCTACTTCTGGTCAATTCTGGAGACCAAGAGGGTCATGATAAAATCTCTCTTCAAGAGATATTCCTGCTGATTTTGCTTATACTGGAGCTAATCAAGAAAGAAAACTGACAGATATTAGGGCACGGAAATAGAACTGTCCGTGGTGCTGAAACGGTATAAGGAAAAATTTGGTCATTTGTTGCTCTCCTGTCTGTTTCTGCACAGATGGCTCGGGAAGCTCATTTTAAGGGGCAGAGTTATCTGGACCTCAAACTGGACAACCTTCCAAACATAACAGACAGATTTTATGCTGGTGTTGGCTTCAGGACAGAGCAGAAGAATGCACTGCTACTCCACCACCGGACTCAGGTGCGCCTGCTTACAAATCAATTAATCAAGCCATGTGTTGTGACAGTGCTAAAGAGATATGATTCTAAAGCTTTTTCTATGTGTATGTGTGTGTCTTCACAGACTGGGGTGTGCCAGGTACAATTGGAAGAAGGTCATGTGGTGGTAAAAGCTGGCAATAAACAGGTCCGAACAAATGGTACCTACAACGATGAGATGAGTCACTATGTGGCTTTCTACAGCAACAGGAATGGGTACAGCAACAATCATCACACCCACTTCTCTCACCCCAACACTAATCTCACCGCATGAATCTGTTTGTAATACTGTATTATGTGTTTACCTGTGTGCAGCCTTCGTGTGTATATTGATGACAAGCTTCAAGCCAACCCTAACACAGAAGTGGAAGTTAAGAGCATGCTCCCCATCGGGGAAGTCTATCTCGGTGGCACACCTGAGGCCCTTGACATCGCCAACCTCACTGGCTGTCTAAATAACGTCTTTATCAACAGGTATGAGGTTGGGTGCTGGAGAAACAGGTGATGATAATGTGTTATCTCTTTATTTATTCATGTATGGGTTAAATACCTGTTTAAATTACCTTTAGGACTACATTGCCTCAAACGGTAGTGGACTTGCTACCATCCAAGGAGAATGTTGATGTTGCACTGAATTGTCCTGCTGCTAAGAAACCCCAGCAGATACTCGCCTCACCTCTGCGCTTTAAAAACGCCATGGTACAGTCATTAAATATGCTTGGATTTCATTTTTTTGTTCCCATTGTATTATTGGCTTATTTATATACTACTGTGTGTACATTAGGGGAAGAACAAAAAGCCCCAGGGAGCACTAAAAAGCCGCAGTGCCCGAGGTTCCTGCCAGGGGGAGCTGTCTGTCCAAGAAGCAAATGCCCACCATTTCAGCGGATCCATCTACAGCTACATGCGTTACGATTCGATTCCAACATCCTTCAGCAAGACGTGCGTTCTCATGCTGAATTTTAACTGACTTTTGATGTTTTTTTTTTTCCCCAATGAATCCCTCTGTGTGCTTTGATAAACTGATTCACAACCAAATGCTTTTCTTTTGACTCGTCAGGCCCAATGTGGCAATGGCTATTCGCGTGAACTCATCCAACGGCCTCATCTTCTACGCAGCAGCAGAGAGAGGAAGGGTGGCATTAACACTCTCTGTGTCTGAAGGCCACTTGATCTTGCTGCTCAACGGAGGGAGGAGGAAATTCAGCATTGTGACCAGTAGCAAATATAATGACAACCACTGGCATGTGGTGAGTGTGTGAGATGAAAGGTCACTGTTTTTCATAAGCATCGTGCATGGATGTTGAGAATTCGTACCTTAGTTGCTTCTCTGACTAATGCCCTCTTTCCCTGGGCATTGAACTTGCTCTAGGCAAAGTCATGATTGTGCCTTTTACTATAAAAACGTTAATAATGAAACGACTGCGACTTCATCGATTGTTTGTGGACACAGGCGGACATTTATTATGTGACCCCTGATTCATAACAAATAATTCATTAAGTCTATGTCAGTTCTAGAGTGTAACTCCAAAATGTGGACATGTTCAAGGCATATTACTTTTACAAGGCACTGTAAATTGTTCCAGCATGGCATTTTAACGTTCACTGGAAATTTAGTTTGTTCTTATTTTGTATCGTTGTTTAGGTGTTCGTTAGGATCGAGAAAGAAAAGGCCAGTCTCATAGTAAATGGCATTAATGCACAGAGCAGGAAGGTGTCTTTCTCTGGGGAGAAAAATGCACTAAGTGGTCCGGTTTACATCGGCGGTCTGCCCTCTGACCACAAAGCAGCAGAGGTAATTACAAGCATTCATGTCTCATCAAGCCCTGAGAAACCTCCTGCTAATTTCAGCACAAAGATTTATTTGTACTCCTCCATTATAATTTTTTTCCACCTCTCTCTAGGCAGGCTTTGTAGGCTGCATCAGAGATCTGAAGGTGAGCGAGGTTCTGCTAAACCCCACCCACAATGTGGGGGTGGTGCCATGTTACCAAGAGCCTCTGCAGCCAGGCGTTTACTTCTCTAACCAGGGAGGACACATTTCTGTTGGTGAGCAGACCAACCAACTCTCAAAGATCTTATTCAGACAGTGATTGTGTTTAAAATAAAACACGGGAGTTTCTAAAGCAAAAAGAAATCATTGGTGTTCAATAGAACTGAATTTCACTGAGCCAGTTTTGCTTATTTGGGATACAACACACCGAAGTACACAAACCATGTACTTGAGATACAGTAGGTAAAATATTATTCCAGTTAAACTGCTTCCTTTAAACTTTCACTTGAGTAAAAGTACAAAAGGTTTTGCCTTCAAATGTACTTAAGTATCCAAAGTACTATGATTTATTATAGCTATAATGTTTCTATTATCCTTTCTGTCACAGAGTTGCATAATCAACTCAGTTTATGTAAAAAAAAAAGAGTCTCTGTTAATCTTAGCACACCAATCTATTAATAGAATGATATTAATGAGTCAAACATTGATATCTATTAACATTATCATGAGCTCAAATCCTTCTTTTAAAAAAATCATGCAAATAAGGCCACGGGTGTTGTGGCAAGTTCGAGTCAGGAGCTTCTTCCATCATTTATGGAATGATGCTTAACTGTATGTATGTGATAAGATTGACCAGTTCATTTTTTATCCACTCCTAAATATTAAGGAACCACTGATTTTGCGAAATGTATTTTAGTAAAAAATACATTTGACTTTGTTGTAAAATTTTGTAGTGAAGTTAAAGTAAAAGTCTCCCCAAATGAAAATTTTGCAAAAAGCTACTTAAGTACAGTAACACATTACATTGACTTCATTATTGTCCACACTGAACACACATGGCTGTGAAATAAGAGTTGAACTTCAACGTTTCCTTTGCAGGACTACGGTACCTGAAACCGTTATCTTTTTATAAAATCAAGCAATAAGTGGTGATGCCTTATTATTGTCTGAAGAAAGAAAAGCTTTTTGCTATTTATTTTTACCATTATTTTCAAATGATTTTTCCTCACCCCTGCCACAGCTGCAACTACAGGTGAAATGACATTTACAGGGTCATCAATTTAATTTAATATTAATTTTTTCTGTGTGATAGATGAGTCAGTAGCACTGGGTCGGGATCTGGAGCTGGAGCTGGAGGTTCGGCCTGTAGCAGACTCCGGCCTTCTGCTCCACGCTGGAGTCAGGAAGAGTCAGCAGCTCAGCGTCTACCTCAAACAAGGAGAGGTGAGGAGCTCACCAGGCCTCCATAAGATCTGTGCTTCTGGTTCCCTCGCTCTACTTGTGCAGAGATCTGTTAGAGTGTCTGAGTGCTGAACTGAATGATGACCTGGTGTTCTCTGTGCAGGTGATTGTGTTAGTGAACAGTGGCAGTGGGGAGTTTACAGTCTCTCTTAAACCAGAGGATTCACTGTGTGATGGAAACTGGCACAGTATATTTAGTAAGTAGAATTTTCATGTGTATGACCTGAGAGTGTAGCACCACTTAATGAAGTTACTGTAGATACACTGGGTATAAGATGAATTATATTTTAAATGTTGTAACAGAGCTTATATGCTTTCTTTTTTTTTTTATTGTGTAGTTGAGAAGAAGAAAAATGTGATCCAGATACGTGTGGATGCAGCAAGTGAACATGGTGTTGGCCCCAAACAGAGCAGATCTAATGGAGCCAATGTCACTGTCTATCTGGGCAATGTGCCAGGTACGCCACCTTCATGTGTGCTCCAGGTGTAAAGTAAAGCAGAAATGTGCTAAACTCCAGCAGGGTCCTGGTTACGCCATATTACTTCCATTTTGGGTGTTTAGTAATTGTCCCAAACAACATGAAACTCCGTCTCAGTGTTCTATTTATAGAAAAATATGGGTTTTCAAACTAAAATGTATTTGTAATCGTATTTACGTCCATTTCAGTTTCATCCTGTGCACTCCTGCAGAATTGTATGATTTTTCTTGTTTGCTCCTGTGAAAACCCATACAGAATGTAGTTAGCTATGACTCTGACCACTTTTCTTATGTGTTTTAATAGATGCATTAGAAGCTCCTGCTCTTCCGTCCTCTCTCCCGCCATACCACGGCTGTATAAGGAAAGCTGTGGTGAACGGTCGAGCTGCAAGGCTCTCCAAACCTCTGACCATTTCTGGAGCTGTGGCGACTCAGGGATGCCCTGCCGCATAGCCCACAATCCCCGAATTTTTGAATCCAAAATACCTAAATGATCAAATCAACAGGTGGTGGGTTTATGGGATAGTAATATTTATATTCTTTTGTTAAACAAATGTATATGTTCAGGTGGTCACTGTGGAGTTTTTTTGTAAAGGCACTGAGTGTAAAGCCACTGTTAGAGGCACGAGTGCTACTAAAAAAATACAAGTGCTGTATGGCTTTAAGATTAGAGCATTAAATGTTTTAAAATTATTTTTAATAGAGCAGTCATTTGTTTGGGAATGTTTTACTGAGATGTCAGTCGCCAGCAATCCTGAATAAGGGACCAAATAACTAAAGCTATATTTTTTGTTTCCCCCTCCCTTTTTTTTCTGATTCACTAAATGAAACTGGAGTCTGTACTTTGCCATTATATTGTAGAGCAGCTCAGAGATCCCATTTCACACACTACAGATTCTCCTTCTACAGCACGTGTGATCACTGGAGCTTCACATTCAACACTATTATGTGCCACTTTTAACCCCCCCCCAAATTATTATTATTTTTTGTATACTAAAGGAATATAAATAATACAATTAAAATTGTCTAATACACAAGTTACAGAACTTTGATCAATTATCAGACCCATTGTGCATGATTTTAATTGTGCATGAAACATATGGGCATAGTTCTTACATCTGGATAATTCATTAATAAATACACTAGCTGGTTTGTTAAACTGACTTATTTCACTAATCCAGACTCATGTCCTCGTCGTCATCCTTCTTATCTTTGGCGTCAGGGGACTCAGTCTTTCCACTGGTGTTCTCCATGGCCTTAGCAAAAGCCTCCACATCTGCATACACAAACACACAGCAACTCATTTAAAACAAGCTGGAACTCACAAATGTATTTAAGGGGTTCATTAGCAAAATAAAGACAGTGTGTGTTGTGGTGTCGTACCCCCTTTGTTAGCTGCTTCCACTGCATCTGCGGGCAGTCCAAACTGGTTCATTAGGGGACCGAGCTGGCCAGACGCTAGTGCACTGCTGAACATGCTCATTGCCTGCACATACAACGTTTATTTAAGAGAGTACGCTACAGTGTTTCAACTGGACTGTGTGTACCGTATTTTTTGGACTATAAGCCGCTACTTTTTTAATTTATGAATTTTTCCTGGGTTTTTCCCGGTTTCACAAACTTCAAGCCAAAAAATTGAGCCCCATAACATTAGACTAATGAAATTTCCGAACGGAAACGAAAAAAAAAAACGCACCTCACCTGTGTTCTGAGCTGCACGGCATCGGGAGAAAAAACGTTTTTTTAAACGCACGACGATGCCAAAAGATAAACTCCAGAGAGAAATAGTTGTGAAAGGAAGGAGGAAGACAGTGAACAATGACTTTCTTGGTAGGCTACTGTTTAGATACAAGCCGTTGTAACGCGTTGAGTCAGGGTGAAGGGAGAGCTCACTAACTCCAGTTGCAACAGAAATCATAAGCACAGACAGGTTTCCAAAACTCGTGCTTTTTTATTTTTCTTGGCAACAGCGTTAAGGGTTAGTCAAAGAAACTTAGAAATCAGCATCAGAAAATAATAAGGACAAATTCCTCGGTCTTGCACACATGCAGCAATACCGGAAAAAATGCAGTGGCATGCTATTCCCAAAATACTGCTATGCTCCTAAAGGAAGCGCAACATATTTCACCCGTTACACCGTGTGTAACGTGTCTTTCGTTAAAGCCTGTGTAAAGCACATTAGTGTAGACACGTGCGGCTTATAGACAGGTGCGGCTTATTTATGTTAAAAATAAAAATATTTGTAAAATTCAGTGGGTGCGGCTTATATATGGGTGCGCTTTATAGTCCGGAAATTACGGTATGTGTGTGTTTATTACCTGCTGAAATTGTGGTGAGGTGAGTGTGTTTTGGATTTCCTCAGCACTCTGTGGTAGTGACTCTCCTGAAGGCAGGTATGGCAGGAGCCGCTGCTGTATATCAGGATTCACCAAAATTGGAGCCATAATATCAGGAGTCAACACACTGGCCAGGTCCACTACACGCACACACGCGCGCGCACGCACGCACACACACACACACACACACACACTATAGATTAGTGATGAACAAAGGTGTTAAAACAATAAGGAATATAAAATGTTATTAATAAAATCCCCAAAAATCTGAATAATTACAAGTATTTTAAATTCTAAAAGTATGATTAAATGTGAAAGTTTTTATTTTTTGTAATTAACTAAATTGATATTGGATGATTAGAAATGCGAAATGCTTCAGTGCCACAAGTTCTGCTAAGAGACTCGCCACGTTGTGTCTCACCTCCCTGTCCCTCTGCACTAACGGCAGGAACATTCATTGTGGCCAGGATGCTTTGCAGGTCGCTCAGCTGGATTTGCTGTGTTGGACTTCCCACTCCTGCTGCCAGGGAAGAGGTTTGGGAGGCTGGGGTCGTGGGGGTCAAGGTAGGAGAGTCTGTAGAGGTGGCAGCAGGGGTCAGTGGGGTAGTAGGAGCCGGAGTAGAGCTCAAACGAGCAGCGGATCCAGAGGAGGGTGTGGCAGCTGCTGACTGGCTGCGGGAGCTTTGAAAATACATACAAAAGATTAATATATAGCAGGTTCATTACACTAAGACTGCTTGGAAGGCATCAACAATTCAAATGAGCATCAGTACAGCAGTGAGTCATGTTAATACACTTAGATCACTGACTAGAAATGTAAAGAACCTGGAAGTTGAACTGCTGCTGGCTGGACCACCACTTCCCAACAGACTCGCCAGACCAGGACCTGCAAGAGCACCAAGCCCACCTGTAACACACATGCACTGGAATTTTCTTTTTCCTTTTTTTATTTTTAAAAGAAAAGCTCACTGGTATGAAAACATTTTACAACATTGACACATAATACACAGGAAATAAAGAAAAAAAATCAAATCGATTCTTAACACTTTAAGGATATGCATAAATTTTTATCCATTTGTACTTCAAACAGCAGAGGAACATTTTTATATTTTAGCTGCCAAAAATGACACTTCCAGTTATTAGAGAAAACCAATTAAAACACTGAACAATTTGAATCCAAAGGAAATGAAAAAAGATAAATCATAAAATATTTGGTATAATACACACCATTCTAACTGCCATTATCAATTCAAGAAGTGACTTGTGTGAGAGTGAAAAAAATAGCATAGGTCAATTCAATTCATATTTTTTTGTATCAAGCTTCTAACAATAGACATGGTCTCAAATCAGCTTTACAGTGATAAAGAGGTTATACAAATGTATAAAACAATGTAATAATTTAAGTTTATCCCTGATGAGCAAGCCAGTGGTGACTGTGGCAAGGAAAAGCTCCCTGAGACGGTATGAGGAAGAAACCTTGAGAGGAATGAGACTCAAAAGGAAACTCATACTCATCTGGGTGGCACCAAATGTCCATTCATTACAGTTGCATCCTTGTTGAGGTGTTTGCTGTTCAGTGACTGGTGCTTAAATGCAGAACTGTTCATGCAAACTGTGGTCCTGAACCACTGTAGCAGACTATTACAGTCCAGATCCACCCTCCTAATTTATAAATAATTAGATGCGCATGTATGTGTGTATTCTACCAACTATATATACAATATGCTATTTCTTTTCCCTCCCACCTAATCACTTCTTGGCATTTCCTGCTCTGCGCATATGCACCATTTTCTCTGCTGACCTGCCAGGCAGCTCCATACTGTGCATGTGCACTGTGCTTTTTTTAATAGCAGTGAGCCATGAGTATTCACTCACCAAGCCCACCCAGTCCTGTTGGGCCAATCAGCTGCATGAGTTGATTATGGCTCATGTTGCCCAGGAGGTTTTGCAGGCCACCTTCTCCTAGGCAGAATGCAAACTTATCAAAACAAGCCAGGATTTACACACACAGTAATACACTGGGTACATGAATTACATTATTATTTTTTTTTTAACTAAGCTTTCAGTCCCTATACACACAATGTAATTTACATCTGCTAGAAGATGAAGGAGAAGGGGCAGTAATGGTTAGCATTGTCTCACCTCCCAGGGCAGACAGCTCGTGCCCACCACTGCCCCCGCTGCCCAGAGAACCTGGCATTGGTGGGTTGTTTAGATACTCGTTCACTTTACGGCAGTACTCGTCATCTTTGTCCGTTTTGGGCTCCTGAAACCAAATTCAAAAATACACAACAGTGTTTATAACAAAGACTTAAGAGATTTTAGATGGTTTTAATGGTAAAATTATTTTACCCAACAACATTATACAGTATAACTTCTTAGTGCAGTGTGGTGCAGGTCTTGTAACAGCGGCATAGTTTTATTTCATTATTGAAATGTAAGCATTAAAGCCTTACAGGTTCATACCCCGGGTTTGGTCCTGAGTTGAGTCGGTCCTGGTCCTCAGTTCCAAGATCGGCTAAAAACATGTCAGTAGGTTATCTGGCTATGCTAGATTGTCTATCTTAGGTGTGAATATGTGAAATGTGCCTGTGCATGCTGCCTGAAATTTTTTATTTATTTAACCTTTATTTTTACAGGCAAGTCATTAAGAACAGGTTCTTATTTACAATGGCGGCCTGAACTGGCAGCCCAACCCAACTTCATACCCAGTGTTCCAGGCATCGTCTCTGTTGCGAATCCTGAATTAATGAAGCTAAAAGGATGAATATGCAAAGTAACCACATTCAGCTGAACACAATCAAGTCTGCCAGCAAAACTTATAACAGCAGTTTAAATTCACAGATGTGAATGCAGTCGTCCTTAAAACTTCTATTTGAAAACTTTGTTTTAGATTAACTATTATAAGAAAAGATAATGGATTTAACAACTGAATGCTAGCACACTAGCATTACGAAACCAAACCCGTATACTGAGACCACATCATGTAATTCAACAAACGGCTAACATACAAAGTAATCACGGCATAAGAGCTGAAGTACCAAATAGATTCAGATTCAGTGTTTCCAGTAATGTCAGGATTCCCCTTACTCACCTGCATCCAGAAGAATAGCCTTTTGGACCCTGCCTTGAATTTAAGAACATACACGCGTCCGGTGGTGCACTGGCTCACCCGCTTAAACTCACAGTCATCAGGGAAGATGATCAAATCCTACAAAAAAAATAATCATATGAGAATTCCGAAGCCTACAAACTGAAGGAGTATCAAAACATACTGTACACCCTGATAACCATGTCCTGACCATTTTCTAAACTTTATCTAATTATAAAATATACTAAAACACGCACAATTAAAGTAGTGCAAAAAGACATCAGTAATTATGTGCAAAATACAAACAGTCTTATGTAATAAAGTGCAAGTGAAAGCTGCAATCTCGTGTTTTTGGCACCCAGAATGCAACTGGCCTGCCTTCTTGTAATATGAAAGTGCATTAGTGCATATTTGGTGTGTGTAAAAGATATCTTCTACAGTGTGTCACTTTTTTCAAAGGATGTTAAATATATTTGTGTGCTGTGCAACTGCAAATCAAATATAATAGCTTGTGTTTAACCAGACCAGTCAGTAACTGACATCATCCACATTTCCAGTGGTTCGGTCCTTCCAGCAGAAATGGATGAGCGAGTCGTCCGTCTGCTGGATGTAGACGGTGCCTTTTCGTTTGTCTGGAGTTACTGTGCTGCCCTTCAGGCTCATTTTACCCGCTCTGAACTCCACCAGGTATTTACTGGACGAGCTGCGAGAGCCCGAAACCAGACTGGGAAAAAGTGCTCCTGAGGACATCCTGCAAAAATGATGCTTATATGAGAAAAAATTTTTAAAAGCAAGAAAGAAAGGGAAGAAAGAAAGGGAAAAAAGCAAGAAAGCAAGAAAAAAAAGAAAGAGAGAAAGGAAGAAAGAAAGAAAGAAAGAAAGAAGGGGGGAAAAAAAGAGAGAAATAAAGAAAGAGTGAAAGAAAGAGCGAAATGGGAAAAAAGAAAAAGAAAGAAAGAAAGAAAATAAAAGGGGGAAAAGAAAGGGGGGGAAGAAAGAAAGAATGAAAAAAGAGAAAGAAAGAAAGAAAGAAAGAAAGAAAGAAAGAAAGAAAGAAAGAAA
>JAAIIK010000010.1:4624127-4641166 GCA_014706435.1 Silurus glanis
CACACACACACACACACACACACACACACACACACACACACACACACGCACACACGCACACACACAGCCCTTGGTTAGACAGTAAGTCAGGGTTAAGTCCACTATCCACTAACATTAATCTAATCACACATACAGGGTGTGACTCACTTGGGGAGCTCTAACGTGATTGTTCCTTTTGGTTCCGCTTCCACACTCTTGCCCCAGAACTTAAGCTTTGGATATATAGAGCCATGGAACAGGAAGTCCCCTGCTAGACCCTCGGCATGGAATGCACTGATTGGTGGGTGATGGCTCACCTGTTCAGAGATCAACCTGAAGCCCTGATCCTCTCTAAGAAAGAGAAAGAGACAGATGATAAAGAAAACGGAAGGAAGATATATTGCTCCAATAGGCCAACACAAATTTAATGTAATCCTGTAATCTTCAGATCACATCATGCTAGTTTAAACTGAAGTGGGTTCTAAAAAGAGCCAAAAGAAAGAACTCATTCTTGGTTCTTCCCCAATCTGTTGCCACAAAGTTAGAAGCACACAATTGTTGTTGTTTTTTTTTGTGTGTTGTATTACTGCATTTCCCCTTTTCATTGTGCAGAATGGCAATGGCCTTGCACACAATTAATGCAAGGTCCATGAAGCGCTCTGACCCCAACCTTACTGAACACCACTGGGATAAACTGGAACACCGACTGCACCCCAGGCTTCCTCTCCTGACATTAGCACCTGACCTCATTAATGCTCTTTTCAGTAATAATCAAATAGACAGAGAGGCACAATTAAAAATGAAGTAGAAAGCCTTCTGAGAAAAATGGAAGGTATTATAACAGCACAAAAGAGTACAAAAGATTACAAAAGAGTACAAAATATAGATTGAGATGCTCACCCAGCACCCATGGGCAAGACAATAAGATTTCCACAAACTTAGTGCCATATAGTATAGAACTGTACTACTTAAGTAACCATTCTTTCATTACTTGAACAGACCTGATCCAATGACCTGCATACACACGTTTTTGAAACCAGCGTCGTGTTTATGAGATGCGTGAGTCATGAAAAATAAAGTTCAAATGAAGTTGTATTTTTTTTTTTGCTTTGCGAAAGACAATCGATCATTGCAGCTGCAAACTGAACAAACTAGCAGCACAAGCTTTTAAGATTAATTGCTATGGATGGTGGCTGAGATCTCGACTATTCAGTTGGAGTAAGAAAGCAAAAAACTGCTACGTGCATAACTTTTGCTGGTTCTTGTGGTTATTACGGGCCTTCTTTCCCCTCAAGTTAGCAGCTGCTCAGATGTTATCAAACCTGGCTGTTGCAGTTAATAACATACACAAGCACACATTTGTAATGCCCAATACAACACTGTAATGATTATTCACACCAAAACCATAAATGTACAAGGCAGTGTGTAAACCCATAGTCATGATCTGTAATGCATATATTTATTGTTTACCGTGCGAGTTCATAGGTTTCTCCTAAGAGAGGGTTAAATGGTTTTCCAGTACGGTCCCACTGAGAGGCCACAGCGGACACAGCAAAGGCAGCTACAGCCTGAGGGAACGAGGGCAAGAATGATTGGCAGGAAGCAAGCAGAATCAAACAAAACCATGGCTGAACTTTATCCATAATGAATATATTTGTCCATGTAAATTTGCCATAGGGAAATCTAAATTGCTCTTGCAGATGATTTACACGCAAATATAACCTTCTCTAGCAAAGAAATGTCTAGTAGTAATAAATCTTTATGCATTTAGGGCAAGTTTTGATATACAGATCTACTGTATGAAACTTTTAGGTCACAATCTTACATAATACACAGACATTTATTTTGAGATACCTTTAAAGTTTTATACACCAATGATCTAAATTGGTCATGTGTTTGCTTATGTGCACCTGCATTCTCTCGATGGAGTCGGACTCGGCACAGGCTTTGTAGATGAGGTACGTGTGCTCCATATACTCGCTGATTCTCTGCAGAAAGCTAAGCGGCTCATTGAACACAATGGGCATGGTGATCTTAGACAGTTCCTGCAACAGCAACATAACTGATTGGTTGCGCAGCCAAAAACACATTTAAGTCGCTAGCTGTTGTGTTTCAATGGCCTCACCAGTCCTATACATTTCTTCAGGATGTTCCATATACTGAAGTTATTCCTGGAGAACATGGGGGCAGGAAGGTTTAACCTGAGGAGGTAAAGTCGCACCCATGTTAGCACACCGGACTTGCCGCGTTGGGCGGAACCTTGTGGAGTTACTGCAGCATGGATAGCTAACATATTTTTCAGAAGAAACAGACCAACAACCCTAGGGGTGAATCCCTCCAAGGAATCTGGCTCTACCTGCGTTTCTTGATTCCATTCGCTTGTACTGTGCCATTGTTCTTCTCAGCGCCAGCATCCACTACTGCATCTTTAAAACTGGCTTCTGAAGTGCCCTCACATGACTCGTCCGAATCCAAGCCTGTCAGACAAAAAATAATCAGGCAGGGAGATACGCAGACAACACACCCATGAAGCTGCATAATATCTAAGAAATCAATGCAGGCATGTGCTCAGTCATTTACTGTCTCTGATACGAACACGACGATGCAGGCAAACGCTCCGTCAACTAGAGAACACGAATAGATACATACAGTATCTTACAAAAGTACTCACTTTTGTAAGATACTGTATGTATCTATTCGTGCTCCTCATATTTCAGCAGTGAATCTTCTCCAGAGGCAATACTATAGAAATAGAAATTGTATATACTTCAGAGTAGTCAATGTGCAGCTTGTATAGCAGTATAGATTCACTTTTGTCATTATTGTCTAAATAACTGGCAACAAACCCGAGTACATCCTAAGTGAACATGTCAAAACTGTGTCCAAAGTGTCAATATTTTAAGTGAGCATCATTATTATCTTATTATTATCTAAGCACTGCATTAATCCTGCTGGGCATGAAATTCACCAGAGCTGCACAGGTTGTTGCTGGGATTCTCTTCGTGACATCACGGAGCTTCTCCTCTTTCTGCTTGAGGATGAACCACAGGTGCTCAATAGGGTTCAGGTCTGGAGACATACTTGGCCCACTCCATCACCTTCAGCTTCTTTAGCAAGGCAGTTGTCATCTTTATGGTGTGTTTGTGGTTATTATGGAAAACTGCTGTTCGGCCCAGTTTCTGAAGGAAGGGCATCATGTTCTGCTTCAGAATACTACAGTACATGTTGGAATCCATATTTCCCTCAATGAACCTCAGCTCCCCAGTACCAGCAGCACTTATGCAGCCCCAGACCATGATACTACCACCACCATGCTTGACTGTAGGCAAGACACAATTTTCTTGGTACTCCTCACCAGGGTGTCGCCACACATGCTGGACACCATCTGAGCCAAACAAGTTTATCATAGACTCATCAGACCACAGGACATGGTTCCAGTAATTCATGCTCTTGGACATTTTGTCTTCATCAAACTGTCTTTCCTATCAACTTTAGAAGAGGCTTCCTTCTGGGAAGACGGTCATGCAAACCGACTTGTTGCAGTGTGCAGCGTATGATCTGAGCACCGACAAGCGGAGCTTCCGCTTCTGTAACCTCTAAAGCAATGCTGGTAGCATTCATGCGTCTGGTTTTTGAAGCAGCTTCTGCACCTGACGCACAGCACGAGGACTCAACCTCTTTGATCGACCCTTGCGAGGCCTGTTCTGTGTGGAAACCTTCTTGGAAAACCTTTTTGTGGCCCTGGCCACTGTACTGTAACTCAGTTTAAGGGTATTAATGATCTTCTTATAGCCTCGGCCATCTTTGTGGAGAGCAACAATTCTAATTCTCAAATCCTCAGAGCGTTCTTTGCCATGAGGTGCCATGTTGAACATTCAGTGGTCAGTATGAGAGAATTGTACTCAAAGCACCAAGTTTTTATATTACAAGATACACAAATTTGTATGGTCCTATCAAGCAGACAAAAACATGAACATGATGCATAGAACATGTGGCTTCGATATACAGCTGTTATCACTTAGGGCGCACCCACTTTTTTTTGCCAGCTATTTTGCCAGTAATGTCTGTATGTTGAGTTATTTTCAGAAGACAGTAAATCTATACTGCTATACAAGCTGTACATTGACTACTCTAAAGTATATGCAAGTTTAATTTCTACAGTATTGTCCCTTCAGAAGATCTACTACAATGGTTGCTGAAATGTGAGGTGTACACACTTTTGCGAGATACTTTACATAACTGGCATAGACATACAGTATGTAACGCAAGTCCCTACATTTTCCCTCGCACCCAGTCTAGATGTAAAGCTTTCGACAGTCTAGACTGAAACCAAACAACAACTAATTACAGCTGAATGTCTCACAGCAGCACCACAGCTTCCTCTCATCCCTCATTAGCTCCCAGAGGAGAACCCTTGATAATGATAAACTCCTTTAGAAAATTAGGAAGACTTCAATTCAACCGCCTCTCACTATGACCAAAGGAAGAATGCCCTATTTGGCATTTACAAGGGGTCTGCGTAGCTCAGCAACCGAGCTCTAGCCTCAAAAACCCCAGCCTTAAGCTATTTTCATGACCACCGGGGCTCAGGGTAAACGAGCGAACGTGGTGATTTGATACGGCGGATTATACGCCGGGTCGTGACGACCTTTTGTCATCGGATACAACCTGCCTGGAACAAAGAGTTGCGAAACATTATACGGCTTTGACGGTCCGATTCTCCCTTTTATTGATTTATCCATCTTTCCTTTTTTATCTTGGTGCACGCAGCAGTGACAGGAGCTGTCAGCCAGTCTGCTACATTATTAACGGCGTGGGCAAAAAGGGAAGGTAAGATGATACCCAGGTGCCAGGCTATTGTGCTCCTCCGGCCTGCTAAACGCAAACAAACAGTCTGGTGGGACTCGTTCAGAAGCAGCAACGTTAAAATGGAGTGCTAAACAGAAGTAAGAGAAATGCGGCAAGTCGTTTCTGGGCTTACAATTTCCAGGACTATCGTCAGCATTGCATTTCCATCTATTTAGTAGCAATGCACCTCGCAAACAATGGCTCAGTGTTGCTTAACCTCTATTCATCAACGTATCAACTCTGGAGATTTATTTGATTCTAAATCCAAATGAACCATTTGGAAAAGGCAGCAGACTCATTATTTGATGTGTTGAATAAATAGCAGGGATATTAATCAGGAACTCTGTCAAAGTGCCTTCGACCAATCAGTATTCTGCTCTATTCTTAGCTCCGCCTATCATTCTGTCATTTAGTAAAGGTGCTACAAGAAACACTGATAACACACAGCGCTAAATTTCTAATAAATCCGTCTAGACACATTATACCTAAACCCATGTTCTCTAATGATTACAAATTTCCAGATTTATATAAATTATTTCTCATATTAATTACACAATTCCAGTGCAAGTACTCCTGTCACTTGTTATGAAAACTCTTCATATTTTAGAAAATAGACATTCGAACCCTAGAGCTCAGCAGGGATGAAGAGTAAGATGGAAAACACCCAAAATGTAAAAAAAAATTTTTTTAAACCTATTCCGTGTTTCACATGATTTTTTTTTCTAAATTTCTACATTGCAGATCATAAAAGCTGCTTTTTTTTTTACTATAAAAAAACAAACAAACATACAAAAAACTCCAAAATAAGTGACATTTGCACAAGGTGTTTCGAACTTTCTGGAATTAACTAAAAGTGCCACCCCACCCACTATTTCACACTAGTAGTATTTAGCCCGTAATCCCAGTACTGGAACGTTGCTTTTTACTTTTCTACTCATTTTATTTATTTTGACGTTACTTTACTCTTTTATTTATTTGATTTTTTTGTATCCTGTATTGTATTTTTTTCATGTTTACAAGTTGGACAGTCGTACAAAGCATTTCACTGTATGTCATACTCTGTATAAATATGTATGTGACAAATAAAATTCTAATTTTATTTTTTACTTGATTTAAAAGGCATAAACCATCAAAAATCAATCTAACGAATCATACTAATGCAAAAGATCATTGGAAAATGCTGCTTGTTTAGCATGTTGTATAGAGATGCTTAAAAAAAATAATTGGAAAAACAATATGGTTATGTATATATTAATATATACATAATACATACGGACAGTTTCAGAAATCTGCCGGGCACTGACAGAGTTTGTGTACTCACCTGTGACGGCATCATAGAACTCGTCTTCATTGTTCATTGTATAGTCGGACAGCCAGAGCGATCCACTAGAACATGGTCCCTCACGAAGTCTTGCCTGACGTTCCTGAAACTGATGTTCTCGACTGCACGGCCCTCGCGCCAAATCCGCCTGTAAAAGGGTGTTTAAATATGCAGGAATGCAATTAGTCAAACGGAACACGGCTCGACATAAATGACGCTCTCTGCCTTCTCTACAGCTTTTATGTTTGTTTCCATTTTGAGTCCACAGAAATGATGAATCAGTTTTGAGCTTTTGGGTAATTTGTGCTTGCAAGCATCACCCTATTCTATACACAACACTGAAATATAGGTAAGAGGTAGATAGGTATCTCCACCCATAGGCAGGCATGCTGAAATATGCTTGTTAAAGGACTGATCTTTGGACTCAATCACCACCCAGTACACACTGTATGCCTGCAGCTGATGGACAGATAAGCTAACATGAATAAAGAACACAGGCACTAGTATGCAGGACTTGATCCCTGTATATTAAACTCTGAGCGAAGGCTTTTGCTAAAACTAACAATTTAAATGATTTGACAAAAATATATCACAATACTTGAAGACATTTTAATAGCACGTGACGTGCATCCCAAAATATTTGTGTAAACAGTGTGTATAAACGCTGCAGCAAAACGGAGCTCGATTCCTCTTTCGTTATAAACGTCTACAAAAAGAAAATCGCTTAACACTGAGAAACAGGAGATCTGTAACAACTGAAATGCATAAAACCAGCTGTGTTCAATCAGAGATGTACTTGTTACTATAAAAACGCTCTTACTATGTACAGCGTATGAGGTCTAATGACGGAGCGTATGAGGCGCATCTCTACAGATGCGCCCTAAGATAACGCTCTCTGCAGCAGCTTCTTGTGAACTTGTGAAAAAGTGCTGAGCTCGGCTCGCTTCAACTCTAAGCATTTCCAAGCTGGCTGACTGCGACTGTGGAGGGTAACATAAGCTGTGGTGTTTATGGTGTTTATGAAAAACTCCCAACAGGTAGATTTTCACAATATTAAAATGTGGATATTAGACCAGATTTCTTGGAAGTAAAGCTACGTGATGTTCCTGCGAGATGAGCTCAGAGTGCCGTGACAATGCAAATGGTTTAGCTGTGTATCAGTAAACATAAATCAGTCCATGGTCAGTCTGAATACTTCTGATTGGCCGGAAGGTGTGCATTCAAACGGTTAAATATCGGCATGATAAACACCTGTTACCGTAAGTAGCGGAAAAAAGTTAGTTACAGTACTACAGTAATCCGCAGGTTTACCGCGGTTCGAATCTCGCGCCCCGTTTTATCACGGAAGTGCATTTGCCACAAAGTTAATTTGTTTGGCTGATTTTCACGGTCTCTCGTCCCGGATAGCACGATAGACCAAAAAAAAAAAAAAAATAGCGAATTGTTTTTATATAGTTTTATATTGAAATAATGAAATGTATTACCAAATATATAATTCATCATCATAAAATTAAGTAAAACGTTAACAGTTTTGAAACGTAACCACCGCGATAAACGGAGGATTTACTGTATATCTTACGTAGCTAAATAGGTGGACGCACACAAAATGTCTCACTTTCTCTAAAAACTGTCTGTTATCAAGTCAAGAGGCTTTTATTGTCATTTCTACTATACACGGTGGTACACAGTAAAAACGAGACAACGTTCCTCCAGAACCCTGGTGCTGCATTAAACAACAACATAAAGCTAATACACACAACATAAAGCTACATAAAGTGCATCAAATGCAACCTAGTGCAGACAGACAGACAGACAACACAAGACAGTATGGGACAACACACACAACACAAGATAGCGCCGACCAGTAAACCTACTGTATACTGTGAATATACAATACTGTGCAAAGAGAACTATAAAGACTATCACCGAGTGTTTGTAAACAAACACAATGCAGTGCAAAAACAGCAGTAGCAGCAGTCGAGAGGTGCGAAAAAACCAGCATGTAAACTTTATAATACGGTTAAGTAATATCATTCATTTGAATACAATTTTATTGCACTACTTTACACCTGCGTGTGATTTAGAGCAGAATTCTGATCTCATATGTCAAATAATGAAATCTGATTTGTATTTTTATCCTTTTAATCAAATCCAGCACAGCACCATCAAACAAGGCTTTCACTTCTCAATAATGGCTATTGACCATTTTAACGAGCTTCACGTGGGGCAGTTCTTTGCCCTCCTCGCCGTGCATTAAAATGCGTAAATATACGCCTAGACCGTGGAGTATCCCTTACATTTCGTATGCAAACTTACCCTGTTGAAATCAGGCCAGCGATTTCATCCTTAAAAACACAGAACCCTGCTGACTCCACTCCGATACCCAGAGCTAACCGATTTCAAATTTCACGGATCAAATTTGCCCGTCAATACACAACTACTTTACGGGTTTAAAGGGCAAGGTTCAGCTTTAACCCTAACCCTCTCCCCCAGATAGCGTCATGACTATACAAGAAGTACAGTGTGTTCCAGGTGTCTGTTTCACGGACCTACTGTAGTTTTACACGCTGTACAGCGGAGCCATTAATGGCCAGGCACGACAAAACAGCAGCCTCCCCGAAAGACAATAGAGCTTTAATGCTGCTACAGTGAGCTGGAGATCAGCACCGCAGCTTTGACCTTCTCCGAATCCTGATACATTATTAACACTCATGATGAACTTTCAAATCAACGGAATATGGTTCCCGCCGCGCGACGTTAAAGGGAACACGTTCTCGTTTGTGCTGAAATCTTTCTAGCATGGTGCTCAGGTGCTAATTTGTTGGTTGGTGCTGTTTCAGCTGTTGTACTGGCGTCACGGGGAGACGATACTAACGCAGTGGTGTTGAACAGGAGGACATGCCACAGAGATAACCATCGGAATTATGTCTCAGCTCCCAGAAACAAGACAGCACATGCATTAGGTCCTGCTCACTATTTACAATGCTCAGAGATTTCGTGTAAAATCAGTGCACTGCAAAGCACTGCAGCCATATGAGTCACAAGGTTCGATTTGGCTTGTTGGCAATATACAAGATGTTATCAGCAGAAAAATGTTTTTTGAAACTGTTTATACGGTGTCCAGATGACGAGGTGGAAGAACTGAACAACCTGAAGTAATAAAGCGCTGCTGCACTGGTTTCTTCAGACAGGGATAAGACAATAGCTATCAATTCGGAGTAATTTGGTCATGGGGTTAATGTGAAAACAGACCAACATGTCAGTAAAAGAAATTCACACGAGACATTTACAGCACGTCTAACAGGAACCGAGCGGGAACAGTGAACGATCTGAAATCCTTTGAAATCTGAGAACCGAGTCTTTGTTTGTAAAGTGGATCTAATCCTCCACCTGCACACAGCCCTAAAGCAAAACACTCCAGTTTTTACTAAATCAGTAAAAGGTCCGGTTTACCCCTACACCACCCACAGCTCTGCAGTGCGATCAGAGAGCTGCGCTCTGCACGGACCATTAAAGCTCGATCGGAAATGCCCTGCCGAATGACACCTGATGACGCAGCGTGCAGGTGCTGTATTGTCTCTCAGGTCTTAACACAAGAGCCATCGTTCACACGTAAACGAGCCCAAAACCTAATCTCAATCCCAACTCTCATTAACTTCACACTGCCAATGAAATTGCAATGTGTTTATTTCAGAGAAATGGGTGTAATCTGGTCGTTATATCTTTGGAACATCTGCTCACGTAAACATGCGCGTTTCCTGAGACAGCCTGATCAGACACCCAAGTTTTATGGATGCTTCATAACAATAGATAACAATGAATGTTTACCAAACCAGAACAACTTAGACACATGCACTGGAAAAGTCAAACACACAAATCTTCACATTAGTACAAACAGGTTATAGTCTAACCTACCAGGTTAAAAAGACAAGACTCCTAAGCCTGCTGCAGATGAAATGATGTGGTAGTCAATCATACAGGAGAAGGTTTTTTTATTATTATTATGATTATTTTGCTTTAAATACATCAAGCTCAAGATCAGCATCAAAGCTGAAGTTTTACATCACTTCAGCTATAGGGAACTGTAAAGTAACTGTATGATAACTGTAGGATAGGATGCTTCCTCTTTCCCGAAGGTTTTGCTGAAATCAAGCTCAGTGCAGCAGCGAACTCAAGCTTCCTGACCCAGTGTGTGCATTTACAGCATGTACATGATGACACATATGAAAAGTAGCAGTACTGGCCTCTCCTGCTTTACTTCATTTTACTGCCTTACTCCTTTCCGATACGAAAACCAATAAGCCGCAAATGAAGCAGTGCTGCGAGTCACCTGTAATAGAATTTCATACACAATCGGAAAAACTCCCAACATAAAAAAATGGACACATTTGATGAACTATTCACATGAAGCGTACACAGTGAAGCAAATAGGTTTGTTTAAGCACAAAGGTCAGGACTGTTCCTGTTACGAAGTCAAACGGAAATCCGACGCTCGCTTTCAGTTCAGACTTCTTCGGATCGCGCGCCGACTTTGTGCGGCACAGAACTTGGTGACGAGGGACGAAGCGTGGCGTGAAGCAGCAAGTTACACAGGCTTACAGGATGAGAATCACAGCAGACATTATCGAATATCATTGGCAACTCTGCAGCCTAGTAGTAATGTACGTCTATGCATAGTTCTGCGTGGTTCTCCCTGTGGATGTACGGCCTTACTCCAGGTTCCACCCACTTCCCAGTGTGCATTCCTGCCTCAAGCTTAGTATTCTTACTAGTCTCCAGACCCACACTGACCACAATAAAGCAGTTGATGAAACAATCTCAGACTTGTAATCTTCACTAATTTAGGTACTACATGCGAGTTTCAGAGTCATCTAAAACACACTCAAAGGGGAGTTGGAGCTATTTTAAAATCTGAACTTTGAAATAAGAGTTCCAGTTATAAGTACGTACACAAGACTTACAAACGTGTATAGTATATATCCCTGCGATGTTAGGAAGCCGGGGTCGGTACGTAGGGTCAGCTATAATACAGCATCCCTGGAGCACAGAGGGTTAAGGGCTTTGCTCAAGGGCCCAAGAGTGGCAGTTTGGCCATACTGGGGCATAAAACCTCGACTTTCCGATCAATAACCCAGAGCCATTGTCCTATCACTTCCTATATAGTATAGTATAGTACAGTGGTAGTGCAGTATTTACACAGGTGCAGCTAATGGAAGTAAAGAAACTCCACCCGAGGAGACACCCTGCAATAAACCAAGTCTGTCGTATCAATATCACGATTAATTTCAACACAAGCGAGTTTCTGAGAGATGATCAGTCACTAACGCGAGATCCCGACAATCAGCAAACTACGAAGCCTAGAATTGAACATCTGTGCTTTATACTTGTCACATGTAAATTACAACACAAGTGAAACTCTTTCTTTGCATATCCAATCAATGTGAGGAAGCACAAGTCAGCCATCATACAGCACAGTGGGTTAAGGGCCTTGCTCAAGGGCCCACGCATGGCAGATTGGCAATACTTCTGATCAGTAACCCAGAGCCTTAACCATAGAGCTACCACTTTCCACAATCATCATCATCATCATCATCTAGGATATTATTGTGCATCAAATCTAATGAAGGGATCTAAATATTTTTTTTGTTTACAAATCTTTAGTGTTAGGACACTGATCATGACTTGCTTGTGAGTCCCTCTAGTCTGTACACATGTCAGACAAGGCCAGTAAATTAAACAGAGATGTAACATTAACTCCAAAGGAAGTCGGTTAACCAACAACCAAGCACAAGGAGAACACTGAGAACACACACTTATGAGTCAACACATAATGCATATATTAATGAACCAGATGCCTCCTGATCGTAGCTGATCAACTCGCTAGCTGTCCTGATCTATTCTTCGCTAATAAGATAACCATCTAACTAACAATATTAATTAATAAGATCAATCTTTGACCTCAGTAATAACAGTCAAAAAGAAAGTCTCTGCGGTTTCGACACAGCAGCTGATGCTCTTTGCGGATGCTAACCAACAGCGTTCACTTCCCAATGTCTAAAGCATGAGGGCTAAAGCTAAAGCTGTCAGCTAACCGCCAGGAATCGAACTGCTTCATCTGCACAAACGTATGCGATTTAATATAAACGCTAATAAACACTTCGTTTCGTACCTGCGCTGATTTGAATAGAATGTAATCCAGCGCCTGGTTCACTCGGACTGCTGGGACGCAGAACGCAGCTGACACCGAGACGGAAGTGACTGAAGAAGGCGGGTTCAGGGTCGCTCGGATCGACCAATCGCGTTCGCCGGATTGTGTCGCCTGACATCATTTCAGTGGACGTCACGGAGCATCTTATTGCTTCATGGATGAGGGACTGGGAATGACAATTTGCCATGTAAAGTACAACACATTATATTTTGTTTATTTTGTTTGGAAAACATCCTATACATAAGAAGAATGTCAATTTTATTTTAATTTGATAATGTAAATATGTAATTCCTCTGTACTTGTGGCATTTGAGGGTTTGAGGGAGGTGTATTGCACCCTGCACTGGTGTCCATAATTAATAATCCATAAATATTTAATTAAAAACACACCATTGTAATATTTTGGCCAAATGCCACCCTATTCTTTATGAAAAAAATGACTGTGAATAGATGCACTTGTTTTCTGGCTTACTTTCTATTCACATTACTGTGCATCAATTTGTATGGCATTGCAGTATATGATATGACTAATATGCATATTATTAGAGACTGATTATTTATTTATTTTTTTTATAGCAACTCACACTATTTCCCACCCTGGCTGTAACAGTGTTATAGACATGCAGCAGGTAGCATTGCCACCTCGCTGGATTAGTCTCAGTGTGAGCTTTTACCAGTTCTAATGTTAGTGAAAGAATCCTCCGGGTTGCCCCTAGGTGTGGTGGTCTATCACCCTGCAATGGTGTACAGAATTAATCATTAATAAATACTGAATGAAACTCACATACTTTGAAGTCTTTTGGTCAAATGTACCCTTTACTTCCTGCACAAAATGGCTGCGAATAAATGCACCTGATTCCTGGCCTACTTTCTGTTCACATGATTATGTATAGAATTGTGTGGCATACCAGTATATGATACAATTATCATGCATATTATCTGAGACTGTATACACTCATGATAACAATAAAACGCTGTGCTTTTGTTAAAAAAATAAAAAAAATAAAATAAATTAAAAAAAGCAAACAGACAGGGGGCGCTTTCTGCTATCTCTTTCATCTCTTTTCACAGACACACAAATAAAAGAATCTTACCTGAAAGAAGAATTTACCTGAATCTCAGTAAATACTTGCCCCACAGACATAATGAATATATGCATAGAAGCAAGTTAACTTTTAAATAAACCAGTTAACATCAAATACAAATATGAAAGTTATAAGAGGTACAGTTTCTCCGGTATCACCTCATTTACCGTCCGTGTAGAAACATAGCAAAGGTTCTGTTTGGTGTCCTGATAAATTACGTATTTAAAAACACCATAATTACTTTAAAACGTTTACAAGAATATTTTGCCTTCATGCTCTTCAGTCTGGTTTCACGGATAATAAACATACATCTGCATACAGCATCGATATTTGTCCATGCTCATGTTGATTAGAGTATAAGAAATTGGAACGTTTAAGGTACATTTAAAACAGATAAAAATTCATTAAGTTGCGACTAATCGTGAGTTAACTCATGACAATTGTGCGATTAATATATAATATTAAAATATTATATAATATTAAAATAATGTGAGGTCCAGTTATCAGCGTGACACTAAAACAGGTAGTAGTAATGGCTACTTTTTCACTTAAGTACATGTCAGGGCCCAAACTTCTTTACTTTAACTTAAAAAAGTCAGTACTTCAACTTTTACCCGAGTATTTCAAAACATGAGTATCTGTACTTCTACTTAAGTTAAGGATGTGTGTACTTTCGCCACCACTGACAGCTTTATGCTTCGGTTACACTCAGTGTGAACTTTCACATTTTCTCCTCGTGTTAGTGTAGTAGTCCTCTGGTTGCCTCTGGGTCTGGTGGTGTAACACTTTGCACTGGTGTCCAGAATCAATAGTCTATACATATTAAATTAAACACACAACCATTGCAACTATAAAAAACTCTTGACTTGACTTGACATTTTGGCAAAATGCCCCATTTATCCATGCACAAAAAATGGCTGTAAATCTGTCAAACTTTCTGCCTCAATTTGTGTGGCATACCATTATTTATACAGTTATCATGCATATTATTAGAGACTAAATATTTCCACTCGGGCAAAAGACTGGTATCCTATCAAAGATGTATTCCATCCTTATTTACAGGTAGTACACCCCAGATCCATTGCAGACCGGATCAAAATGAAATACTAATTAAAGATGGGTGGCAGTTACACTCAGTCAGTAGATCTATGTACAAGTTTGTCCATTTGTTTTTTTTCTGATCACTGTGGGTTTTTTCTAAGTTATTATACTGACCAGAAATGAAGTTACATAAATTCTGACTAGCGGTACCATGCCAGAAACTATTGAATCATTGGTTGCATTATTAATGAGAGATAAGTTTGGCCTGTGTGTATGATCCTTCTTGTTAATAATGTAACACACAGGCAACAATGATACACTGTTTTCTTCTTGTGCACCACAAATAGAGCATTGCATGATGACCCTTAGTGACCCTGATACTAATAAGAAAGCATTCATGAGTGCAAACAAATACAGCAAGGCAATAAACAAGACATGATAACTTCACAGAATGTCTTGAAACGTTTGAATATTTGGTGTGTAGTTAAGGCAGTTGTCGGTGAACCGAGAAGGACTGATAAAAGTAACGAAATAAAGACAAAGTTGCCAGAGTGAGTTTTAATTCATTTCATCAGCAGCATTCTAGATCACATTAGTTCTTATGATTTAACTCAAACAAAGAACAGTTTTTTCCCCCTCATTGATTATACTTCATTAAATAACAACAGCATTTAGATCTTTTCTTCTACAAAAGAACTTTGTCCTGAAATCAGGGAAGTTAATATTAGTGCAGTTATTGATTGCTGCTGAGTCATTGCTTCAAAGACATGTGGAAGGTCTAGGACCACAGAGTGTGGTCTTTCATCCAGCACTACACCCGCCAATTCCACCCACTGGCCGTGCACAACAAAGCCTGGATTTTCTACTCAATAAACAAAAGCCTAATATTTTTTCTCTTTCATACCCACACTGAAACACTTCACTAACATTCAGCTGAGGACTCGGATGCATTATAACCGAACACATAATCAAATGACTTTTCACTGTTTTTGGTTTCTCTTAGGATGATCCCAATTCACTTCAACATTCTTTCACTTCAGATATTTTTTCCTCCTCACAGTGGTACTTTGTACAAATAATCACTAGATGGCGCTAGACAATCATATTATTCATCTTCCATCGTTTGTTATTTCTCTGTTTCCATTAAAAAAAGAGTTCAGTTGTCTTAAATCTTTCATCATAGTCTTTAACTAATTGTGTATAATATAGCAAATAAATGTACTATTACTTTAAATGTATTGTCTTTATATGCTATAATATTAAGCTTTAAATTGTATTAGCAACAAACATTGGTAATTTTTTTTTTTTATTATTCACTTCTTGTGGGTGAAATTAAGACAGATTTTTACAGAAAGAAAAGTCAACGCTTTAATTCAACGTTGATGGGCTTCAAACAGTTGATGAGGAGTTGTTGAAAAATGCCCTGGAGTTGACTTTTACATACAACATTTTAATCATGATTGTGATTTTACTGTTGCATGTTCCTAACACGTTACTGCAGCAACAGTAAACGAGCAAATGGTGGCACAAGGAGTTCTGCCACAAACTGTTGCCATAAAGTTAGAAGCACTCAACTCTCTAAAATATTTGTGTATGTTGTAGTATTAAGATTCGTTTTCACTGGAATTAAATAGCCCAAAGCTGTTTTATCATGACAATGTTCCTGTGCACAGCGTAAGCTCGATACACTCAAAGAGATCTGTTGATTAAGTTAGTGTGGAAGAATGACAATGAATTATGATCTCAACCCCACAGAACACATTTAGGAGAAACCGTGCACCTGTTTTTCTCACCTGATCAGTGCTTGAATTCAGTACATGCTGTTGTGGCTAAATGAGAAAATCCACACAGCCACAATCTATCTGAAATCCTTCTCAAAAAGAGTGGAGGCTGATAAAGCAGCAAACAGAGATCCAGCTCTGGCTAACTGATCATATATAAGTTTATATTCTAACATCTAACATTTTTTTTATGTGTTTTACATGGATTTGGAGCTTTTGTTATAGAATGAGATCTTGTTATGAAATTAAACTCAAAGTACTGAATGTTCTGTATTACAGGAATCCATTGCTTTTTGCATCTGAGATTTTTTTTTAGTAAGGGTTTGTCATTTACTATTTCTTTTCAGACATGTCACATGACATACTGATTGGTAAAATCTTTACCTTTCCATCTTACAGACAGAACCATGTATAGGCAGAATATAATACTTATAGGATACCATGGACCCAGAATGGCACTGTCCTGCTTAACCTCCTCACACTGTGAACAAAACAGTTTTAAGACTGATACAACAACAACTCTGACCATGTTACCCTCTGTAAAAAGGCTAGACAAGGGACAAAAAGGCATATTACAATAATGGTACACTTTAGCAAAGAGGAAGGCTAGATAATATTCTGTATTCTCTAATATTTACTTTATGGAACTTTATCTCTCTCCTCCTCTCATTCTGTCAGAGAAATTGATATTAATTACAAGTATTTTAATGCTTGCTTAAGTATTATATATATATATATATATATATATATATATATATATATATATATATATATATA
>JAAIIK010000010.1:4641176-4657517 GCA_014706435.1 Silurus glanis
AGAGAGAGAGAGAGAGAGAGAGAGAGAGAGAGAGAGAGATTTGTCATATCACCCATGTATTCTGGTCTTTATATGCAGCATATTTTAAACACATCTTTTGTAAATACAAACAAATAAACAAACAAATGAAAACCATTCCGATGAGGCCTAAAACAGTACAAACCAAGCCATGGGTCACATCTGTGATTTTGTATCATAGTTTATCTTTATTGTTCATTATATAATCAGCATATTTACTTTCAATTTGTTCCATTTGCTTAATTATTAGAGCTCTGTGTTGGAAGACAAGACTGTTGGAAGCACTAAATCTGATGTGTAATTTTTTTTTATGATTTGTGAACTCTTACTGGAATGCTTTATTGATGCTCTAGTGCTTTTACTGTATGATCAGTTCAGAGCTCCAGCTTTATCCTGCCAGGAATTAAGCACAAGGCTGGCCTTTTGTATAAAGCAGTCATTAAAAGCCAATTATAGGGCCTGGGCACTGTGCTCTACACCTGTCTATCTCACTAACAGCAACAAGCAAGTGGGTGAGATATTACAACTAATCCTGATACTCTATATTGCACTCTAATCACTGGCTTATGTTTGGAGGTCCAAATGTGTAATAAGCGTTAAGAGATATTTATATTGCAGCATGTGCACTGTGTATTACACCAATAATATGTATAGATATAGTTCCTTAACATTTTTTTTAAGTTGTTAACTCTGTATATGAAAAAAAAAAAATAATAAATACAAATATAGGATAAAATAAAACATTGTTTTTTCAAGCTTTGTGTGTGCAGATATTTTCAGGGGTTCATTTTAGGATTAAGATCTGGATCCCTTTAAATTATGACTCTGAATCTAAATGTCTGAACTCATCAAATTTCCTCTTTCTACCCTGACTATAAGAACCTGTCTCAGCAACAGCGTGGTATAGAGGGTAGTGTTGCCACTTACCAGCTCCATGGTCTGATTCTAAGGGGTTTAATTAAGATCACTGGGTTACCCTCTGGTGTTTCTGGGCATGACCCTGTGCACACATGGGTTTGCTCTCGGTTCTCTGGTTTTGCTCCCACCTCTTAAAAACATTAATGGTTGGACTGGTTAATGTAAACGAGTAACTGTAAATGTGTGTGTGTTCATTCTTCTTTGTAACTGTGTCCTACTGCACGCCTGTTGTTTTCTGGATAGACCCGGGATCTCCCACAACCCTGATATGAATAAAACAGTTATTGGGATGAATAAACAAACACAAGGAATGAAATGAGCTAACAAACTGAACAAATGAATGAATTAATTCACACACATTACCTTCTCCCCTTTACTTTGCAGACCTTCTCCAGACCAGAATATTTGAAGGATCTGCTTGTTTGTTACTGTTCAATCCACATGGCGGTGGTGGCAGTACAGAGCCATGGAGGATGTTCCGCTCCTGTTTGTAGGCAGAGCCGCTATCTGGGCGGAGAGAAGATCCTCCATGCACTGACTGTTTTGTTGAGAAGTGAAACCTGGCGGAGGGAGAGAAGAGAAGAAGCGAAGCTAAAACGTGGTCTAAAAACAGACAGCATTTAGCTTCGTGGAGGTTCTTTGGTGTTTCTAAGCGTCAATCGGCGCATTGGATGAAACTATAATTTTAGGATCTTGTGGTGGTTTTTGTTCTTGCTGTTGCGGGTGCGGCTTTATCCCCAAGCCGAGCCTCTGCCCTTCTGCGCGGGGGTTTTCATTTCTCCCTCAGTCGGCACTCGAAAGCGGAATGAATGACCAAGACAAAGGTTGACGCCGCGTCCCCAACTCACTTCGCTTCGGCCAAGGAAAAGAGACTCAGGAGCAAAATGGAAACGGAAAGCGGGCACGAGACGGGCGAAGGCGTGCAAGCCCACGCGACAAGCCAGGAGAAGAAGAAGCCGCACCGCGCGCCATCGCCCGCCAGACCCAAAGACGTGCCCGGCTGGTCTATTACCAAGATCCGCGGAGGAATCGGTGCACCGACCCTCAGCGTCAAACCGGGAGCGATCCATTTAGGGAGCCGTTTGTCCAGACGCAGCCCCGTTAGCGCTAAAGACACAAAGACTGAGAAGACTGGGAAGTCACCGGGGAAATCCGCGCTGTCTTCCCTCGCCGCTACAAAGAGCGGCGTGAAGTCGAACAAGGCCGCTCGGAGGAAAGTATCCGACGCCAGCATCGCGTCCGACGACCTGAGCAAAGACTCGGGCAAAGATTCGGGCAAGCTCTCGCCCACGGACAGCAGCTCCGAGATCTCTGACTGCGCCTCGGAAGAGAACAAGCTTTCCACTGATGCGCTTAGCAGCGACACGGAGAGCAGCAGCCGCGGTGGTGGAGCCGAGAGCGAGAGCGCGGCCGCGGAGCCGAGCAGCGACCGCGCGGTGAGCGAAAGAGAGCGGGGAACAGACGCCGGACAGGACAGCACTTCCCCGGGGGACGAGCGCTCCCTCACCTCGCTCGACAGTCGGATGCCCGCCAGCACATCTTTGGCCTTCTCCGATCTTAACGAGGAGCTTACGGATGGAATGCTCGAGGAATATCTTCGTGAGATCGAAGAGTTGAGGTCGGAAAACGACTATTTGAAGGTAAACCCCTTATGCCAAAACTCAGTCTTAAAGCATGATTGTTTTTGTAATGTATTTGCATTAGTTCTGTGCATGCATTGGGTGCAGCAAGTCAACTGAAAGACAAGCTTGTGTTTGCAAGGCTGCATTTGTATTTATGTGTAAGTAAAATACACACCTGAATAAGTAAATGCAACCCATCACTTTTTTTTTTCCAGTATATGAACAGCAATAGTAAGTGTTTTCCTATTATGAAGGATTTTGAGTACTTTTTTTAGGACACAAAGTCTCTTAGCTATCTAAGTAACAATTATCTCCTTTTTAGTAAAACACTGCAAACTAAATGCTTGTTATCATTTAGTTATTAATTATATTAGTTAATAATCCCCTAATAACATCTAAATATGAGTGTCATAGACCAGAAAGTGCACATTCTCATCATTTCTGGCTGTAACTGTAAAATGGTTTCAGTAATATTAGTAGTTCATTATTAACTCCTCTATTTAATAACCAGGTCTGTTGAAACCTTATTCAAAATGATAGAGATCTAATAGTGCATGTTCGTATAAATCTAGTGTGATTATAGGATTGTTTGTTATGGTGAAGGTGTAGAAGATGTAGTTGATGGGTAATAAATGAAGGCCATTTGGTTTCTAATTTGTATCCTCACTGATCACAAGTGCAGGCATTAATGCAAAGCAAGCTGCAGGCAATAAACATCGTGAAGCTCAACACCATTCTTCATTTTCTGAGTCCAGGCATGGATAAACATACTGGTGTTAAATCCATTGTTTTAACTCTGATAATAAAGAAAAGGCCTGTGAATTGTATGCATCATTAAATGGCAGTTGTTGTATATTGGTTTATGAACCTATTCGGGACATTTCCTCCCAGATCAATGACACAGAATAGTCTTTCTACAGTCTTTATTATTAGAGTGATTTTATTAACAAGTCTGTATTGTTTATAAGCACATGGATCACGTGAGCCATGCTGCAGCGCTGACCCACATTCACAGAAATCCTGTATGCTATGCAATACATTGACTTTCCATCTACTATTAATCTTACACCTTTTTAGCAGCCTTTTTTTTACTTGCTGAGGTTGTTGATGTTCTGCAGACATTGCTTTGTTTTGCAAAGCAGGAGAAGCTGCTGGGTAAGTAAATAAATGGACACCAAATGAGCACAAACATAAGGATAAACACTGGTCTGGTTGGATTACATGTCCTTGCTCTGGAACTGAGATGGTGATACAGTGTGTGATACAGGCCACTTGGCTGATCATGGAGCAGTGGATCAAAATAACGGCCCTTACATGCATCATTAATCCGATTCTATTTCAACTGTTATCAAGGGATAATGTAACAATGTAGTATGATATCTTGAAAGATATGCAATATTAACCTACAACAAAAGACATAAATCTGGTTATTTTTGTAATAAATGAGAAGGAATTCCACAGTGAGTTTTGTCATTCTTTTCCAATGGGTGATGTTGCAATGCAACAAGAGGTATATAGGTTACATATTAATACTGAAATGTGATTGTTGGTTGACATGTGTGTGTGTGTTTGTGTGTCAGGATGAGGTTGAGGAGTTGCGCTCAGAGATGCTGGAGATGAGAGACATGTACATGGAGGAGGACGTGTACCAGCTCCAGGAACTTAGGCAACAGCTGGAGCAGGCCAACAAGACATGTCGCATCCTGCAGTACCGACTACGCAAGGCTGAGCGACGCAGCCTGCGCGTGGCTCAAACCGGCCAGGTGGATGGCGAGCTCATTCGGGCACTGGAGCAAGATGTTAAGGTGAAAACAATGAGCACAAGTGATGCCTCGGTGTGTTTGTCCATCTTTTATAGCATGATTGTATCAATGTAATGAAAATGAGCTGCTTTTAAATGAAAGCAAACTTGGGTTGGCATTGCATTCAGAAATCCAGTCAGTGTCTAAACATGCTGTAACTGCTAGTGAACTAGAACAATTGCTTTTGCCAAGAAGGATACATGTATTATGATCCTTTCAAATCTTAGGAATGTGCAAACGTGGACAAAAAATAAATCCGCCTCCTCCTTAATGCAACGCAGTGCTACTGGTGATGTTTTGCATTGTCTGTAGTTACAGCAGTATGTGTGCTGAGGCTTTAAGATAGAGGTGTTTGTTGCGATTAGGTGAGGGAATGCCCACTTTATCTGTTCTAAGTATAACTTAAGTACTAAGAGGTACTAACTTGCCTTGAGGACGAATATAAATGGTTAAAATATAACTCATCATTAATAATTTCAGCTATCTCGGCTTTGATTGCTATAGAGCGAACTCTGCTGTGTTTGATTTTTTTGTATAATGTGCCTGAATTAGCCTCTGATGAAAATCACAGGGCCTTCTGTCTTGTCTGCTTGGTAAGAAACTGAGCTGTTTTACTGCACAGAAACATTAAGGGACATACATTTTTGCCCCATTCATTGATCCGATCTACAAATTTACCCTCAGGATCTAACCAGGAGGAGCTGTTTAACAAGGCATTTAAGAGCTTACATTAATGGCTTACATGTGAAGTCATTTAGGCCTTCGTTGTCTTGTGGCCAGCAGGACAATGCTTCTCTTCCCAAGCCTGTCAGCAACGGAAGCTTCAGCGATGATGTCATTCGCTTAAGCCACGTCCTGCTCTTGGACAAGCCTCGATTTTTAAATAGCCAACGTGTTCTTAGTAACACAAACAACAAAAGGAGCTGTGTCCTGTCTTCAGCGAGGCCCACATGGCTGACATTTAAATCCAAACGATTTCAAATCCATCCTGCTCGAAAGAGATTTTTCGTGTTGTTGATTTAAATCATGCTTAGCCAATCAAGAGACACTTGGCAATGGTTGGCACGTGGGACAAAGTAGGCGTGTAAGCAGGATTTAAACGTAAACAGTCAGTGTGTGTCAGATTCTTTAAGTGGTAGCAGGAGTCTCCTAACAGTGGGCCAATTGTCTGTCTGTGCTACTAGTTTTCCAGTTCAGATTACACTGTCCTGCTCTGGGTTTGCTGTTTCAGCTGAGTTTAAACGGTGTTGTGTGACTGACGACGCCACAGAAAAACACTAAATCACTGGCTGTACTGTGTCCGAAATGCTTAAAGGAAGCATGGTATTTAAGTCTTGATTTAAGGCAGTCGAAGGTAACACTGGATGTATTTCTTAGCTGATCTGCAGGATTTAGTCAGTTTATAAAAACACAGTGCTGGTTTGTTGGATAAAATGTTTTGTGTTTTTTGAGGTTTTTGGGAGCTTTGGCACTTAAAATTCCGACCACCGAACATCACCCCTCTATCAGTTGCTGCTTGGTACATTCTGAATGAATGACCACCATTCACGCTTCACTCGTGCTTTTTCTTTACGTCTGTGCATCTTGTGTTTTTGTTTGGTTTAGGATCATGCGTTTAAGAGTTTCCTCATTTGGGATTTTCCTGTGTCTTCACAGCACACAGGATGATGTCATGTTATGTAGGTCAGGTGGGAGGCAGTGTGGAGTGACTGGATACTTGGACTTGGAGGAAAATCCCAGCACTTCTTTTGTTGCCCCCTAATTCAGTGACCTCATTTTTCATACCAAAAAGAAAAAGACCCATAGCCAGTGCTGCAAAGAGAGTTTGAAAGAGAAACAGACAACATGGGGAGAGAGAGAGAGAGAGAGAGAGAGAGAGAGAGTCACCCTGTGTCCTCTAGTTGGCTGTTGTGATTAAGGAAAAGTAGTATGAAAAGGCACCTTAGATTATTTTCTGAAACTCTGTTGGCTGCAGCACTCTGCAATTGAGGGTCTTTTATAGTGTAAAAATACATTTCTTAAAATAATGGCTAAACTATAAGGGAGCGCTACACTGGAAAAATCGTTTATTAAACCACCATCTAAGGCAGAGGTTCTGAAAAATGGATATCGAAGTCGTTGTTATACCCAATACCAAAAAGCTTAAAATATCTGTTTTGTGTATCAGTAAATATTTCACTTAAAAAACAATGAGGTGTTCAGTACATAGGAAAGAGTGCTAAATAAAAATTGTCTTAAAAATGGACGACCTCACATAAAAAAAAAAAGAAAGTAGAAGAGTGCTTTTAGGTTCAATGCAGCAAAAGCTACATTTAAAATTGTATTTGATTAAATGTATGTTAACGGTTTTATTAACAAAATTTTGACTGGTTCAGCAGGTTCCCTGGTGGTCTAGTGGTTAGGATGCGGCGCTCTCACTGCTGCGGCCCGGGTTCGATCCGCGGTCAGGGAACCCACCCCAGCCACTTTCAGTGCTGGTCCCAAGCCCGGATAAATTGGGGAGGGTTGCGTTAGGAAGGGCATCCAGCGTAAAAACATGTGCCAAATCAAACATGCGGAGGATCCGCTGTGGCGACCCCTAATGGGAGAAGCCGAAAAGAAAGTTTTTTGACTGGTTCAGCAAAGACTAGCTAGCAAAAGTATTAGCTGCCCAGCTGTTTTATTGTGTCGTTGAAGCTGTGACAGTGTTGTTTTATTTGTAAAAGCCTTTTGTACTTGCTAAAATTAGCTAGCTAAACTTACATGACTTAGCTGTTTTATGACGTCAGAGCTGAACTCGAATCTAAGTCTGGTATTTTTAAATGATAGAAAAAACATCTGTTTCTCTGTCTGATAGTTTTTTGTCCCTGTTTGATCTGGGGCGTTACATTTAAGTAATATTTACACCTTGCAAAGTTCTAAAGGTCTGTCTGAGGTAAGGGCTGATAGCAACCTTCGCTAGGCATTAATAATAAAATAAAAAGGTCGAATTGATCTACATCAGGAAAAGTAAGTGCCACCCCTCCCCCTTCCCTTTCCCCTTCCACATTCCACAGACAATGAGAGGCGCATACATAATGGCTCATGTGCTGCGTTTCTAATGTCACAGTCAGTCCAAACATCTGACACGCTAACTCACATTAGCGAGGAGCACAGAGAAACTAACAAAAACCCATCATGCTATCTTAAGCTTGGCGGAGCCAGAATGCTTTAATTATCCAAATGAGTTGTTTTTTCTTTGTCTGCAAAGGTACAGACAGATGGAAAATTGGTCAAGCTTGTTGTAATGTAAAAAAACACGAGTGTTGGATTGGTGAGATATTTAATATCAAAAAGATATATATATATATATTTCTAGCCGAACATGAGTATTGTGAAGTGAATAGATAAAATATATTCAAAAGATTTACATCTGACTGAAATATGACACTGAATATTTAAACACATGAGGAAGCCTGGAAAAAAAATCTGACATGGGAAATGTCTGACATATATATATATATATATATATATATATATATATATATATATATATATATATTGATTTGAAATATATTTCTTTTAAAAATGTATCCTAAGCAGAACGGCTTGCATTCAAAGGTTTCATTGCAACTACATTGAAACACTCAATGCCCACATTCACATTTATAACCTAATCCTTAACTAATGTCAAATGTATCTGACAAATTATGCTGTAAATGTTATTTTGTTTACAGTGGGAAATGAGTTATCACTCAGCATCATCCATATCAGTCTCTCTCATCGCATGAGTTAAACGTGGCTCGGATCATGTAAACACATGTCACAGGGTCATTTCCTTTGTGGTAACACTGGTTGGGGATTGCTGACTAATTCTTTCGGTTATGTGTTGGTGACTCTGTTGTATATCATTCCTATTCAACAGAGGAATCATGTTCGGGTTCATAAGGCATGATCCATGGCTAGGTGTGTGCTTAATGAATTACACAGAGGAATTTCATTCTCTGTTTGTTGTGGAGGTGGAAAGTCAAATGTGCTGATCTCAACGGAAATGCCATTTAGCTGGATTGAATTGGGTTTATTGAGCGAGAGTTGACCTAGTAAAAATCATTTGGTGAGTTAAAAACTGCTGTTATACTAGTGGGTTGCTAGGTCAAGTAGGACCACACACACACGCACAGGCATGTCTTTGATAGCTAATTGCACCCCTTAAATTCCTGTTGTTGATTATATGGTCTACGAAGACAGCTGATTATGTCTCTGACTGCAGCAGGGTGGAGGAAACCAGACAAGGGAGGGAACAAGGTGGTTTTACCATCTATAATGTCTCGTAATATAACACCTTCTTCTCACCTTTAACACCCCACTGAAATTGGCACCGTCCCTTGTTCTCTCCTCCATCTTAGCTCTGCCTCTTGAATCGACCCCCGATGTTCTCTGCCGTTACCATATCAAAGCAGCACGTTTTTTGGGAGTGTTAAAGCTGGCAGACAGATGCAGGTAGGTGGTGACAGACAGGGAGCTGAAGAGTTCAAGACAAATAAATCATCGTAGGTGCTTTCAGAGAACTGTTAGAAAGATGACGCGAGGATGCATGCGAATATAGTTTTAATGAAATATAATATTTCTTTCTTTCTTTCGGCTTCTCCCCTTAGGGGTCGCCACAGCGGATCATCCGCATGTTTGATTTGGCACATGTTTTTACGCTTAAATATTCTAATATTTTGTATAACAATTATTTAGCTTTTAGCTTTTTGATTGCATTCTATTAATGAGGCATCATGATAAAAACTGTCACTACAAAGCAGCAAAAAGTATAGAGAACAAACTTAGTTTGTTCTGTATTGTTTAAAGATTTATAATCACACTTGATGTCACCCAAATGAGTAGGGGTTTCCCTTTTGAGTCTGGTTCCTCTCAAGGTTTCTTCCTCATAACATCTAAGGGAGTTTTTTCTTGCCACAGTCGCTATGGCTGCTCATCAGGGATAAATGCACATCGTTCACCTTAACTGTTAACATTCTGTAAAGCTGCTTTGAGAAAATGACTTTTGTGAAAAGCGCTATAGAAATAAACTTGACTTGACTTGACTTGACAAACTAAAAGCTTGTGCCGTGAATAAGAGCATTGATTAATACTAAGAATGCGGAATCTATGTGTAGCAAAGTGCAAATGAGAGTGCGATTGTATAGCCAGGAGAACACAAAGAGTCATTGGTGGAGTGTGAGCGATAAACAGAGATGGCGTATTGTGCGTAACAGAAATGGGAATATGGGGGAAAAAAAATGGGAAAAAATGGGAAAATGGAGCCTGAATAGATTCACAAGTTGAAGGAAGCAGAAAGAAAGAGGCACGGCAGGTTTGTATATAAATCCGAGCATGGTATGGGCACAGAGGAGCATTGTGGGTACCCAGCTGCTCTCTGGCCTTGATTCAGATTCAGGGATTGGTCGGAGGGAAAAGAGAACCCCTAATGTAGTCAGACTCACAGATGCCAACGACGCTCTGGTCTTTTCAGTGAGAGTTGCCTTCTGTTGACTCCATCCTTCCTCACCACAGTCTCTTCTCTCACCATATTTTTTTTATCTGTTATAAAGTTTTGTATTTTATATTGAAAATATCAAACATACTCAAATACACTTTTAAAGCATCCTGCACGTGCAGTCTGTTAATATAATAGTGTGCTGGCTTTTTTTTTTTTTTTTTTTTTTGTGTTGAGTTAAGGGACAATAATCACTTTATAATGTGATTTTTCAGTTGACAGTCAGCATCATGTAGTTAGGAGTCAGGGGTGTGCGGTTGAAATTTGTAGGGAATTTGTACTCATATGCCGTGTGTTAAAAAAAAAAGATCTAACGTTATGACGTCCCACAGAATAAAGTGATTATTGAAGATGGATGAAAGATGAATGTAATTAACACGTGTCACTATAATGCTAATAGGTTTCAGTTAACAACTGACCATATGGTGTGTGAGACCCTTCTTAAGTAGCATGGAAAGCTTTTAATCTACTCTCTTTTTTTGAAAGAAACATGGATTCTATACCCACTATGCAATCTACAATGCATCACCACAGTCAAATGCCTAGCTAAAATACTTTACTACAGTAAGATCCCTCAAGCAAGGTCGTTCAAGGCTGTACAGTGAAAGTAGCAAAAGCTCTATTACTTGCTAACGGCACTGGTGAGTTTTGGTAATAATTTATTTCCATGACTAAAGTGGCTATTTTAAATTGTAAAAAAAAATAATATGATACACAATTTATGGAATGTATTGTATATCCAACAGAAAATGTAAAAGGACATAAAGGAGGTAGAAAGAAATGTGAATACCATGAGGAATGTTTTGACTGGTTTTAATGAAGTTCTATTTGTGTTAATGCGGGTTAACATTGTGACCACTACACACACACACACACACACACACACACACACACACACACACACACACGTGTGCGAATCAAGTCATACGCCTTTACAGTGTGCAACTAGCTTTAATGAATTAGCTTTAGTCACTTGTGTTTCATCTCTGCAGCTGCACATTAGTCAGGTGACCAGCTTTTACTCAGTAACATCAAGACTAGATAGTATAATTCAGTTCCTTTTGTTAGGATAACTTCCCAGCCCTGGTCCTGGAGAACCCCCTGTTCTGTCATGCATATTATTTATTGTTTCCTTGCTTATTAAAAACCTAAATCATCTGAACATGTTGGGAACCTGCAGTTTTAAACAAGCAATACAATCCTCAGTCTTTCTCTTACATTCACTCTCTTCACATTCCAGGTGGCCAAGGACGTGTCCATCCGCTTGCACAATGAGCTAGACACAGTGGAAAAGAAGAGGAGCCGTCTAGAGCAGGAGAACGAGGAGCTCCAAGTGAAGCTCCAGGACCTGGAGGTGGCCAAGCAGGTTCTGCAGGCTGAGCTGGAGAAGAGCCGAGAGGTAGGACACCGGCCAGGCACCTGCTGACTTATAAAGAACCAATAAAGCTAACCGCTATTAGACATAGGACATGCTCACTATAGGACATGATCGTGCATAATGATGAAAGGGATGTCGGGTTAAAGAGAGCTTTATATGATAATTTGCTTATTCACTTGACCAGAGTCGATTTTTTTACGCAGACTTTAAATACACACGACTGAAGTAATTTCGCATTCTTTGGAAATTAGTTCATGGTTTTGGTCGATATGGTTATCCCGAGGTTTTTCTGTGTCTCAATATAGTGTGTGTGGTTAGCCAGTGATGGGCTGTTGACTTTTCCAGTGTAAATGTCATGGAAAGGGAACGCCATTAATCAGCTTTTACGGTAGACACACTAATGGACTATAATGGTGGAATCTTTCTGTGAGTGGACGTGTGTTACATTTTTAGGATCTTTCATACAGATCTTTTTTGGTTTATACTGTATGTTTTGTGTGTATGGATTTGGAGTTGTGTAAGTGATTTATTGGAGAATGATGGATGGTATTGGGGTTTATTAGCTCACATGATGAATGCATGTATACTATCACTGACTGCATTATTGTAAGGGTTCATGGTTTATACTTTGATTTAAAAATTCATTCTTTGATTGTTTTGTTTTGGAGCACCTTCTCAGATGCTCAGCTGCTAATTGGCTGCACTTCTATACATGGGGTGGCACATTGATGTCAAAACTGTGATGAGGCTAAATTCCTGAGCTGGCCTTTTCGTTTGTGGTACGGAACTAGGATGTGTGTGTGTATTACAAACAGAGTAAAGCCTTCGGTTTACTCACAGTTATAGTGTTAAATCCGGGGTTAGGGTGATTTTGTTCATAATAATGAAAGTAGGAATATATGGAGCAGAAAAAAGATAGTTAGATAGTGGGGGTTTCAATAGAATGTTTTAGTAATGTGAAAGAAAATACAGCGCAGAGTGTCAGTTTATGATATTTTATTATACTATTAATGATTCATGTCAATATTTACATTATGACCGGTGAAGTGAATAACACTAAATATCACTTCATCATGGCACCTGTTAGTATGTGGGGTATATTAGGCAGCAAGTGAACATTTTGTCCTCAAAAGTTGATGTGTTAGAAGCAGAGTGGGCTTTGAGTGAGATTGACAAGGGCCAAATTGTGATGGCTAGACACCTGGGTCAGAGCATCTCCAAAACTGCAGCTCTTGTGGGTTGTTCCTGGTCTGCAGTGGTCAGTATTTATCAAAAATGGTCTAAGGAAGGAACAGTGGTGAACCGGCGACAGGGTCATGTGCAGCAAAGGCTAATTGGTGCACGTGGGGAGCGAAGGCTGGCCTGTGTAGTCCGTTCAGACAGACCAGCTACTGTAGCTGAAATTGCTTAAGACGTTAATGCTTTTGATGCTCGATAGGTCAGGACTGTTGTGGCAGCAACTGGAGGTCCAAAACATAATATTAGGCAAGCGGTCAAAATGTTACGCCTGATCGGTGCATTTATTAAAATGTGTAGTCTTTTATGCTAGTAATAGAGATAGTTATTTACATTTGTCCTTAAAAGATCTGGAAGGTGATAATATTTATCAAAGACTGTATAATGTGTAGTTCTATGTGGTGTACCTTCAAAAGTAACAATTGATGTCCCTACTGCATTTAAGTTCAAATCAATAAAATGCAACGAGGAGCCGCGTGATTAAAAAGTGACAAGCAGGGATCATGATGGCTTAGTGTTTTCACTCTGCAGCTATAATTTCAATATCCTTTAACATCAGAGTCAGCAGAGGATGAAACACTCTTCTCTCTTTAGACAGATGATCAACACATTGATCATTGACTTGCTGCACTTGCAGAAGGTCAATCCAGGAGAAGCACATTGAACTTATTTGAAATGGCTACCTCATGGCTTGTCATGTCTTTGCTCTTACACACACACACACACACACACACACACACACACACACGCACACACACTTCCTTTAACTCTTTACTTCCCCTTCCCTCTCTTGAGTTTAATTCCTACTTTGTTCTTTCTGTTTTCTCCTTTCTTTCTTCCTACTCCATTTCATCTGCATCAATATTCCAACTGTTAGAAAGCTTCATGGGGGATTTATTCAGAGAAAGAGTGCATGTTGGGGGATGTAAAACGTGTGTGTGAGATGACTCGAGGCTCATATGTCTCTGTACTATGTCTCTGTGGGAATTGGAGACAGATCTCTTAAAGCAATAGATGGCAGAAAATCTAATTTACAGTAAATTTTATTTTATCCCAAATGTTTTTCAGATGCTTGGTTTAATATTTGAGAGGGAAATTAGTCTCAAAATAAAAAAAACAACCAAAAATTTTAATTGTACACTAACATGTTGCAAGCTGCATAATTAATTCCTCAGTTCCCACACTTGAACACAGGAGATTGGTTAAAATGTCAACATGATTTAAGCATTAGGTTTCTGTGAGGATTAACTAGTAGCTATGCTTGATAGATACATTAGCTTACTAGCCTAAAGCCTAAATCTGTATGAAATTTATATTAATATAATTTAAATTTCATTCATCAAATATTGTGTTTTCTTTTAATGGGAAAGTATACTACAGGACAAAGATACTATATTTACACACTCATCCACACACCACATACAAATGCTAATAATTCTTATGCCACTGGATTCTGGTGATAGAGCATAGCATAAATAGTGCTAAATCTTTTAGGGGCATTACCGACATCCCTGACAAGCAGCCTTGTCATTGGTAATATCACCTCAGGATCTCAGGCTGATGTTAATGTTATTTATAACCTTAAACTGCTGTCTTTGGTTTTCATGTGAAGTTTGAGAGAGTGAATACCTGTGGAGCTGCACAGTGTAGCGATTAGTTGACATCAAAATATACAATATATTGGCGTAAATTGTTAGGCCGAACAGTTTCAGTGCACCTTGGCATAGATTTGACTATACATGAAGTAACCTAGAAACCTGTAACCTAGACCAGTGGTCCACAACACCCGGGCCGCGGACCGGCATTGTGCTTTATTATTATATGTAGAAAATACCAGTTTTTATGCTGGTCGTATCATTTTATTTTGTTGTATTTATCCCTAACACCTTAATGGCCGGTCCGTGAAAATATTGTCTGACATTAATCCGGTCCGTGGCGCAAAAAAGGTTGGGGACCACTGACTTAGACGATAGTCTTTTAGCTGGAAGGTTGTGCGTTCAAATCCCAAAGCTGCCATGAAACAAAGTTCATTAGGGCTGTAACGACTCCTTGAGTAACTCGAGTAATTCGATTACAAAAATTCGAAGGCAAATCAATTATTAACCATTATTACTGAGGCACCATCCTCTAAACTCTGCGCTGGACTGGTAACACAAAAGACAGAAAGTTTCCAAAATTTGGGATCATTTCAAACTAAAACATAAAGAAAACACGCGGTAGTGCGGTTACCATTTTTAAAATTATGTTGAAATAGATTTTTATTTCTATACAGTGCGTTCACAAAGTCTCTCCACAGTAGCCACGTAGAGCAGGTAGCAGCACGTTTTTAAAGCTGTCAATAAATTCATGGATTCAGTTTGTGGAAAATTCATGCAGCTTTTTCGGAGGCAAGAAAACCACATCACAATACTGTGCGAGATTTAAAAAATAAATACATGAGTAAGAATAATTATGAGTTTCATTAAACAAATAGTTTCCCAAAGCTTACTCTACGATATCTGTCTCAGCAGCTACATCACTATTATCTGTTCTTGTTAATGTAAAAAAGGTGCAAGTTTTGTGTCTTTAATGTCCTTTTTGCTCTGTCTTTTTATTTTTTTATTTTCTTTTTTTGGTCCATATTGACTTTAATCGAAGTGTGCTTTCTGGTTTAAATGTAAACCTGTGCATTTGTAATGTTAGCAGTCTGGAATCAGTCGACCAATTACAGATTGCCAGTGTTGCTTTATTGTCTTATTGATTCCTATATGTGGAGTCATGGGTGTGATCGATCTGCTACCAGGGTGTGTGTGTGTGTGTGTGTGTGTGTGTGTGTGTGTGTGTGTGTGTGAGAGAGAGAGAGAGAGAGAGAGAGAGAGAGAGTCTGTCTCACTGAGAGAGAACTGTCTGCAGCAAATGCTGCCACAAGTGGGTTATTATGCTAAAGTGTTATTAAGTTATTAAGCTAATTTAAAATGTATTGTGTGGAGAGCCCACAGTCTACTGGGAATTCTACCGGTTTTCCTGATTTGCTACTCCAGCCTTAGGCTACGTCTATACTAAAAGAGACTACTTTCATTAGGATATGTTTCATTATAAGGTAAAGCTGATCAGACAGAATAGATTTATAATGATTTGTAGTGATGCTTTTGTCTAAGGCATTAAAAGGACCCACACAATATCCCAAAACAAATTATCTTGATACATTTTGTAACTCATATGTAAAGGTTTTGTGTGCACATAGGAGCTCAGTGCACATTTCTCATGGTTATAGAACCAGAGCTGTCAATAAAGGTGTGAGAAAAGTATTAGTAACCATAAAGAACGATGGGAAGTGTTAGGAAAACTATCAGGGATGCACCTCTGTAGTGGGCACTGTTTAAAATTCCAAATAAGAAAGAACAGATCAGTGTCAAATTAAAAAGTGCTGAGTCATGACGTCAGGCACAATAAGCAGCCAGCTGGGAGACTGAGTGGAAACCTGTCACATATTGTATATCCTCAGTATATAATTATGCAAAACACTTACTGCAGACTCTACCAGCTTACATATAGTAGATAAATAACAGCAAATGGAAACCATTGTGTTTACATTCTGTAGAACCTTAACCACATGCTGTTCGCTTTGTTTGCTGTGTGAGAACGAGCTCATGTTCATCCATCGTCTGATCTGATGATCTGATCTGTCGTTTGCCATTTCTAAAGCTGGTAGATACTGATGTAGTGGTATTATTATGTATTATGTGTGTGTGAGTCTTTCTAATTGATTGTACACAGAGCAGCGGTATTTACTACAGAGGTCAAATGATAAAACAAGACACACTTGTATACACCTCCCAACCACACACACACACACACACACACACACACACACACACACACACACAC
>JAAIIK010000010.1:4678726-4701813 GCA_014706435.1 Silurus glanis
TTTCTTTCTTTCTTTCTTTCTTTCTTTCTTTCTTTCTTTCTTTCTTTTTTCTTTCCTTCTTTCTTTCAATCTTTCCATCCTTCCTTCCTTCCTTCCTTCCTTCCTTCCTTCCTTCCACTGTCACCATGACCTGTGGTTTCTGTCTTTACCTCTTCCACTCCCTCTTTTGCTCTTCCTCTCTTTTGATATGATTTTCCCACTTTCCCTCCCACCACAGTCTACCCTCGCTCTCCTCATGGGCATTTTGGTTCTTTTTGTCACTTTCTCCTCTGCCACATTGCTCAAACTGTTGTTTCTTTACATACTTTTCTTTCTCTTGTGAGTTTCTCTTTTTTAGACTGCATGTTATTATGGAGTCGATTTTGCTTTAATTGTATCATTTCTTTTATGTCTGGTGAATCGTCACCTGCTATTCAAATTTCTCTTTGCCTTTGTCCAATTTCACATTCTGTATGTGACTATATGCCACCATGCCTCGTGTTTCCTTCATTACATGTCTTTTCTGTACCCCATTTCGGTTTTGTTGTATTGTTTGATTTTTTTTTTTTCGTTGCTTCGGTTTTCTTCATTAACTTGCCCATGCATGCATGCAACAGCCCAACATTAGGGACCAAGCAGATGTCAAAGGTCAAATTGAGAGCACCAGCAATACAGACAGCAACAAAGACCACGTGACAGACCTGTCGGAGACCAACTGTGCACTGGTAGGTGATGAGAAACACCAAGGTTCTGATAATCAAATGTAGAGATCATATATATTTGGTGTTTATAGTGTTTTATGCGAAAAAATTACGACAAGATGCATTGTTGCAGTATTAGCTTTGAGAAAGCAAGTGCAAAAAAATGAACCCTGGAGTGGTAATATCACACCACACACCTCATTGTTTTTTATTTCTTACATAATGCTTTATTGTCAGGCCTGTGCCAAGTCCCAGAAATTTACTGCCAACTAACATGCAGTATATACATTCGGTGTGCTATGACATTAAACTGTGCCTCAGCTACTGTGTAGAATAAACAATATCAGGGCCTTGAAAAGCAAAGCAGAAGAGAGAGAAGAGTGAATTATATGCTCTGCGGATTTAAAGCATCATAATGTGTCTCTGCAGGAGGCTTGTAACAAGTTTATCAGGAGCATACTGGGACTCCTGAACTGCTGTTTATTACCCTGTTTAATTCTACACTTTATTAAAAAGTATAAGCATTGTTGAATAAGAGCTTTGATTGCTGAAACATGTTTGGTCACATTGATGTAGATATCACACAGCATTATTTAAGGACATAAAAGTACAAGTCTTAAAAAAAATTCTCTAAAAATGGAATAATTCAGTTAAAGTTTATTCCCTGCATTTATAACATACTTTTCAATTTCTTTTTTTTATTAGCTGGCATAAATCTCGCTGTTTTTTACTGTATATGTGTTATTAGAAAGTATGACAAATCCATGTCTGTTATGTATAAAACCTGTCTGTAATTCTAAACATATGCTGTATAAGTATAAGGATTAGCACCACACAAATGAAAACAATGTGAAGTTCTGTTTTCTGCTCATATATATTTATTTAAGGGAGGATTACACAAAAAGCAAGAGGCTTACCCAAACAAAAATTGGGATAATTTGGGAGAATTTGGAGCATGGGTATGGAGATTCAGTTACAACGGTATTAGTAAAATCAGGTAATAACTTATGGTGAGGAGACCTGGGGTGCAGTCAGCGTTCCAATTCATCTTAAAGGTGTTCAATAGGGTTAGAGCGCTATAGCAGGCCACCCAAGATCTTCCACTCTGACTCTTGTAAACCATCTTCATAGAGCTGGCTTTGTTCACATGAGTGTTGACATGTTAGAACAGGTTTGGGTCTCCTAGTTGAAGGAAAGGTAAACAAAAAAAATTTGTGCTACAGCATCCAAAGTTTAGGAAAAAAAAAACACATATTGCTGATGAATACTTTTGTCCATGTCCCAATATTTTGTCCAACATATACAGTATAAGCACCAGACACATGAAAACAAGATTTTTGCTCATACATATGATTGCACAAAAATTGGGACACTTATCCAAAACGAATTTGGGATATGTGCAGACTATAATTATTTTCTTGTAGATCTTATTTTTGCTAAAGTAAAATAACATTATATGAGACTATTTCAGGACAGCAAGGAAAATTATTTAGGGCACCTACACCTTTTTATAAAAAAAAAATTATTGCTGGGAAAAAGTAACTACACATAGAACTGTAAGGTTATGTTGTTTGCGTATAGAAGTTGGCGATTAACACACCATAATAAATTTAAACATAGAATTGAAGGAGAGTGTACATACTTTTTTTTTATGACCATACCTAAAGCTGTCTTTACTCAGTCAAAACGACTTTATGGTGCACAGTGAGATTTAGAAAAAAGTTCCCAAATAGAACAAAACAGTCAGTGGCAACACTTGTGTCTAAGAAAATGTGCAATTGAATATTGTAAATTAATAGAAGTTAAATATACTGTAGTATTATCACTGTGGGGTTATTAAATTAAGGATTATGGATTAACTCTTAGAGCTAATTAGAGTGGTACATTTCTTCTGACTTAATTTCTGCACAGTCATGGGCTTGTGTGCTAAAGAGGCTTTATGTCCCTGTGTAGCTTCTGGAGCAGGTTCGTGAGCTTCAGGCTCAGCTGTGTGAAGCAAGGGAAAAAGCTGAGACAACTCAGGAACAGCTGGCAGTGGAGAATCAAGCTCATTGTGATTACACAAAATCCTGCTCGCAGAAACTCTCTCAGGTAATTCTTATGCTCATGCAGCCACATAAAGCACCTTAAAATTAGGCAGCTAAAGAAAAAAGGAAAAAAAGGAAAAAAGATGGAAATAATCACCAAAGTGATTCTTATGGTTTCTAATACAAATACCATTACAAATCATCAGCTGCTAACTAGTAAAACGATAAAAAAAAAAATGTTTTTTATTATGAAGAGTTTGTGTATAGTGTTAAATCATTATCATCAAACCAAAGAAACCATTGTAGAAACTTGATTGGTGTCCAGTAGACACTGTATTGCGATCTACTAATTCTCAAAGGTATTCTGTTGGTCCTTAATTGTATCCAGTAAATAACATACAGTAAAACCCCGTTGGACGAGCATAATTAATTCTTGAAAATTGCTCGTAGGTCCATTTGCTCGTACATTCGGACAAATTTTCCCCATAGGAATTAATGTAAAAGCGATTTAATCCGTTCCGAAACCTCATTCTGCACTTAAAAAGTATTTGTAGCCTACATTTTAGTATACACCACAAATTACCGTAATGTAAACATAATTTAACACTTACCCATGTGGTAGTGGTTCATTGCGAGTGTGAGACGCACCACGCTCGTAACCTTCTTGGTTTCAATGGTAATTTTATTTACTTTCATTTTCACAGCACCATCACTTTTTTTTTTCAAGATTTCTAATGAAATAAAAATATAACACTAAAAAAAAGTTACGTTTTTGCTGCACTGAACAACGAGAGCGACCGAGCGACACGAGATCAACTAAGTGACTGATGCTACCCTCGGCCGAAAACGGGGATCCGGCAGCGTGGGTTTGCTCGTGCTTTCGAAATTTGCTCGTGAAATAGGGTCAAATTTTGCGAGCAAGGTCGCTCATATCTCCGTTTGCTCGTACTATTAGTTGCTCGTACAACAGGGTTTTACTGTACCACCAATTCAACAAATTCCCATGAGAGACTCACAGGGACCAGCACCAATATCATCATACAGTACACACTACATCATATCTATGTCATTCTTCAGAGATGATGCACAGTGATGGTGTGACTCTTCACTAATCTTCACTAGTTTTAACTGATTTTTCCACATCCTTTTTTTTCCTCCTCTTCCCATCTTCCCTGTCTGACAATTCTTAGTTGCGGGAGGAGCACAAGAAGGTGCTGGTGCGACGGGATTTCCAGCTGCAGAGCATGAGCCTGCAAACACGACTGCAGCAAAAGTTCTGGAGCCAGGAGAGGAATGTCTTGGTGCAGGAGTCTCAGCAGCTTAAGCAGATTCTACTGCTGGTCAGCCTCAAGCTACGTTGGCTACTCAAGCAGTGGAGGCTTGGCAAGAAGTTTAACACAGAGGGCAAGGACATGTTCCAGGTACTAATAAGCATGCTTGTGTGGGTTTTGTTTGACTTTTCGGCATTTTTCACAGCTCCAGAAAGTGTCAGTAGGTGAATTGGCTAAGATAAACTTGGCCAAGGTGTGAATTAGGGTTGGAATGTTTGTGCATAGTATCCTGCAGTGGACTGGCATCACATCCAGGGTGCATTTCTGCTTCATGCCCATTGTTTTTGGGATAGGCTCCAGACCTACCACAGCCTTGACCAAGACAAAATGGCTACTGAATGTGAGCGAGTGAATTTTTTCAGAATGTCCTTTCTAGAAACTTTGGTGTGCAAAATATGAAAAGGATACATGATGCTTCCTCATGGAAATATGTAGTCTGGCTTTCAAATTAAGATTCACTCCCCAAACGTAACACCTACCTACATAACATTTGCTAAATTAAATACCCACACATCCATACAAGCTCTTTTACAAGATATATATTTTTTATTTTATTTTATTAAATTTTTTTTAGCATAATGTTGGAAAACATCTACTCAGACTGATAATACAGCCAGGATTAGTTCATGCAAAATGAAGGTATGTTGCATCTTCAGATTAACAACATTAAGGAGCTTCACTTTCCTCTGGAGGATGATGGCCTTGCCCCTCACCATGGAGACAATAAGATGGCAGCCACTAAGGAACAACCACCAAGTCCAACAAACAAAGATCACAACCTTTCTGAGAATAACCTTCAGGTGAGTTAATCAGGTCTATCAGCAGATGCACACACAATATTAACCATAAATGCAAATAAAATTTTATTTGAAACATCTCTCATATGCCTTTCTATTCCACCTTACCAGCAGACAAGTGGTTTGAATGCGACTTTATCAGACCTGAAAGTGGCTCTGCAAGATTTGAGCACTGAGCTGCGAGAGGAGCGTCAGAGCTCCCAAGAGCTTACACAGCAATTTGCTCGAGCTAAAGCCTCCTGGGAGGTGGAGCGTACTGAGCTCAAAAGCCTCATCACCCAGGTACTGGTTTAATTACTGTTTCATTCACTGAAGCAGAGCTGTGATTATAGCTACTTGTGTGCAACAATCATATGCATATAATAATACAGCAAACCACATTTCACTCCACTTAGCCAACTTGCTAATAAAAGTGTCTGATAGCATGCATGATATAGCAGATCTTTGGTTTTAATTGCATTCCAATTGCATTGCATTTCCATAGAAATACACCAGACACTTTCAAAACAGACACTGAACTCCAAGCTTTGAATCCACACCCAACTATTAAACAAATGCTGTCTGAACCACAGCTGAACAAAACGCCACATTCCTGTTTATAACACCATTACCAGAAAAAAATCGTTAATAATCAGTCACATGTACTTAAAGTCATCAGAATTGTCAAGTTTGTGTTCATATTTATTTATCGGTTAGTTAAAAAATCTAATTCTTTACACTTGCTGTGTAAAATAATTGCAGTGTCAGCATTAGAAGCGCATGTTTGTATATTAAATGTTTCAAATATAAAGAAGGGAAAAATGCTTCTTTAGGTCTATAGAGAGAATCAGTAAAGACTTATTTAATGGCTGAGTAGAGAGAAAAACCTCTGTCAATGTTGTTTTATTTTGATTCACTGGAAATGTCCTGCATAAAATAAAGCATGGGCTTCCCCATTCAGTTGAAATAACTGCTATTTCTAAATATGCTCTTTTTCTGAGACATGATTTCTTCCAAATGAATTTAATTTCTGATTTGAAATACCTAATGGTTTTTAGTCCTGTATGTTTTTGTTAGAATCAACTTTACTTAATTGTAATTAACATATATAGTAATCACTTTAGTATAAACCAATTTGATCTCGCATGCATACAGTCAGTTCCTTTGAAAAGCGTTTCAAATTACTGATCTGAACTAAGAGCTTTGGTATTAAACTGTCACATTTTAACAAACATTTGTAGAGACATTCTTCTGGCTGTTATCATGTCGATGGTTTCTAGTCTGATCCTGCTGTTTCAAATGCATGGCTGACTGAACAAATGAAACCAAAAGAAAGTTTTTTTCAATATGGATCGTAATAGGTGGTTGCAAATGTTGTCTTTGTTATACAAATAAATTCAAGGTCAAATTATGGAATGCATTATTGGCTTCAATGTCATTTTCTGACACACACGTCCCCCTTTGATACTTTGCTACCCTTGGCCATATTTAAAATAGGTCTGGCCGCACTACTGGCTGTTGTTTTTATATTATTAATGTTTACACTTTCTTTAGGATCTGAAATGAGCTCTGCCCCTGCTAGAAGAGAACTGCTCATCTGAGCAATTTTTCTAGTTATGTGCAAAAAAAATTTTATGTTTGTGAGCTGGAGTCCTAGAATACCTCAGGACTTCAGAGCCTCTTAGGGGATAGGAAAGAAATGTTCTCATTGCAATCGCAAAAAGCGGTTTTACAATTACAACTTTGGTCAACCTGTAAAGTGTTAAGATCCCTCAATGTTTATTATAAAAAAAACGCGAAGCAAATACAAACCCCTTTTCTATGCCACTACACGCCTGCTTTATCTAGCAGCTATTTTACACTTACATTTAGCCATTAAGGATACTGAGTACTGCTGTGTAATTGTGTGTAGCGGGAAATGCTATAGTCTTCATTACACTGAGGCTACATTCACTTTAGCTTTGTAGTTATTCATTGTACTGTGCATTGAGATGTTGGTGTAATCCATAGAGGGATTAAGAAATGCTGGCACAGGACTTTTATGTTTATATTGTATATTATTGAAGAATTTGTCAAATGCAATCTGCTTAATGACTTAATTATCAAGCCGAATGAGACTAGTGGGAGAAACAGATTGTTTGTGTGTCAGACAGAGAGTTTGGAGGGAGGACAGAAAGTGGTGATGGAGAGGAACAATAGAAAATGCTGCAGAGTAGAGCAGGGGGAAAAAAATAACTCACTGAAGGAAAGAACAACAGGAGGTGTGGCCAGATAATTGCTGATTCGTTGTTATTTATGTGCGTTTTTAACCTTAGTTACTATTATTGAATTGTATTATTGTATGTGGTAAAATCATGAGTGAATGTGTGCAGTGAGTCGTGTTCAGCAAATATCCGGTATGTTTTATACTCGGAAATATGATTAAAGAAAACATTAAGTTTTAAAGATTAAAAAAAAAGATTCAAGGTTCAATCCCAAAAGAAATGCAGAAAAAGTTATATGAGAACTCTCTGGAGGGAGTGTTGACTCTGTTTGAGACTGGACAGTACTGGAGTAAAGACAGGTTAGATTTAAGACAAGTTCCAGACAGAGTATATGACCTCTCAGACTCTAATAATAATGCTGTATAGCACAACTTTTAGCCAGGCCCATTATATTCTTGCAAATGCAATGCACCGAAGCAGCATAGGCTCTGATGCTCCACCCTGCACCTGTCTCTTTTGCATAGGTCTGAGTAGGTCACAGGTTTTTAAAGAAAGGGCGTGGGTTTGGAATAAATGAATTTCACCTCAAGAGTAAACCACAAACACTGTTAACAAGCTTTGCTTGCCTCCGTGGAATATAGCAAACTCTCCTGACTCCAATCACGTAATCATTTCATGGTTGTTGTGGTGTGTGACTAATAATCTTCCCTGAAGGCCATGGTTTTAATAACATAACTTACATGGTCAGATAAAAATTTTGAGTAGCAGCTATTGCTTTGATCCTTAAGCTTGATAGAGTGTAAAGCAGAAACCACTAAAAGGGATTTGAGATTAAAGACTAGGCTTCCTGAATATCTGCATTTAATAAAGTTTCATGTGATATTGCTATGTGTTGTGGTTTATTGTCTGTTCAGCTGATGGTTCTACTGTCAACAAATGACTAACACTTTCCACCATCATGCTAAAACCATGATTCCTCTTCCCCTATTAGCACATAAAGTATTCAAGCTTCATTTGTCTCTTTCTACTTTTATCCAGATGGAGGGAAAAGCAGGGAAGATGTCTGCAGCTGGTACTGACACGGATCCTCCTGATCTGAAGGGGGCTCTGAAGAGGGAGCGTGAGGAGCACCAGCACTTGCTTGCAGACTCCTATGCTGCAGTCATGGATTTGACCAAGCAGCTGCAGATAAGCGAGAGAAACTGGAGCCGGGAGAAGCTGGAGCTTCTTGAACATTTCAATCAGGAGAAGAACCAGTGGGAGCAGAGGTTCCATGATGCCCAGAGCAAAGGCACACAGGTCAGAGGTCACACTATTGCCATTGTTTATTACCTTTAATCTATAAGGCTTTGTTAGGAATATGATTCCAAAATGAATTTTGATCTTAACATGTATTATTTTATTTTGTTTCTCTTCTTCATTCAATTTGCCAGTCAGTTTAAAAAGTTGTAAATGCACTTCTTCCCTGTGCTGAATATACCATTCCCAGACAGTTAAGATAGTACATTACTGTGGAACACATTTAATAATTACTTATAAATTTAGGTGCTTTTGCATCATTTCTTAGTGACTGTGAAGGGCAGGGTGAGGTATTCATGTGGCAACTTGCTGCCAGTTGTAATAGTATGAAATAGAAATGTAATAGAATAAATTGTAATAGAATTATTTTTCGTTGTGGTCTGACCAGAATTGCTTATGAGAGAGCAAATATTTACATTTTACTATTGTTTCATTCAAATTGTATTTAATGTTTGTAAGGCTAGCTTCCTTTGAACCTCTAAGACAAACTATTTTGAGATTAACCCTGACTCACTCATCTCTTTGTGTTATTTTGTGTTACCTTGTGATTCTCCTGTGGAAATATATTTATCTAGCATTCTCAAAAGTAGAACGAAAGAGTGCCCCATTAGGAAGAAAAATAAACTGATATACAGTATATATGGTTTACAAATGCCGTAAATAAGAATGCAAAATTTCAAACAAAATATGTTCCTTTTTAGTCTCCCAATGTTAAAGGAATATCCATAGAATCAACTACAAATGATTCAACATCGCAAAGGTAAAGTTATCTGTCATTTTTTTCCTGTGTAATATATTAACTTATGACGAATTCTTCAATAGATTTTCCAGATTTTCATCTGGTTTTTTTCCTGTATTTTTAAACCTACTTTTTCTCTTCAGAACCCAACCAATTTCCTTTCTGTCAGACCTTGAGAGTTTGCTGGATGTTGCTTCGTTCCTTCCAGATCATGAGATTAATGGAATTGCTGAGGTAAAGGTGGGGAAGCACCAGTTTAATGACCTTGTAGCCCGCTCAGACCTGAGTGACCTCAACCAGAAGAACTGGAAGTATCTGAGTAGTGAGTCAGCTTCTTTGGAGAAGGCTGAACCTTTTAAAACCTGGGACTGCCCCAGCACAAGCTTACCAAAGCTACAACTGAGTGTGGAACATGTTCAGAGGAGTTACACTGCCCCAGACAAAACAGGTATTCGAATATACTACAGTCCTCCAGCTGTCAGGAGGATGGAAAGGAAGGTCCAAGATCTGAGCTCAAATGATACTCATCTAGGACTCAAACTGTTTGGCGCAACAAACTCAGACCAAGCAGTACTGCCTTCAGCAACACAGTCTTCTTCACACTTGTCATCCTCATATGAGCAATGGCTAAGCTCACTATCCCAGCAGCACAGGGACCTACTGGAGAGCAGGTCGGACAGCTCTGGGGCCCTCCACACCCTTGAGATTTCCGCAAATCTGAGTGACGACATGAAGGAGATGACTAATTGTGTGCGGCAGGCCATTCGTTCTAGCTCTCTTGAGAGGAAATGCAGCAAAGATGCTGGAAGCCAGACTGTAGGTTTCACCAGCACAGGAACACAAACAGCTAAGTTTGTCAGTGTGGGCCTGCAGACAGAGGGTCCAGGTTCCTCAACCGCCCGAGGAGCAGGGTTTCATGGAAAGGTGTGGTCTCCACGGCCATCCACCTCGCTGACATCAGCACGATCACGCCAGATCTCCTCGTCACTGGAGAAGGTGCACGGCCGCATTGACCGACCCTGCTGCTCACCAAAATATGGCTCACCCAAACTCACAAGAAGGGTTTCTGCTTCATCGTCATCATCCAAGCTTGAGACAGCTTCCATCTCTTCAAGAGATAGAAGCATGTGGAATCTGCCAAACCGTAGCATTGCCCAGAGTGGATCTGCTTGGGCTCGGTCCACCACAACCCGTGACAGTCCCGTACTCAGTGGCCTTAATGATGGTTTGTCCAGCCTCTTTAGTGTTGTGGAGCACACCTCCAGCATGGAGTCACTCTGGAGGGGTGACACATGCCCTGGAAGGCAAGCTGCAGGCAAACCTTCCTGCCCCAGTATCAGCATTAGCATCAGTGAGCCTGAAACTCAGAAGTACAGCATCGAGTTCTTTCAAAACATTTGCGGACGGACATTGCCAGGAGAGAAGACTGGAACTATAGATGAACCCAAGCCTGAGTGTCTCACTGGGGCTATGGTGGGAACAGACAGTGTCACCAAGATCGTCAATAAGCGGTTCATGAGACAGACCCTGCGGGATGATGCGGTAGTCAATGGGAAGGAGTCGAATGCAAGTGTCAGTGGCCCAGAGGTGAGGGTTGACCAAATGAGCAGGATTTCAGTAAGATGTCAAGAATAATCTGAATTCTACTGTGAAATTATGACCATAAAGCAACAATAATTGTATTTAAGATACTTATCCACTTGATTGACAAGAGCATACAATACATACGTAAAATACAATGTTGTGGGTGCTTCTGTGTTTCATATTATGTACTTTAAAACCTTGAAGGGAATTGCATTAAATGTTATTGGAAATGTAATAAACGAAAGTGGATGTATAGAGTAGAAAAGTTTACTGTGTATTTAAATACCATGCCTACTCTGAATTTGTATTTAAGTTTATTCTGGAAGCCAGTGAGTGTAATTCATTGCTCAGTTGTAAGTTTAACATATTAATGTAAGTTATTTCTTCCTAGGATTCATCTTGTGACTGCAAATCACAGTCCCTCGCCTCTTGTTCTGTTCGCTCCTCTCGCTCCACTGTTCGCCACAGCCACAGCCAGTGCAAGCACCGTGTACAGGAGACTGGCGTGGGAAATGAAGAGAGATCCGATGTCTGCAACGAGTAACAGACAAGAGGGCATGTTTTTTTTCCCCTGCTTTAAGAGAAACACACAGATATTGCCTCACGCATATTACCACATAAATGCACTGCCATGTATAAACTTGCACATAAATAGACACAAAAAGCCGCAGTAGAATACATGTCTGGACTTTTCCAAGAAACGGTGATTAGCACAAGGACTAACGCCAAGAAATATCACTCAGCCAGCCAGACCTCCTTTTAAGGTCACTCTTCTGTATCCAACCAGCAGGACAGCTCAACTCTGCCATCTTATTGAACTAGTTTTAGGACAAACATAAGGGATCAAACTTTATGTAATGATAAGGGTTGAGTAGAAACACATGGAATTAAGTTTCAAACCTGACAGTGATGTCTTTTGTATTTGACAGCTCATATGCCAGTTGGATTGACAAATTGACTTTCTAAAGATTTTGGCAAAAATCTCATAAAAATGGCTCCATGCTTTAAATCTCAAACTTCATCAATCTCATGCATCCTGTTTTGTTTTTTGTTGGGTTTTTTTGTATATATTTTTTTATTATTATTGCTGTATCACTGTTCATTTTAGTGTTTTATGTGGGACCATTACAAAAGACACTTCTTATCCAGGATTTTCTAAGCTTACATTTATAGAAACAGAGGTAATTGAAAGCTGATTTTGTGCATGTATCAAATTGAGATTACCTGTGAATAGTCAAATATCACTGTTCTACCCATCATCCCATTGTTCTTACTGCCAGATTTACAAGGCAGATGTACAAGATTGTGTACTGGACATAATTTTTTTTCCCCCACCTGAATTGATGTATTTATAACTGTCTAAGATTAGAATGGTGCTATACAAATGAAAATCTTTTATCATATTTTATGTGATTTGACGAGTGGTGACATTTCAGGCTTTAGCTGAATGTGTGACTGCTAATGCTAGAATATATCAGATTTAATGTATTTGACTGGTAGATGCAGTCTGCATTAAACACTGTATAGGGTTAAGAGTGATAACTTGGAAAACATACAGACTTTAATCTGCTATAATAGCCCTTTCTTTACACCCACACACTTTTACTCTATCCCACCACTTTTTCCACATGTATAGTCATATATATACACACACACACACATACACACACACACACACACACACACACACACACACACACACACACACACCGACTCTAAATAGCAAACTGTAATGGTCAGGCTCCTTTTGCATGTGTCAGCCACTTTCTGCCTCAGCTCTTTAATAACCAGGGCATTACTGGCGATCCACATTTCTTCATTGCCACTGACTATGGTACTGTCTACAGTGTCTGCTATAAAATGTCATTACCGGTCTGTCAAGACCTCAATACACCTCTTGCATTATACCTCTTGCTGCTACCTCCTTTCTGCATTTTTAGTCTTACTACTCCAAATTTATTCCACTTTTCGTTTTGAAGGTCTCAAGTGTGCCTTTCTTTTCTTTCACAGAAAAAAAATTCTACATGTTTCTACAATATTACTCAGTGAGGAGCTGCAGGCAGTGAGAGCACTGGTCAAATTTGCAGTCAACACTCATATTTCATCCTTACCCTAAAGCCCAGTATATGCTCCGAAATCTAAAGATGTAGCAGCCATGAGTCACTGAACAATTTCCCCAACTCCTCTCTCCCTCGGCCACAAGACACTACAGCTTCATATTTATCTAAGGCCGGCATTTTGCTGGAGAGGAAAATATTATACCTGACATGTAGTATTCCTTTGTGTATTGTGTATGTTGAGCTTGGTCTAAATGATCCCTAAAATTGCACCTATACTCATAGGGGGAGGATTAAAACTCAACTTCATTGGCTACCATACAGACCCATTCTCAAATCTGATCTCCAGCCAGATGCTTTACAGCCTGATCTACAAGGCCAGTTTAAAGCAATCCAATGAAACAACTTCCACTAGTGTAATTTAAGAACATTACTTCCAAACAATTACTACGCTACAATTATTAATTGTCAATACTTCAAATAAACACAAGCCCTTAAACAAGCCCTTCATCTTCCTTTAGCATTCCACATCCACATCCTATAACATCTAGCAATACTTTAAATGACATAGTAGCTTAATACTATTTGCTAAATTATTGAGAATGCTTGTATATTTTGTTTTTTTCTTGTTTTTTTAAACATTTATTAAATAAAATTAGTAAGACTCTTTAATAATCGTAAAAATACTGTACATATACAATTTATACTCTTTCTATCTTAGACTAGAAAAACTCCTGAATGTGTCTGCTACAGTGGTTTGACCGTCAGAGCTCGTCTTCTCTCCTTCAACAAATGTAAATAGTGCAATTCTGGGTAAAGAGAATATGCCTCAATAATACTGGCTTTTTTTTTTCTTTTTTTTTTTTTGGAAGGATTGGCTTGGTTGTTGCCTCGAAAATAAACCTTTCCTGTTTGTTAAAATTCACAAATAAATGTTTGCTGAAACATGTTTGTCTCTGTTTGGAAGTTTGTTTTTTAATAAACAGAAGAAAAAAGTGGAAAGTTTTATAAAGATTTTTCTTTTTTATTCAACTATTATTTACATTCAGGCAACTTTATGCTATTGACCATGCTAAATCCTTTGTACAAAATGCTTGATTTTTCTTTAAAATTTCACTTCCATTAAAGCATGTGTTCAGACAACACACCAATGTATTTGTAGCTAACATCAATCATGAGGTTTTATGCAAGCTTGTGGTGTCTATGTCATTTCCAGTGCACAGTGTCACTAAAGCAGAAGTGGGGTATACCAAATACCAAGAAATTAAAGAGTAGTTGTATTTTTTTATTATTGCTGGTAGTAAAAGTTGCAATGAAAAATGCCTTTATTTAGAAAGGAATGCAATAGACAATCAGTGGTGGTCTCAGACTATTATACCCTGCTGTTTGTATAATTTTCCTCTCAAGATCTTTTTTTTCCCTCCATATTTACATACTGCCATTCATTTAGCACCCTTATTTCTTTGTCTCCCTTCCAGACCCAGCTGTTCTACTGGCCGATTTGAGCAGCTGCAGGCAGACATGATGAAATATCATGCAACACATGCTGAGAGAGAATGAGGGTGAAGGAACTAGGGAAAAGAGGAAGGCTAGATTCATGAACATAAGCAGACTAGAGCAGAAAGAAGAATGTCTAGAGCTAGTGTCTGGCTGAGGTGCAAGAGGACACAGTGTCCAATTTGCTCTCTAAATATGATCTCAGGCTGCATTTCTCTACGTCAATGACACTATCACTCATCGGCCTGCATAATAATTAAACCAATGTGTATAAGTTTTTAAAGCATTGTAAAACACTGGCAATAGTGTGTGTGTGTGTGTGTGTGTGTGTGTGTGTGTACATGTGGGATCATTAAGAGGGAGGAGGAGCCCATACTGGTGCTGGGTTCACTTCCTGGGAACATCTGTGATTCTTCCATGAGACATTTTCCCCTCTGACTCGTTTTTCTCTTTTTTCCTTTTTTTCAAACATACACAAGTTTATATTTAAATCTCTGCATGAGATTCACAGGATGTGACCTAACACTGATTATATTCAAAATGAACCCCATCATTGCTAGAAAATGAGACCGGAAAAGGGTGGTTTTCTGCTCTGTAGCAGAATGCAGGAGGAGGAGAGAAAAAGATAAAGAGGAAAAAGAAACTAGATACATGAGCATGCAATTAAACTCAAATAAATGATACATGAACACTAGATAAATGAAATGAAATCTGCAATTGTGTGTGTGTGTGTGTGTGTGAGTGAGATGAGAGAGAGAGAGAGAGAGAGCCTGTATGAAATCATCAGATGTACTGTGTGCTTCAAAGTTATCTTAATATGTCTAACAAAATATACATGTGCTTCACACTGCATGCACTGTTAAGAAAAAAAAATCCCTTTTTATTAAATCATACTTGCTGAGTCATTAAGATTGCCATTTTTTTCCCCTCAGATACGTTTTCCTGAGAAACATGTCTGCAGGAAACCCTGATCTGATTTCAGTAGTTTAGTGCAGATATGTGAAGAGGGGCCCTGTCTATCAAACACCATCACAAGGGAAGTGCCACTGACATTTACTCTGTTACAGATGCAAAGGATCATCATAGACGATAAACGATAGACATTTTGTGTGTGTGTGTGTGTGTGTGTGTGTGTGTGTGTGTGTGGGTGGGTGGGTGGGTGGGGGGGGGGGGGGGCATGATTTTGTAATTCTGAATGCTGCTTGTTGTTTTATAACCGATTCAAAAGCACTGCACTGCCAAGAGCCGTAAAGGATAATGAGAGAATGATAAGAGAGCTGTGTGTACTAATTATGTTACAGCCAGCGCATTGGAACACTCAGGAGAGACAGTGTAAGGAAAGCATTTGCACCAATGCTCCATTGAATACAAATTCCAAAGTTCCCAAAATACATTAAAAAACGATTCCAAAAGGTATCAAAGGTCAAATATACACTAATGAAAGAAACATTCAAATAAATCGGACGAGAAAAGGGAAAACATGAAAGTCAAGCAAAAGACAACAAATAGGTGACAGTAACAGTGTGATATTCTGGACATGCACACAGACACATATGCACATGCAAACAGACAGACACACACACTAACGCACCTTCTCACCTTCACAATGGCAGCCATTGCATGAAAAATTAAATTTTCATCAATGAATCTCAAATGTCTATGCCCTAAAATGTAAAGATGATATACAGTGCATCTGGAATGTATTCACAGCACTTCACTTTTTCCACATTTTGTTATGTTACACCCATATTCCAAAATGGATTAAATTCATTATTTACTCAAAATTCTACAGACAATACCCCGTAATGAAATGTGAAGTCTGTTTGGAATCTTTGCAAATTTATTACAAATAAAAAACAAAAAAAATCACATGTAAGTATGTATTTACAGCCTTTGCAATGAAATCAAAATTGAGCTTAGGTGCATCCTGTTTTCACTGATCATCTTTGAGATGAACTTGTTTGGAGACAACTTCACCTGCTTGTGACCGTGACTCCTCCCTCCCAGATGTGCTGAACGACTTCTACGCCTGGTTCGAGGTGCAGAACAGACGAGGCGATGAGGCGACAAGGAAGACCACCCCTCCTTCCAGTGACCAGTTGCTCTGTCTAACCACAGCTGAAGTGAGGAAAAACTATGCAGAGTTATCTCACGGAAGTCTGCTGGACCAGACAACATTTCTGGGAGAGTGCTCAGGGAATGTGCAGAACAGCTAGCGGATGTCTTTACCGACATCTTCAGCATCTCCCTGAGCAGCGCCGTTGTTCCTACCTGCCTCAAGACGACGACCATCGTCCCTGTGCCGAAGAAGTCTACAGTCTCCTGCCTCAATGACTATCGTTTCATCGCATTCACACCCATCGTGATGAAGTGCTTCGAGAGGCTCGTCATGAGACACATCAAGACCCAGCTTCCACCCTCACTGGACCCAATGCAGTTCGCGTCTCGTCCAAACCGCTTCACGGACGATGCCATCTCCACGACCCTTCAACTGGCCCTTACCCACCTGGACAACAAGGACTCATATGTGCGAATGCTGTTCATAGACTTCAGCTCAGCATTCAACACAATCCTCCCTCAGCACCTAATTGAGAAGCTGAGCCTACTGGGCCTGCACACCTCTATCTGTACCTGGATCCTAGACTTCCTGACTGGGAGACCTCAGTCAGCCCCGATCGGTAACAGCATCTCCAGCACCACCTCACTGAGCACTGAGGCACTTCAGGGCTGTGTACTCAGTCCACTGCTGTTCACTCTGCTGACTTACGACTATGTAGCAATGCACAGCTCGAATCACATCATCACGTTCGCAGATGACACAACCGTAGTGGGTCAGTATATAGAGAGGAGGTGCACCAGTTAACAGCCTGGTGTGGAGCCAACAACCTGTCTCTGAACGTTGACAAAATGAAAGAGATGGTTGTTGACTTCAGGAAAACACAGAGCGACCATTCTCCACTGATCATCAATGGATCCTCGGTGGAGATTGTCAAGAGCACAAAATTCCTTGGTGTTCATCTGGCGGAGAACTTCACTTGGTCATTTAACACCAGCTCCATCACCAAGAAAGCCCAGCAGCATCTCTACTTTCTGAGAAGGCTGAGGAGCACTTATCACTCTCCTCTCATCCTGACCACGTTCTATAGAGGGACTATTGAGAGCATCGTCAGCAGCTGCATCACTGCCTGGTTTTGGATCGTAAGACCCTACAGAGGACAGCTGAGAAGATCATCGGAGTCTCTCTCCCCTCTATCACAGACATTTACACCACACACTGCATCCGCAAAGCCAACACAATGGAAATGACCCCACACACCTGTCACACACACTCTTCACTCTCCTGCCATCAGGAAAGCGGTTCGAAGCATTCGGGCCGTCACATCCAGACTGTGCAACAGTTTCTTCCCTCTAGCCAGCAGGCTTTTCAATACAGAACTGAACTAAAACTCATGCACACACACTCAACTGTGTGACTAAACTGTGTTACTGATCTGTACAACCCGGACTCAACACACACTCGTACTCACTTCACACATCCATGTCTCAGCACTACCCAAATTATTTCACTTCATTATTACAAACTGTTTACATGCTGTTTTTTGGACATCATTTTGTGACTGCTGCGATTGCTGTTTTGCACAAACCCTTTTGTTTACATTTTGTTAAACTACAAGGTACACTCCTGTACTCAGTTCTTTTTTACACACTGTGAAATATACAGTAAGTTTACTGGCGCCGCTATTTTGTGCTTTGTGTATTTGTCCTACACTGTGTTGTGTTGTCTTACAGTGTCTTGTGTTGTCTTGCACTGTTTGCACCAGGTTGCACACGATGCACTTTATGTGGCGAGGACACTTACTAGTCCTCAGCTCTGTGTTTTCTGTTATGTAGCTTTATGTTGTTTAATGTAACACCAGAGTTCTGGAGGAATGTTGTCTCATTTAGCTGTGTACTGCGTCAGCTATATATGGTTGAAATTACAATAAAAGCTTCTTGAATTCTTGACTTGACTTTAGTAGAAGTACAGACGTGATGTTTTAAAAGACTCGGGTAAAAGATGAAGTACTGACTACTTTTTTACTCAAGTTAAAGTAAAGAAGTTTGGGCTCTGACATGTACTTAAGTAAAAATTAGCCATTACTACTACCTGTTTTAGTGTCATGCTGATAACTGGACCTCACATCATATTAATATTAGGGCTGTCAATCGATTAAAATATTTCATTGCGAATAATCACATGATTGTCGTGGGTTAACTAATGATTAATATCTCGAATAAACATGGGCATGGACAAATATATATGCATTAGGCAAATTATTATATAATAATTATTATTCGTAAAACGAGACTCAACATAGAGCATGAAGACAAATTATTATTGTAAACTTTTTAAAGTAATTATGGTGTTTTAAATTACGTAAATTATCAGGACACCAAACGGAACCTGTGCTATGTTTCCACACGGACGGTTAATGAGGTGATACCGGAGAAACTGTACCTCATACAGATTACATAATCAGAGAATATTTGTATTCGATGTGAATTGGTTTATTTAAAACTAGACTTTTTGAGCTTTCTATATATAGATTTATTATGTCTGTGAGGCAAGTATTCACTGAGATTTAGGTTGTTTTATTTGTGTGTCTGTGAAGAGAGGAAACAAAAATGGCAGAAAGCGCCCCCTGTCAGTTTGCTTTATTTTACAAAAGCACAGTGTTTAATTGCTATTATGAGTGAATACAAATAAAAGTTGACTACTTTTATTTGTAAACTCTCATATATATATATATATATATATATATATATATATATATATATATATATATATATATATATATATATACACACACACACACAGAGCTGAATGTCCATAGAGGCCAAAACGAGAAAGACGTTAGAGGACAACAGAGAACCCACAAAATGAATTTATGTGCACTCTACACTGATTGATATTAATGTTGAAGGTTTAATAACATGAGTTACACAGGCATGCACTTCAGAAAAAGTAAGAAATTGCTAGAATCTATTTGAGAAGCAATGCACTGTGTTCCCACAGGACTGAATAAATCTGACCTAAATCAATCACACTCTGCACCACTGCAGCATGCAGCATGTCCTCTCTCTGCACTCTTTAAAAATAGCTGACTACTGAAAACTCAGCTACACTGACTGGCGGCTTAAATCATAACAGCAGACTTTAGTAGTTTCATGAATGTGCAATACAGGAGTCACGATAAGGCCAAAAGTTGTGGACACTTTACTCTAACATCTATCACATATTTAGAGCTTCCCAAAGCCACTGCCACAAAACCGGAAGCTAGCAATTGTATATAATGTCTCTATATGCTGAAGAATAACAGTTGCCCTTTTCTGAAATTAGGCAGCATGACAAAACTCCTGTTATCTAAAATTAGAGTGGAAGAACTCAAGTAACCTGTATAGAATCCTGACCTCAACCCCACTACATACCTTTTGGATATACTAGACCACACCCCAAACCTCTTTGTTTGACCCCAGAGCCTAACCTTACTAACCCTATTACTGCTGAATGAGCAAATCCACACAGTCACATTCCACAATCTAGGGGAAAACCTGTGCAGAAGAATGGAGGATATTGGCAGCAATTCTGGATGTAGGATCAATCTAGAATAAGACTTTTAAAAACAGGGATTGGGTTTCATATACATATAGAATAAATGCAGTGCATGTATACTCTATACTTATTATAGTGCCTATACATGAAATGTAATCATATTGTAACTGGTCTGCAAGGAGATGCAAGGGAAAGCATTAAAATGTGTGTGTGTGTGTGTGTGTGTGTGTGTGTGTGTGTGTGTCAGTGTGCATTCTAAATCACTCTGGTAGATTGTGCCTGTCATACACCTCAACACCAGCAAGCACATGTAATACAAACAGAGGAAAGGTCCAGTGCAAGTTAAGAAAATAATGGTGTGCAGCAGCCCAAAGAAATATCACATCACTTTCACTCTTGTTTCCATGATGCTTTCTAAGCTTTAAATGAAAGGAAAGGGTGTGCATTTCCTGAGTCTAAAGTCAGAACTTTAACATGATTAGCATTAATGTGAAAAGCAAACATGAACGCTTTCTAATAGCTGAATAGGAAGGCTCAGCTCAGCAAAGCCAGATTCAGCTGCAGATTACTAATCAACCAGCCAATCAGACTATAAATCCAAGAACCTTTTGTTTGCTTCAAAGGTCAGTAGTCTTGCTTCTTTTATTCTGTGAAAGAGGGAAAGGAGTAGGGTGGATGATGTAAAACAAAATGAGCTATAAATGTTTTTATATAAAGAGAGTTTAGAAATAAGATACGTTCTTAGAATATATTATTTAATATTTAATTATGTAGTTTATAATTAACAATTTTAATCAGAGACAACGGGATATTAACCAGATGCTTTAGTGGTATTACATGAAACAGTTTTCTACTTTTCCAATTCTCTTTCTGGTGACTGCACGTTCATCACACTCATCCTGAACTCAGGGTGGGGTACTCAGCCCACTCCTGAACTCACCCATGACTGTGCTTCCACAAATAACACATCATTAAATATGTAGACGACACAACTGTGGTAGACCTGATCCTCAGTAATGATGAAACATCCTACAGGGAGGAGATAAATTTGCTGATGGACTGGTGCTTTGAGAACAACCTGTGCCTCAACATAAACAGAAATAAAGAGTTGAAATTTGACTAAAAATGTTTATAAACAAACCCATTGGCATAAAGAGAACTGCTGTAGAGAGTGAAAAACTTCAAATGACTTTGGGAGCCACATACTAAATGAAGATATTTTCTTCACATTTCCACCTTCATCAAGACAGACCACTAGCACCTACACTTTCTCAGGATGCTGAAGAAGACCAAATCCCATCCTCAGATCTGCATAATCTTTACCAATGCACAATGCAAAGCATATTTATCTGCTGTATCCCAAACTAAAATGTAAATCTAATGTGTCTGACTAGAATGCACTGCAGTGCGTCATAACAGCCAAACACCAGTGTCAATGATAAAATGACACACACACACACCACAACCATCCCCTGATTAATCTCCTACCATCTGGGAAATGGTACCTTGCATTGTCATGCACAACCAGACTGTAAGACAGTTTCTCTCAATGGTGTAAAACTGCTTGTACCTACTCACAAATATAGAAAGCTATTGGACGGAGTTTAATAATGGGATGGTGCGGGAAAATTTAGGAATATTGATAGTCATGCAGATCATTCTGGATTGGTTCCAGAGGTCAAATATCCTTTCAAGTCAAACCTTCCAAGAGTGAGTTGCAGTAGTCCAGTCTTGAGATAATGAGGGACTGAATAAGCACCTGAGTGGCCTGTGGGAACTGAAATGAATGATATCTATTGAAGCTGTAAAGGAGAAATTCACATTAGTGATCTTGCTGGAATTAAATTTCAGCTAATGACATTCCATCCACAATGAGGGATCTGCCAGACATGCCAAGATCTGAACGAAAACAAAAGTGTCTGTAGCAGGGAGTTAGAGGAGTAGTTGACCTCCCGAGTAGGAAGCAAACCATTGTCAAGCTGTACCATGCATTCCAAGGCTCCTGAGGATGCAAGAGTGTCATTTGGAAAGGTTGAAAGAATATTTTAGCCTGTTGTTACCGGTAAGATTTTCCTTATGCTCTAAGGAACCAGAAAAAGATTCTCAGATGGATGAATGGATGGATGGATGGATGGATGGAGGGATGGATGGATGGATGGATGGATGGATGGATGAATCACTTTATTCATTCCAAGGGGAAAATCACATATTACAGCAGCACAGTAAAGGTATATAGGATTTACAGATAAAACATAACAAAAAAAATAAATATACATATATACATCTTATAAAGGAGTTTATACGTATATGAAGAAGAAACAGATACATTGTGTACAGATACAGTGAGGATGTGATGTTATAGTGCAGTACAATGTTTGTGTAAACATTGTAAATATTGCTGATTAACCTGGGAGAAGCTGACAGAAGAAGAGGAAGAAGAAGAAGAAGAACCGGTAGATTGAATTGTAAACATGATCAAAGTAGACATTGTAAACAGAAGAGTGAATGGCATTAAAGTGGCAAAGCATATGGTTATGAATATGAGTATGCATTTCAATCATCTTGCTGAGGTACCAGTGACCAGTTTTCCTGGCTCTTTCTTCTCCTCAGATCTGCATGACTCATCCTGATGCCCTACCTCTAGATGGATTTCTCTTCATTTAGAGACCACACTGTGCAGCTGGAGATGGTTTCACATAAAAAGCCTCATGACATTAATGCAACCACATTTACATAATTAAGTTAAGAATAACTGAAAAAAATAGCAATCATTTAGACCCCACATTAAGTAACTTATTAGACACGTTTGTAAGCCTTATGTAATTTGTGATGCTTGTGATTGTACAACCATTTACTGGCTATGACCCTGTCGCTGGTTCACCACTGTTCTTTCCTTGGACCACTTCTGATACACACTGACCAACGCAGACCAGGAACATCCCAGAAGAGCTGCCGTATTGAAGATGCACTGACCCAGTCTTCTAGCAATCACAATTTGGCCCTTGTCAAACTCACTCAAATCCTTATGCTTGCCCATTTTCCCTGCTTGTAACACATCAACTTTGAGGGCAAAATGTTGGCACAGTTCATTGTGTACCTTGGTTTTTAAGTCACGGTTCGGTTCAATTTTAGTACAGTTAGAGGGAAGAAATGCAAAACATCAAATTGTCAATTTTTTATTAACGCAGTTGTTTAAACAATTTAAATAAAATGCCTGTTTGGTTAAATAATCATTTAAAACATTTTATTATAATATATAATATATAATATATTATTTTATATCTAATATCTAATATATAT
>JAAIIK010000010.1:4714211-4731096 GCA_014706435.1 Silurus glanis
ATAATATAATATAATATAATATAATATAATATAATATAATATAATATAATATAATATAATATAATATGCATTATTCATCACAGTTAAAAAAAACAAAAAAAAGCTAAAGTGATGCTAACAAAAGAGAGAAATTAAGGTAGAAAATTAGCAGCATTAGCACGTTTCTGCTTGACCAGCTACACCCTAGAAACTTGCATCCATGACACAATACACAGTTTTAAAGAAAGTAATGTTTAATAATCATAATACCCTGGAAAATAATAATTGTTCCGCTTCAGGAACTCGAGCTACGTCAACAACACTTTGGAAACGCCTCTGCGTGACCACGCTCTGAACTACGTGTGTAATCAGTCGAAAGTAATCATATGGCAGGGTGACGTAGCAACCAGGAAGCTACAAAAGCACATGCAGTGGCGACCGAGCTAGCTTCTGTTTTTTTAGAAAGCACTGTGTGTCTGTTCTATCTTCTCTTGCTATGGCAAGCCAAAAAGGTAAGAAGGTAATGGGAAAAGGTAAGTAATCCTTCAGGCTGTGTTACTCCTTGCCCCAGTTTCATCATGGGCATGTCCCTTTCTCCTTCCCCACCTGCCAGATCCAGCATCTTCTCTCAGGGTTCGGAAGCCCGGAAGGTTTTCGGTTTTTTTCCCCCCCAGAGAGGACGTGGCGCTCCACCTCAATTTCTCCGAGGAGGGGGATTAGGGGGGTGCCGTACTGGACGAGCCTGTGGACTTGCCTCTCCAGCCATTCCAGTTTGAGGAACCTTTGGCGGTAGTGACTTAGCTGTTGCTAAGCTAAACATCGCTTGGCCAAATGAAAAGCAGGAATTGTGTCCTCAAAACAAACTAGATGAGCGCTTCGTGCGACCTAAGTCACTGCCTCGGTGCCGGGGTCTGCCTTTCTTTGCTGATCTGCACACCAAGGTGTCCAGATCTTGGAATAATCCTTATTCGGCCTGAATCTTCAGCATTGTCACAATGTCACAATGTCACTTTTTACTCTAATATAGTGGGACTGATGGAGTGCGGTTATGGGACGATTCCCCGGGTCGAAGAAACGCATGCAAGCTATCTTTCCCCCGGCACTGCATCGTCCCTTAAGGCCCCGGTGTTGCCTAGCAAGCCCATTCGGACCTCCTCTGCTTTGGTGGGCAAAGCCTACAAGGTGGTGGGTCAGGCCGGTGGCTGCTTGCACACCATGGCAGTCTTGCAGGCATACCAGGCTGACATGCTTAAGGAGCTGGACGATGGAGTAGAGATTAAGAACAACGACATCCTAGAGTTGCATCGTGCCACAGACCTGTCTCTTGGGCCACTAAGGAGACCGCTAGGGCTATTGGTCGGTCTATGGCTGCCCTGGTGGCCATTGAGAGGCACTTGTGGTTGACTCTCTCTGATCTCAGTGACAGGGACAGAGACTTTCTCCTGGAAGCCCCTGTCGTGCCAACTGGCCTGTTCGGTGATGCTGCCAATGCTGCCATCAACAGATTCCTGGAGGCCATGAGGCAGTCGCCGACTTTCCAGCGATTACTCCATCACCGCTCTCACGGGGTTGCTCGGCTGGCACAACCCCATCCAGGTACGAGTTCTCATCATGAGGTCCAGAGATTTGAAGCTCAAGGAAGTGACAGATCTGAGGACCGTCATCTTTTAATAAGAGGGCTTCACCAAAAAAAAAACTCTGAGGAGGTCCCTCTAGGGAGGGGTGGCGTATGCCTCAATACACGGTGCCCGCCTCTACTCAGTGCCCTTAGGAGATCATTTGGTTAACCCTGCCACCCTTGGTGTTTCAGGGCACAGCGGTCTCCAGCGAGTGCCTCCCTCAGCTTCCGCCCTGGAACATTGTGGCTTTGGGGGGCCCATCTCTTGTGATACATCAACTGCCTGGAGATGCTGGCTGTGCTTCTAGCCCTGACGCATTTCCTCCCAGACCTGAGGGGCCATTATGCACTGGTTCGTACAGATAACACATCCGTGGTCTCTTACATCAACCTTTAGGAGGGTCTGTGCTCTCGACTTCTTTACAAGCTGGCACGACAGATCCTCCTGTGGGCCCGAGGGAAGCTGCTCTCACTGAGGGCAGTATACATCCCAGGGTGCCTAAACCAGGGAACAGATGCCCTTTAGAGGCAAGGGCAGAGTCCCGGGGAATGGAGGCTCCACTCCAGAAGTGGTAAAGCAAATTTGGAGAAGGTTTTACAGAGCACAAGTGGACCTGTCTGCGACTCGAGAGATCTCACACTCTCCTTGCACTGTCCCCTCTGGTTTTCCCTTAATTAACCAGCTTCTCTCAGACTGGATGCCATTATACAGGCCTTCCCCCCAGTTTGCCGGAACTGAGTCCATCTCCTTCTGGTAGCCTCTTGCTGGCTGGGCCGGCCATGGTTTGCGGACCTGGTAACCCTTCTTGAACACCCTCCCTGGGAGATTCCTCTCAGGTGGGATCTTTTCTCTAAGGCATCTAGGTAATTGCCCGGGTTAGTCCAGTGCTGGAATTCCTTCAAGAACAGTTCACCAAAGGGTTGTCTCCCTCCATCCTACAGGTTTACGTGTCTGCTATTGCAGTACATCATGCTACGCTTGCTGAGCAATTGCTGAGGAAAAACCCATTAGTGACAGGTGCCTTCATGGGATCTGGTAATGGTTCTGGAGGCCATGTCCGAACTTCCTTTTGAGCCTTTGCACGAGGTGCCCTTAAGGGTTCACACAGTCAAGACTGCTTTTCTTCTAGCTGTCTATTCTCTGAAGAGAGTTGGGAACCCTCAGGCCATTTATGTGGCCCCCTCTCTTCTGGAGTTTACCCAGGCATGGCCAGTGCCTTTCTTTTCCCAGGCTGGGGTATGTTCCCAAGGTGCCTTCTGTTGCCCCACGGCCAGTCATTCTATCTTCCTCCATTTTGGGACTCTGACCAGGAGAAGCTTAATAAGTCCACAGAACTTCCCTGTGGAGGAAGTTGGACCAGCTGTTTGTTTGCTATGGTCTGTATAAGAGGGGTTTTCCTGCGTACAAGCAGACTTGGCCCGAAGTGTGGCAACCTCTTAGACCTTTTCCTTTGGAGTTTCTCTCCAGGATTTTCACAGCACGAGGAGGGTCCAACAATTTGCCCCTTCCTTTATCTCCTGTATCAACAAGTATTGGGGAAAGCCAGCTCAGTGCAAGGGCTTCATATTACAGTGCTTGCTTTTTTTTCTAGCCAGGGCATCACTCAGGACATAAAGATGCCCAGTCAAGTTAAGTCTGGTCAAGCTTATTTCTATAGCACTTTTCACAATGGACATTGTCTCAAAGCAGCTGAACAGAATTTAAGAATTAAGGTGAATGATGTGTATTTATCCCTGATGAGCAAGCCTGGGGTGACTTTTCACTGGCATTCTGTACCCTTGAAATATAATCTTGTATGGATCACCAGCATCTTTCAGCATCAGCTCAGTTGCAAATGTCTTGCATAAAGTTGAATTTTTTGGGCCAAAGCAAAATGTGACAGTTGTTTTCACACCAGGAGTGGGGGAGCAATGTCTTGATAGTTTAGAAAGAAACCTAAACAATACTTGGTGGCATTTGCCTTTTTACCTGCCAAAAGCAATTACAAAACTGGCAATCATAGTTACTGGCACAAAAAGTGTCATTCGAGGGGCTGACACCCTTTTTTTATTTTCCCCACTCAGTATCCCCACTCTGATTCCTCTACCCAACTGCCTTAAAAACAGTCATATGTTCTGATACTTCAGCATCCCTGTGGTCATTGTACCTGACAGGGGCACTCATTTCAGGTTATGTGTATGGACCAGCTTCGTAAAAAAGCTGGGATTTATGGTTAGTCTACCATTATGCTGTCGAAATACAAACAAAAGGGCAAGTTGGTCAGGTAAACAAGGAGATGAGCAGATTCCTAAGAAACTTCTGTGAAGAGAGCTAAGATGTTCTGTTATGAAGGAACATTTTCTCACTTCACTGTGAATAGCATCAGCTATATCAGGTTGAAATGACAATAAAATCTTCTTGACTTGACTTGACGATAATTTGTCTTGATCAAAACACCCATTCCTGTTCCTGTGGAATGCTAACCCCAGATACTCCCCTGCAAAGTTATTGTTCTGTCTGAGTACCAATGTGGAAAATTTCAGCATCAACTGTTTCATATGCAATAGGAAATCTTTAAACAAAAAAAAAAGAAAGAAAGAAATACTTTAATACATTCTTCAGACTTCCTTTAGATTATACAAACTCGCTGTTTATTAATAAAAAAAAATTGTGCTGTTTGTCAGCAGGTTATTAAAATAAGCCTAGAGACCTACATTAGGACTACAGATCAGACTTCATATCAGAGAGAATTATATAAAAGATATTGTGAAAGGAGTATTATGTGTATGCCACATGTGTTTATCCACAACTCTAATTGCTGTCTTTATTCTCCATGACAACTGCCTTTTAAATTATCAATGGTAAATATGGCACAAAGGCCACTGCATTGTTTGTTTGTTTGTGTGTGTGTGTGTGTGTGTGTGTGTGTGTGTGTGTGTGTGTGTGTAAGAGAGATATGTAGTTTGAAAATGTATGCATGCTTCAATGTTCAAGCTCTAGCAAAACACAAGACTGTACAAATCAGCAAATATTTGCCATTGTGGGTATAGTAAATTAACCAAATGTCACAAAAAAAAATGCTTTATACAGTGTGCATTCTTCTAATTAGAAATTGCACACCATCTATTACTATAAAATATGACTGTTCAGAAAATGTCTCTTTCTATGCATTAGTCATTTACTTACTCACTTAGTATGCTGCTAGACTAAGAGGGGCTGACATTTATAGATATATTTTTTTGCTCATAGTGTTCTTTGTCTAAACACAAAACGAAGGCAACATAAACCTCAAATGTCCTCTGGAAGCTTTTACAATAACAGCAGAATGGTTTCCAAATGCCATCTAGGGGCATGTAGCAGCGGAGAGCTTCAATCATCTACACAATAACACACGACACCCAGCAGCAGCTTCACGATACAACTTAATTTACATAACACAGACTTTGTGTTGAAGTCCTTGCAAGATTATGCTCAACAAATCTGTGGAAATGTATTCAGGTTTCTGCTGAATAAATTGCTTGCTTCTTTCTCATTGCAAAAACAAAGAAGGAAGTTCATACCATAGACTAGATTATAATCAAGCTCTCTTGATGAGAACCTTTACACCATGCTTTAAAAAAATGTAAGCTATATAGTGATAACCAGGGGCAGGCCGTCTGGGCTAGCAAGGCCTGCAAAATCCCTGACATCCGTTTTACTATATTTTTGTACATGAATAATTCATAATTCATGAATTCTTTTTTTCCCCCCACTAGAATAATTTTCTTCTAGGAGTGATCCCAAATAGTCGAAGATTCGATGCTTTTGAAGATTCAGGAGGAGAAGCTGGAAGTGATTCCTCTATCATTCTCACAGTCGAATCTTTACAGAGGTGTTATGAAACAAGGATTATGCCATTTTGGTTATATGCGGGTGCTCAATGTCTGATTTAAGTTTTTTTCCCATTAAGTAAATATACAGCCCATTATGATAATGTTGTAAATAAAAATGGGAAGAAGTTTTTAATAAATATTTGTACGTCCGTAAATAAATCCATCTGCCCTTGTGACAGATTTAAGTTTCACTTTCAATGATCCGTGACCGACACAGAAAATATTCTGTAAAGGTATATTCTTTTCTAATTTAAATTAGTAAATTAATGTTTAACTGTTTTTCAGTGCATAGATGTTGCGCTGTACTTAGTGCCCCTGCCGGCATACACAAACACACACATACACACAAACACGATTCGACTATCTGTTGACTATAGGCATGACTTGACAAATCTGAATTGACTATGTAAATCCCAAGTCAAGGACACCCTTATTCTCTTTATTTCATAGCTTTTCTCATGGGTTCACTGCTTCTAGGAATGTCTGTTTATGTTTGACAGTGTCAGAGGAATCAAAATGCCTTAAGAATCAAAAGTGCAGGTGTCTATAGCATAAAGTACATGCAGCCTGAAGGCTGTTGCAATAACTAATCAGATTCCAAGCTGACAGCACTGGGGCCATCTAGCAGGTGTACAGTAGTGTCTGCATTTTCATGTCCTTTGATTGGATGGTCAGAGAGCGTACTAGTCAGAGCCAGCAAACTGAAACTGTAGCAAACTGCATAAGCTCAAATATATTTGTCTAATTATTAATAGCTGTTTTTTCATTCCACAATGGCTGACCAAGGAGAAGAATTAAAAAATAAACTTCATGGGGAAAGATCAGCCAAAACACTTCAAACAGTTCTTAAAGCTTTTTCATGAACCACTTAATATTTTGTGTTTTCTTTCCTTTCGAATTTGCACAATGACACAAAATTATCATTAATTTAAAATCCGCAGGAAACAGTAATGCACAGAGAAAATACACAAAGTTAATGAGGTTAATATTGATGCTTCTGCTAGAGATGATATATGGGAAGCAGCTGTAGCTGCAGTAAAAGGAGACTTGTTGAATTGTGTTATTTGGGTTACTTCTTCAGTAATGGCCTTTATTCTCGATGCAGCACTCTGTTATACTGCGTTTCTATATAATGTTGATGTTTTCTATAGTCGTGGCATCATCATGATATTACGAAGAGGTGAATTAATCAGGGCAGGACACCACTGAATGCCTAGGTGTGAAATGCACAGCCTGCCACTGGTGATAACAAATGGCAAAGTTTTTTGTTTGGTTAGAACACATGGCCAAGTCATTTTTACCTATCCCCCAGAAAACATATTTTATCAAGCAATACAAATGTTTGAATCAGGAATCTGCATAAACAGAGTACATGAAGAGAGTTTTATGAAGTTATCATTCTGAATTATTATTTTTTCCTTTGTTGTTCAATCAACACAAACTCACTGGCTATGGCATAAAAACCAACATTACTGCAGTCAGTATTGCAAGATTAATGATACTCAGGTAAAATATCTTCACACATGAAGGAAAAAAAACTCTCTATCATCTACCTGAAAACAAGCCAGATGTTAATCTTACTAATCGGGATTGCATGTTGATTAGTAAAAAAGACTAATGAAAAAGGTCATTATGGGAAGTAGTAGCTCAACGGTTAAAGCTCTATGTTACTGATTGGATGGTTAGGGGCTCAAACCTCATCACTGCCAAGCTGCCACTCTTGGGCCCTTGAGCAAGGCCCTTAACCCTCTCTGCTCCAGGGGTGCTGTATAATGGCTGACCCTGCGCTCTGACCCCAGATTCCTAGGATATATTAAAAACTGAGATCTGTTGTGTAGGACTTGATGTTGATATTCCTTAATGCATACTTGAGGCACCGCTGAGACTCCGTGGGATGGTCAACTGTGTGATGGCACCCTTTGGGTTGTCAAGTGGGCGCCCTCCTTCCTGGGTGTTTAGCTGAAAGGGCCCACGACACCTCCAGAGGGTTCAGCAGTGAATCCCAGCGTCCCAGGTTCACTCCCTAGGTGCCATCAACTCACTTAAAGACCCAGGCGGAGTCTTTTCTCTTCAGCCACAGAGAGGTCTTTGACTGACTGCTGGTGGGCCTTTCCTCGTATTCCCATCTCCCTGAGTAGCCTGGATGTTGTGGTGGCTATGAACCCTCTGCAACCTTCTTCCACTGGGCGTACTTTTACATTCCAGCCTTGTTGTTGTGCATCGGCTGCAAGTTCAGCGTACCTCAGCCTTTTCCGTTCATAGGCCTCCTCCACTGCACCCTCCCAGGGCACGGTGAGCTCGATGATGTAGACAAGCTTGAGCGAGGCTAACCACAGAACAAGGTCTGGTCGCAGGTTGGTGGCTGCAATTTCAGCTGGGAAGCAGAGTTTCTTAGAAAGAATTTCACTGTTCTGTTTTGTATATTTAACAAGTAAAGGCCTCATTTCTTTTACTGTGTTAATTAATTAGGTAAAAAATGTATAACCAAAAACTTTATTTATTTAAGATTCATTTACAAGAAATCCAAATTTGTACACATACTGTGTATGCATATTACGTACATTTCAGAGGAGAAGCTTTGAAACTAACCTGAGCATAATAGAAAAGATACTGTCAGAAAGATTACAGCATGTAGTATCGCATGCATATGCTATGCCAGACACAACCTTCTTTCTAAGTAGATCTTCATTTGTAAATAAATTATGTGGCCAAGGTTTTGTGGACACCTGGCCATCACACACATTTTTTTTTCTTCTTTCAGCTGCTGTCATTAAACATCAATAAATATTCAAAACACTCCCTGCTCTCCTACAGATTTGCTTTGGTGGCTTAGGGCTGCAATTGCCATGAACAGGTTTTTCACTGAAATCGCAGGTTTTGGGGAGAAAAAAATATGCAGACAAACAAAACTGAACACATACCTGAGATTAAGAAGTGTTTTGTATATGTGAGAACATTGAATGTTTTCACTTGTGTCCTATGTCAATATTTATACAATTAGATGGGCAAAAAATCCAAATCTAAGTGTAAGGCTATCTCTCTCCCTTACAAACCTGTCTTTTTAAAGTGAGCAAATAGACATGGAAACTCATTGCATTTCTCACACCTCTGAAGCCTCTTTTTCAGCATAGATTTTTGGTATAATAGTATAAACTGCAAAATAAAACCACTGAAATCCACTTAGTAAATCTCAAGTAAATCACCATTATTTAAATGAAAAAAAAAAAATGAAAAATGAAAATTATATATATAAAAAAAAAAATCACATTTCAGTCACATTCAAATGTTCACAGATAATTTGATGTGAGTACAGTAGCTTCTTACGAACTGGATAATCCCACTGCCAACATTTTTTTTCAGTTTATTACAAATAGAATTTTTCAAAAACACATTAGGCTCTTGTTTTCTGCACTCTAACGTACTCTCTCTCTCTGTGTGTTTGTGTGTGTGTGTGTGTTTGGGGGTAGATATGTCAATTGAATTCAACTTTATTTCAAATGGCAAATGTTTACAAAAGTGCTGTACTCCAGGTTAAATTTCAACAACGATTTAAAAAGCACTTATAATGAGACATTTTTAACACTAAAGAATAAAAAAAGAGTAAAACAAAAGCAGTAAATAAGATAAGCTCATACTATAGATCTTAATAATCATAAAACAACTGGGAATATAAAGGTTTTAGACTGAGTTAATACATTTCTAGTGAGGATTTCCTGTATAAAAATGAGAAGCCACAATTTTCAAAGGTTAAAAGTAGCCAATTATTCCAATTAGACATCAAAGCTGGTCAGTCTGTCTAGCCATTCAGAAATCTTCAATAAATAATAATAAATAAATACAAATCTTGAATTCTATTTAATACTTGAATGGCAGCCAACTAAAGCAGACCAAGTGAGAAGAGATGCGTTAATTATTTATTTTTTTGCATCTTGAACTAACTAAAGACAGGACAGGGTGGACTGACAAGACAACAAAGTAGAGGAAATTGCAATAATGAATTTAAAAGTATCAATATCTTTTCATTTGGCAGTAATTCTTATTTGAAAATAGCTTTTTCCCACAACCATGTTGATCTGTTTGTCAAATTTCATGTAAGAGTCAAAAATAAAAGCAATTATTTTCACAGCTACACCTTTCAGCTAAAGTTCTAGCGGAGTCTGGATGACCAAATAGATACTGTATGCATAGTGGCTGTTGTGAGACAACCAGCAATAATAAATATCTGTAATACAGTTAAAGATACAGTATCTTGCATAACGTAATTTTTGCCAGGTTTCAATGGGAGAATTGTGTAGAAAATATGTAGGAAATGTTTTATTTATAAACAGGAAGCATGTATTGCATTGCTCCACGGAACAGCTTTGATGATCACATTCCTGGTAGGAGCTTTTGGCAGTGGACAGGGGTCAGCATGAGCTTTCTGACCAATTTGACCACTCAGAACTCTCAGTTTGAAAAAACATCACAAATTTTAATTTAAAACACTGTCAAAAGACATCAGCCACAGATTAATTTTAAGAATTAAACCACTCCTGAACGGAGCCGCAGTACTCTAAGCCCCCAACACAAATTTTCCAGATAATACTAAAGTAACAACATTTTTTTTCCATTCATAGGCCTTATTCCAATACTCTTCTAGTAAATCCATAAGCACCAAAGTACTTTTGGTCAATTCAGTTACTATAAAATCTTACAAGAATTTGGAATTCTCCCTGTCCTTGAATTACTTTAAATATATATATATATTGTGTTCTGTTTATTACACCATACTGCCAGAGTTCTTACAGGTCAAACTGTCCCAGGTCCCATCTGCTGTTGGATCAGGGCTCTCCAGACAGATGAGAGACAACAGCAGCTGTGACTAGGAAAAAAAGTCAGACAACTGGACCCTCAGTCCTACAATACCACAAAGTTGTGTGCTCTGACCCCTTCTTTTCAGTCCATACACCAATTAATGTCTCTAAAATGAGCTTGGAAAGATCCTGTAGTTTGGAGATGACACAAGTGTAGTTGGCCTCACAACTTATGGTGATGAGTCCCACAGTCAAGAGAGCGAAGCAGAGAATGTTCCAACCGAATGATTCAGTTCTACACAGCGTTCAGGGAAATTAATTTATTTAAATGCTTTAAGACAAATAAAAGAGCTTGAGAACATCCCTCTCTATTAGAATGACGGAGAGAAATTTCATTGCCATATGTTCGTTACAACGTTCGAATGATTGCATAGACTAATTTAGCAACAAATTAATACACATACATGAATACAAGAATACAGAAACGAACCAAGACAGGTAGAAGAAAACAGACAACAATGTTACTCAATCGGTATTTTATTTCACTCACACTGGTTTAACTGCCCAAATATGTTGATTACAACATAATGCCGAGCATAGAAAGGGTGAATATAGACAACCACCAGATAAAAGAACATTAAAGATTTTTTTACCTGGTATGAGACACAGCAAAAATCAGACCCTCTGTGGAATAGCATTCTTAAAACTAGTCACAATAACTAGTCACAATAACTAATCCTGAGCTAAATAAAGATAAGAAGAAATGTAGCAAAACAATTACCAAAACCTGCTTTCATTTAAAAATGTAATAATTTCAGGTTAAGCTTGAAAATGTAGATTGAGTTTGAGGTATTTGACAGTATATCCAAAGCACCTCGTAACCTCACTGTCTACACCTGGTGTGTATTTAACTTTCTGCCCAATTTACAAATTGGCATCATATCCAAGTTACTCCACTGATATGACAACAGTTTCCTCATGTAGGCGGGAAAAAAGCATTTACAGAAATGCCGGATGGTTTATAGAGACCGCCATTCCAGCAACAAACACTAATAAATGATCAAGTTCTTAAAGATTACTGAATCAGCATTTTGATATGAAATATTAACGATCCAGTTTAATGAGAATCAGGTCCTACAACTTTTAGACATAAAATTAAAAGTTTATGGTAGAACATTTGGATCACTGCAAATATTTATACAGTTTTAATGCGGTATAGGGGATTTTAGTACCTAATGGTAATGATTATAACCTAAAGTAAAGATACACTATGTGTCAGGATTATTAAATTCTGATAACAGCTAAAGTTAGAGGTATGATATTAACATTTGGTACATTAGTCTTACATAAAAAGAGACTGTTGGCTCTAATTGTAAAACCACCTGATACAACATGAAATTCAGAATCTTCTTGGGATCACACATCAGTTCAACATTGGCACATGAAAATAATTTCTGTCATATAAAAACAAGCTATGATCGAGTAAATTAAATACAAAAAGTACTTAATTATAATATGTGCCTGAAGTATTTGGGAAAAAGTGTAATCAGACATTTAACTGGCAAATAAAATCAAAAGAGGGAAAATGGTTATCACAAAAAAACGAAAAAACAAACAAAAAACCTAATATACAAACGAGTCCAGTAAAAATTCTCTTTTCGGTTCATAGAGTTTGGAAAATTGCAGTATATATCATACATCATTATCTCTGGTTACCTTCCATTAAGATTGCTATACATTCATGTAACCTATCTGCCCTGAAGTGAAATAGTTTTAATGGAGTCTCCTAATGTTCAGACAGTAGTACAGCAACGATGCTCAAACAGCTGATCAATAACTGTACTGTCTGCTAAAGTAGACACGTCTCCTAAATCCTTCTGGTTAGATGCAATCTTCCGTAGCACACGCCGCATTATTTTACCTGTGGATGTTACGGAGAAAGTCAGCTTTTAAGAACTAAAACAGAAATGATACAAATTTAAGACACACATGCAGCCTAAAGGATTTTTCTGGTACCTGATCTGGTTTTGGGAAGCATAGGCGCATTCTGTATGTAGTCAGGCGTAGCTATGGCACCAATCTTCTCCCTCACTGTTTTTTCAAAACACAAAAAGGGTCATACAATGTCAATTCCACTAAACGTTAAAAGTTGGTTACGTCAGTGTCTTCAAACGACTTAAAAATGTAAAAAAAAAATGGCAGGAACAATAATTACGGGGTATCAAATTTCCTGAACAAAAATAAAGTTTGCTCCACTTTTCAATAGCTTTTACTTTAATGGTCAAAAACAAAACAAAAAACCCTGTGCCCTGGTCAGAACTCTTTTTTTCGTAAAGATGCCGAATCATTTCTAAGCTGCAGCTATATTATTATCAGTAACATGGGCCTTTACTTGAGTTCAAAAAATTAAGTATTCTGTTCTGTTAGTATTCAGATGCTAACAGAAAGGTCAGTGTTGTAGCCATACACTTTAAATCTGTGATCGCCTCAGGTTCCTATTCTTAGCTGACAGGAGTGGAACCCGATAGAGTCTTCCGCTGCTACAACACATACAGCTCAAGGTTTGATATTTTGTGCAATATTTTCTGCTCGCCACTGTTCAAATGTGTAATAATTCGAGTTACCATATCCTCAAAACCCTGCTTAAAAAGCTCCACCCCTTTATCTCCATGTTCCCAGAAAAGGTTGTCGCACCACAGTTATGCTTATACTTGTATAGGAATAATATTACATTCATGAAATCATTTAGGATTTATGCCCCATCATACATAGGTCAGTGACCTATTTCTAGGTTTGGACCTTGTAGCCTAAAGATCAACGTTGCTTTATTGTGGATGGTACCACACTCTCACCCCTAAAGATGTAGACCTTGAATAGCCTTAAGAGAGCAACTGCTGAGAACAGTTTACACTCCAATCTCAATCAGTGACCATGTGATTCAAACTTCAGTACAATAATCAGACTTTAAGCTTTTAACACTCAAACGATGCTAATATTCGTTTAAACACACTTAGCAATGCTTGATTTTATACAAATCAGTTTTGGAACAGAAATTATTTATATCCACAATACCCAGTATCTCCTAGAAGAGGATGAGCACCATTTTGAGTTTGGTTTCTCTCAAGGTTTCTTCCTTGAGTCACCTTGTTATAAAGTTCCTAACAATGTCTTTAGTTAAAAGAGCTATACAAATAAAATTGATTAAAGTTGATCTCTTGTGAAAACTGATGGCAGTACAGCTTCTGCCGAGTTTTACAAGGCCAGGAAGTTAAGACTTGCCCATCGATATCCAAACCAACACAAGCTAATATACGTTTAGTCAGAAAGCATCACCAAAATATGACATTTAAAACAACTTTGAAAGAATTCATCTGGGGCCAGGGTTTTGCCAAGAACACACTATTTAAATGTCATAAAAAATGTTTTTGCTTCCAATATTCTATTCCATTATACATGACAGTGGTTCCTAAATACTGCCTGATCAACTAATTATTAATCCCTCAATGAGGTCAGCCAGTTATTTTACATTTGCAAAAAAAGGGGGTCAAGCAGGAAACCAGAATATGCATTAAAGGGTCTTTTGGCTGTTAAAATTCTGCTAAAATACAGACCTATACTGAGATCATACACGCAAGCACAAAAACATACCCAGCTTCTTGAGCTCAGCCTCCAGGGTGGCAGTATAGTTGATGCCATCATTGAGGGTAACAAAGCAGTATAGGCTTTCTCCTTTAACAGGGTGTGGTGTTCCTACTACAGCTGCCTCAGCAACTGCCTCGTGCTCCACCAGTGCAGATTCCACCTCTGAAGTGCTTAGCAAATGACCTGTGGAAAATTTCATATAATTCTTAAACTATTATCAAACACTAGAAAACTAAATATTGAAGGCAGCAAAGGAAATGTGGTCCTTATCGTCACTTACCAGAAACATTCAGCATGTCATCAATCCTGCCTGTGATCCAGTAGTACCCATCTTTATCCCTGCGGCAACCTGAAAACAATGAGAAATGGAGGGGGAAAAAAAGAAAAAATTAAGCAACATATTTGCACCTGAAAGTTAAAAAATGTACACAGGAGCAAGTGTAGGACTAATGTTGAATTTCCATAATTCCTTTATACTTATTATTGGAAGTAATAGGCCATAGAGTAAGCGACAAATAATGGCTTAAATGGTTCAGGGAGTCCATGCACACTCAGAATGTCATGGCACCACCAGAAAAACGAATAGTATTGTATTGTTGGACACTGTACAGCTCAATCAACCACCCATGTGGTTCTAGACAAATGCTAATGTTCACATTACCATCTCCAGTTACATAGTAGCCAGGAAATTTCTTAAAGTAGGTAGTCTCAAATCGCTGGTGGTTCCTGTACACGGTCCTCATCATCCCAGGCCAGGGCTGCTTAAATACCTAAAGAGAAGAACATATATTTGTAAACTGGCACAGATTGTTAGTTTAGCATTATAACATGCCTTATTACAATATTAATATCACCTTGGATTGCACATCAGTAATACACTACTGGTCTAATTCGTTTAAAAAAAATTAAGGTTTTGGTGGAACAACACAATCTGCATAAAGGTAAAGGGCACCAGAACATAAATAAGAAGGTCATTTAACATTATGAGATTAAAAAAAATAAATAAATAAACCACAGATTAGCATTTTGAATCATTCGTAATAAGAATATATTACTATTGCTATGCAATTTCTTATCCAGTAGTCCTGGCAGGTTAGGAGGAAGAAAAGACATTACATACACACAGATATTTTGCAAAATACGTTTCATGTCAATTCTAGTGTGGGTCAATTGCAACAAGAAAGCAAGTAAACCAAACATGGTGTGTGCTTTGCGTTGCAAGAATAACTTTTTTTGCAGATGTTGTTAACTTGAGTAATGTGACTGAACAGTGAAGTGTCCTGCAGAAATGCCTGTAGCTCAATTTTTTTTTTTTACCTTTGCCTTTCCTATACTTAAGACACTGATATACAGTCCCTAACATAATAACAAATCAGTTGTGCACTTTTGGAAAAAAACTATTTTTCAGCAAGTATTCACATTTTCTAAATATAATTCATGTCAGCTGTCTACAGTTCCTGTAAACATTCTTATCAAAAATAAGCAGGAATAGCAGTTGAATGTAAATTTTATCTACATACAATTACAATGAGCTGTTGTGAAGGAGTACACATTATAAAAAAATCATTATTCTTACCAGGTAACCTTCATTTGGTCCCTCTAGTTCCTCTCCTGACTCATTCAGTATGGCAGGAACAACCCCAAAAAAAGGAAACGTCTAGAGACAAAAAAATGTCTTAACCAAAATCATGAGATGTAAAGTTAACATTAATTAATGAAACAATTAAATAATTTTTTTTTACATTTTTTTTAGACCCACTAGTATTAGATGACTATGACAGAAGCTAGAAACACTCACTGCAGATCCTGGTTTGAGCGGAGTGGCTGCTGGAAGAGGTGTTAACACATGTCCTCCCTAAAAAGAACAAACATTTAGAGTGTAAACAAACATGGAGTTAATACTGAATTAAGTCTAGTGCCAACTTGTAAGGTCCAGTGTCTAAGCATTGTTTAAATGAAACCATAAGCAGGCCATGATCCAATATAAGTTCGATCGACCCCAAAATGACTAACCGAATCAGCTACAGAAGCTGGGACACCAGTTTGTAATCAGATGTGTTGGTACAAACTTAAAAACATCATCCTTATCATTACAACCCCTAATCATTATTTTACTCTTTAAAATGTGTACTCTTCACTCTACCAAATGTATTGATCACAGACTGAATAAACACCAGTTTTTGATCATTTACGTTATGGATTTCTAAGCTATTTCAAAAGAATGATGGTGATTTAAATTGAGTAAAGGAAGATATTAGATCTGTGACTAATACTAGTACTATACACTGTAATGTAATAACCAAGTAACAAAAAACAAGGACTGTCATATTTACAATCTCTTAGTTGACCATCTCTTAGACCATCTAAATAAATGCTACATAATATTAGCAGTTTGATGAAAGTACATCTTACATGTAAACAAAACGCTAAAGAATAAAGTTTAAACAATACAATTTGCTCTTTCGCATTCGGTATTTTCAATCTTCTGTAGTCAAGCTCATAAAAGCAATTAGGATTTTGCTAAATAATTTTTTTTTTTTTCCTGAATCTGATTCAAAATGACTATGAATGTACTTAATTTCTGTTCATAAAAAAAGTATCTGCCTACTGTCTCAGTCTGCCAGAAGGTGTCCACAATGGGGCATCTCTTTTCCCCAACTACATTGTAGTACCACAGCCAGGCTTCAGGATTAATAGGTTCCCCCACTGTACCCAAGATTTTCAAAGAGCTCCGCTTATACCTGAGAACACACACACACACACACACACACACACACACAAAAACACACACACACACACACACACACACACACACACACACACACACACACACTCTTACTGTTGCAGTTCACAGCTTGGCTCACACACTTAATATCCTTAGGATGAGCTTTCAATGATATAATCATTAGTGCTGTGAATACACTCAAATGTAACTCTAACCAAAATAAATGCTCTGTGTGTGTGTGTGTGTGTGTGTGTGTGTGTGTGTGTGTGTGTGTGT
>JAAIIK010000010.1:4731106-4741487 GCA_014706435.1 Silurus glanis
GTGTGTGTGTGTGTGTGTGTGTGTGTGTGTGTGTGTGTGTGTGTGTGAGTGAGAGAGAAAAAGATTATTGTGAGGTTTTGACTCTCTCCTTTTGATGGTAAATGTACATGTACTGTACTGTAAACTCAACAAAAATTGTGAAGTACTTGTCATAGAAGTTTATTTTACTACTTTAAACGTATAATACCATAATAAAATCGTTTTTCAAACATTTTTATGTAATTCATTAGTACAAACTCTGAACTTTCAAGCTACTTGCGGCTTCTCGTGAACTATCGGATTTTACTCTTGGTCCGGTTCCAAAAGAAAAGTCGCGAACTATCGAGGTCGCGATTGTCAAGGTCACGAGTATCGAGGCTCCACTGTATACATATGCATATGAGAGAGAGACATAATTTTTTTCTACTTAGACTCAGTCTAATCAAATAATAACTGTTACATGCTCAAATCTAGGATGTAGATATGAATTTCATTTTACATTTTTATTTCCATAAATAATTTCTGAATTATTAACAAAAAGCAATGTGCGTTTTGTCTGAATAAAAAAAAAATAAATAAATAAATGGTTACAAAAATGTTTAATACTGTAAAACAAAATGTAATACAGGTTCACCATAACTGAGGCATTCTGGAAAATCTTTCTTGAGGTTTTGAATTATAGCAGTGCTTTAATAACAGTTCAAATGTGGTCATATAACAGTTTAATGTGTGTCAGTCATTGTGATTCAGAGCCATCAGGCCACTATGCTCTCTATATATTTCATAGGTGGGTAGATTGAGGTCAGGGAACCAACCCCAGCCATTACTGTTGCACAAGCCTTAGTGCCGGTCCCAAGCCAGGATAAATGGGGAGGGTTGCGTTAGGAAGGGCATCCAGCGTAAAAACATGTGCCAAATCAAACATGCGGATGATCCGCTGTGGCGACCCCTAACGGGAGAAGCCGAAAGAAAGAAAGAAAAGAAAGGTGGGTAGATTGAGACCTCTGGTGTTCAAGTGGTGCAATGGCATTTGATGCTGATTTCAATTATATCAACCACACATCCCCACACTGCACATCGCAAAATCTGTGCTCTTCATTCAATACCCCCCTATAAAAAAAGAAAATAAAAAAAAAACCAGCCAAATGACAAATGTGCAGAAAACACAGACACTAACATTACACCACAGCAGCCTTTTGAGTCTGTATTTCCCCGCCTTGATACAATGGCAGTTTCCAGTGTGCTGAACATGCTCATTTTTAAATGTGACTTTTTAGCAGCTTGCCTAAGCAAACAGATACAAATATTCTAAGCATTATTAGAGTATGTGAGGTGTAAAAAAACAAGAATTTCGCTGTAACAAAAGACTTACTTGTGGACTGGCTCGCTGCCGTACTTCATGAGGAGCCTGATGGCTGTGGGTGCTGTGTAAAACTTTGAGACGTTGTATTTATCCACGATCTCCCACATTCTGCTAACATCAGGATAAGTGGGCAGGCCTTCAAACTATCAGCAAAATTGAAAAAGCTGAATGAAATGTTCTGAAAATCATTCACGCATATAAATAAAAATGTAGGTCAATTAGGTTTTTCTTGCCAATCAGTGAAATTAGGCTGGTAAATAGCAGTTCGATTTTCTTTACCTAAATAAAACAAAGCAGGTCTTAACTGCACCAAATATTCCGAATTTCTTATGAAATATACAGTTTGTTTAGCTTTTCCCCTCACCAGGACACTGGTGGCCCCATTAGCCAATGGACCGTAGGTGATGTAGGAGTGACCTGTAATCCAGCCTATGTCTGCTGTGCACCAGTAAATATCATCAGGATGGTAGTCAAACACCATCTTAAATGTTAGGGCAGTGTAAAGCATGTAGCCACTGACAGTATGCAGCACACCCTGGAAAAAAGGGGGAAAAACACTTCATTTTAATTTCATTTTTACATCACTTTTGTCACTGTGTGCCTGTATAGATAGGCCACTAATAAGCAAAGACCAGAGACCAGAATGCAACTCTCTGAGACAACAAGATGAAGAAACCTGTGAGATTATGTTCAATACTGAACATTCAGGACCAATATAAGGATTGTTCACAGCATACCTTTGGTTTGCCAGTGGAACCGCTGGTGTAAAGGATAAAGAGAGGGTCCTCAGATTCACACCACACTGGCTCACACTCGTCCGATGCTTCATCCATCAGAGTGTGCCAGCATACATCCACTTCTGGGTTCCAGGGCACCTGAGCCAACCAAAATCCATGAAACAGAGAAACGCATCATTAGTTTAGTTTTTCGCTGAATTTCTCTGATTGAATATGCTTTGAAAAGATTCCTCTTTAACCCAAACTGGTCTAGGTGTTCCGCTCCAAGGATGACCAGCACAAATCATTCTCATACCAGGCCCATATACCTCTACTCAACTACATGCAATGTGGAATATATGAGCAAACATTTCATAAATCAAGAAAAGAGAAAATTCCAAGTAAAATTAGTGACACACTATTTAAGAACTACTAAACTTAGCAGGACTTTAGAAACACAAGCAGAAGCATCAGGGTGGTTGGATCAGTTCCAGCATGCACGTCAGGGGCTGAGAGCCGGAAACACAGAACCATAGAAAGTACATAATATTTAATAAAATGGAACTAAATTGCATGGTAGCTTAATAAATAGAGAACAATCTATCACATGAGACAGCAGGCAAAGGAATAAGTAGCTAGCTTTAGCAATTTTAAATCCAGATGTTAATCGTTCTGTGGTAACTACTGTGTTTCCAGACCCATTTCCCCTTACACTTTGATCCAAGAGTTGTTCAACTCCCATATTAAAGAGTAAGGCTACAGAAAAACTAATCCTCCGGGGGGAGGTGGTAGCTTAGTGTTCAAAGCATTGGACTTTGGAGAAGTCAGAAGGACATGAGCTCAAATCCCAGCCCCACCAAGCCACTCCTGGGCCCCTGAGCAAGGCCCTTAGCTGCTCATTTTTTTTTTTTAGAATGAGATAAATGTAAGTCGCTGTGGATAAGGAAATCTGCCAAATGCCATAAATGTAAAAATGGTCAAAAAATGTATTAAGATCTGATCAGGTTAAAATATATGCTAAAACTATATGGTATCTGTCTAGACACTTTTACTATGTCATAGCCATATAATATTCTATATATTATTCTATATATTGCTTTAATAGCTGCCTCCAGCTTCTTTCATATCCCTGACCTTGCATTCAAGAACCATGGGGGATGCCTGGGGGACCTACACACTCAACTGCACTACTACACCACAAAGGCGTGACTAAAATGATAGTCGTTAGCTATTTAACTGCTTGTGAAATAGCACTAGATAAATGGAGCTACCGGTACTTACACAGACATTTAGCGCTCATACATGTAATAATGTTTGATGAGTTAAATTTCAAAACCAGCTTGCTGCTTCCAGTCATTTTACCAGACTCCAAGGCTGAAAAACCCAGCAAAGAATTGCTATGAGCATACAGGCGTACGCACACAAAACAATAGTGACTAACATGTGTCTCATGTCTGGGACACAAAGTATTTCAGTAAGAACACTGCAACTGAAAGCTCGTTTTTGAGAGACAGGATTTCTTTCCAGACCATGTGATCATCAGGTTTCAGAATTGGTACTCAATAAATACTGTTATTCCATTTAAAGTGTTGTCAGAAAATTGTATTTTACAGCTATCTATTTAAAGTAGGAAAAGTGTACCAAGTCTGAAATGTGTGTAAATGTGTATGAGCAGGTGCATTTACACAGACACACTGTGTTAGAGTGTGAACACTGATGCAGGTCTTGAACGTTATGGTCTCCAGGGAATGGGGACAAACAAGTGTTAAAGAAAGAGTGAGCGGGGGAAAAAAGTGAGTTAAACAGAGGGAGGGCTTTGAAATACCTTGGGGATCGGACGAACCTTCCTTACTTTTTCTTTCTGCTTCTTCTGCTAAAAGGGTGGGGGAGGAAGTGAAAGTAATTTATTTGAATAAATATGGCAACACTGAACTGTAGGTGAAGACATTTAACTCCGTACTGCTGGAACACACAATTATATCTGATATTACCAAAGTGTTAGAGACAAAAAACACTGGAATAATTAAAGAGATAATGCTGTCAGGGATTCTTTCTGTTAAAATCTTGTTCACTGATTGACTGTTGCATTTTTTTTTACATTTTACAGGCTCCGGTGCATTTCCAAATGTGTGCCTACATACTCAAAAACAATCATGTGTACATTTCATTAATAACCTTAATTTTAAATACATTTGTTATAGCAGTACTCAGTAGATTACAACAATTAGGGATAAACTGAACTCAACAGCACCAACAGTTATTATTGCAACTATATGTGCTGCGGTCCATCCTGAAATGCAAAACATTATGCATGAATTGATCAAGGCAAAAATAATATTAATAATACTAATCACTTGGAAATTATTTTGTATTATAAAAATGGCCATAAAACAAATCTTAGACTATTAAAAGTTTAGACATTTTTTATCATTCAAATTTTAGGGTGAACTACACCAATAATTCATAAATACCATTAATTCAAAAATAATGTGCTTATATACATTATAGATTGATGAAGATCTAAGATCAGAAGCAAGCATCCAATATATTCGGAATAGGTTATAAGATCAACCAATAAATAACATACATATACAAAAACAATATCAAATGGTAACAAACAATAAACTTAAATAAACAGGCTTCAGATGTTCAGAAAAAAAAATAAATAAATAAGCACGAAACATGACCGTATTTGGACAAAAGAATAAATAAATAATTAAATAAATAAACACATACTGGGACAACATTTTAGGAATAAAATTGCAGTGAACGCAAATTGGTTAATAGACAAAAGCTAGAGTTAGAGTTCACCTGCAGGTCAGGGCATAAGCGCTTTGCTGGGGGCGACATGGAGCCTGGTGAAGAGGCCTCTGATTCCTCCTTTGATAAGTGTTTCAGCACAATGCAACGATCTACAGGAAAAGACCTGACACACACACACACACACACACACACACACACACACACACACACACACACACTGTATTTAAGACAGTGAGCTAAACATTTGACCCTTTTAAATTTGGTGTGCTTTATGTATAGCTTACTTGGCTCGACATTTTTGCAGTGCTTCTTCCGCAATAACCTTAAGATTTATGAGCTTATCCCCTCTGTAAAAGCCATCTAAGAGAGAAACATAAAAAAAAAAAAAAATAAAAAAAATAATAATAATTTAAGGATTATCTACATTTTATCATGGTGCTTGGACTTTAAGGAATAAAATTACGCAATTAAACTCCTTGAACAGTAGTATATAATTGACAGTTTTATATACCACTAGATTAAAGTTGACATTTTATTAGACAATTATATCGAGTAATACAATATAACAAAAGAAGCCTCTGGGGGAGTTTTATGATCTAGTGTTGCTTCAGATCTTCAGGACAAAGTTCAGAAATATTATATGGCCAAAAATTAGGTCAGAAAACTAGCTAAATATACCGAAGAAAAAAAAAAAAAAAAAACTTAAGGACGTAAAAATTATCTGGTCCTTAGCAGGGCTTAAAATAAGTTAAATACAGTCTTCAAAACTTGACACATTACACCGTTCATGATTTATAGAACAAAAATCCAAAATGGAAGATCCATGTGCAAAAATCTAAGTACACTATACCCTGTATCAGCAAGGTGCTGTTAGTTAAATGCCCTTGTTTAATCTGACATTAGCAAGTGTGACCACCTCTATAGAGGTTTTAACTGGGGCTGCAACAACTAATCGATGAAATCGATAATGAAATTTGTTAACGAATGCTGTTATCGATTAGTTGGGCTGCTCAAGTTACGAGTTAGCGTGACGTTAAGATCACACAGCCGCTTGAAAAAGCAGGAAAAAGTCATGGGAGCATTTGATATAAAAATTTATATGCATGTAACTTCGGGACAGTCACACTGGATCTGTTCTGGCGTGACTCGTTAGCATCAGGTTGCTCAATCACCTTGTTAGATACAAAGTGGTGGATTAAAAAAAAAAAAAAAAAAAAAACGATGCGAACAAACAATTTAGAAGCAGCAAATAACAGCAGCAATAAACAGTAAATCTTTGGTCGCTGTTGTGTTTTTACAGCAAATGATTATGCATTTTTACACCAATGCATATGTTTATCCTTTTTCTTTTTTTTCAATCAGGCCTGTTAGCGTGCTGCGTTTCTCTATTCCATACTCTATTTTTATAGCATTTGTCTGCTACAACAGTAACTTCTCTGTTTTCAAACATGATTTACTTCGTTCAAATGCTTGTTTTCAATGTGTGCAAATTTAAATCATGCGTATATCATTTAAATATTATGCAAAATTAAATCACATATTCTAAATGCTTAAATCTGCCCATCAATCTGGGAGGGGTTATAAGGCCATTTTCAAACTATTTTAAGTCTACAGTCGTTTTTCTGTAAGTTTGGATTATTCGCAAGTGGAAAACATTCAAGAAAATTACCAATCTTCCCAGCAGACGCTACAGCAAATTCACTCAAAGACCGAAATTCTGAAAAATTGCAAAAATACCAAGAACTACATATCAGACCTTACAGGCCTCAGTTAGCATGGTAGATGTTAAAACTCAAAACAGCACAATTAAAAAAAAGTAAGAAAGTAAATAAAAAGTATGGTCTTTTTGGATGGCTTGCCAGGAGAAAACCCATTCTCTCTAAAAGAAAGATAGCAGCATGGATTAAATTAGCAAAGTTGCGTCTGAACAAACCACAGGACTTCTGTAACAATATCTTTTGGCGAGATAAGACCAAATAAGAGATCTCTGGCCATAATGCATAGTGCCACATTTGAAAAAACAAAACAAAAACAAACACAGCATAACAGAACACACACCTCATGGCTATGGTCAAGCACAGTGGTGAAGGGGTGACGATTCAGGCTTGTTTTGTAGCCACAAGATCTAGGCAACATGCAGCCATTGAATTGGCCTCTGAATACAAATGAATTCTAGAGTCAAATGTAAAGCCATCGCTCACACAGCTAAAGCTGACCCAAAAGCACACAAGCAAATCTATACCAGACTGGCTGGAAAAAAACCAAAACATTTAAGGTGTTGCAATGACCAAGTTCAGACCTCAACAATAATAATGAGTAACAATGAATAAACAAATGCCTGCAAAAATCAATTAACTAAAGCCATGTTGTAAAGAAGACTGAGCAAAAAATCCTCCACAATCATGTAAGAGACTGAAATTCATACAAAACACAATTACGTCAAGATATTGCTGCTAAAGCTGGTTCTGTCAGCTACTAAATCATAAGGTGTACTTGGTGTTTCCACACGTTTTCTCCATTTTGGCTTGATTTCTGTAATAGTAAATAATGACACAGTGTAATATGTCCCCTGTTGCTGTTAATCTGAGGTTGTATTTGTAATTTTTAGACCTGATAAGGACGAGGTGATTTTTATGATGTTCTGATATGCAAGAAGCAGAGGGTGTACTTTCATTTTGCACATGACTGTGTGTGTGAAAAATATAACTAGCTACAAGTTTATTATATAATTATATATAGTTTATTATATAGTTATATAAAAATCCCCATGTAGCAATCAAAGAATACTAGTCATGTTTAGAATGGATCGAAAAACAACCGTTTATTTATTGATTTATTTTTTTATAATCGTAAACCTGTTGGACAATAATACCTATTGCCAATTTACAGAAAGACAAACAAATCTATATGATTGTACACTGCCAGAATCTGGTGGTACACAGCTTTAAAATCTATTTCATTTTTAATGCTTAACTTCCTATCAGTGAGTAAATGGCACAGCTGCTTTTGACTTGGTGAATTTCATTAGTAAATGATAACCAGATTAAAGTTTAAAATTAATCCATTCTTACCAGATGTAATCAGCAGAGAACACTGAGAATCCATTATTCTTTCACTGAGCGATTCAGATGAAAAGCCTGCAAACTAGAGCATGACACACATTCAAGAGAAAATTAATACACATCCTATTTAAAATGTTACTAGATGCAGGGTGCATGTCAAAAGTTCTCCCAAAACAGAAAAATCTATCTGTTTTTAACAAGAAGTTGAAAAGATTTATGGGGCTTTTGTAACGAAAATATATATATATTTCACTTACAACTCTTGAACAACATGCCCTGTGGAACTTCACTCGCATCAGATACACTGAATGAAACAAACTAACCATTCCAGAGCAATAAGCCACCTCTAGCCACCTAATAATATTTTATTAGATCTATTTCATCTTGAATACTGAAAATGTTCTCTCTGTGATAAAGCTGAGTCAGTGCTTCAGAGAATCAAAGTAAGGTCCTTAAAGCATTTCATTATACTACCTGTATGGGTTTCTTTTAATTTCTTTTTAGATTTCTTTTAATAATAATGAACAATAATTTAAAATGGCAAAATAAAAGTTTAATGAAAAATACAAGAACTCCCAAATATGCACAGCACACAAATAGGTAAACCTATCTCTCTTTTTTTTTTTTTTTTTTTTTAACTGAAATATGGTTTTATATTTTGTGGTCTGTGTTTACAGATATACTACAGCACCAATTGCAAAAAAAAGTTGGAACGCTGTGCAAAATGTCAATAAAAACAGAATGCAATGATTTGCAAATCTCATAAATCCATATTTTATTCAGAATAAAACAAACAAACAAAACTCTTAGCTGCTCAACAGTTCTGGGTGTCCTTTGTTGTATTTTTCGCTTAATCGTGTGCCAAATGTTTTCAAATAGTGAAAGGTCTAGACTGCAAACAGGCCATTTCAGCACTCAGACTCTTCTACTACGAAGTCATGCTGTTGTAATAGATGCAGTACACAGTTAGTATTGTCTTGCACTGATATGCAAGGCCTTCTCTGAAGACAGTTTCTGGATTAAAGTATGTGTTGTTCTAAAATATGTATATACCATTCAGCATTAATGGAGCCTTTCCAAATGTGCAAGCTGCACATTCCACAGGCACTAATGCACTCCCATACCATCAGAAATACAGCTTTTTGAACTGAGCGCTGATAACGAGGCAGATGATCCTTCTTCTCTTCTCTTCTTCTCCATAGTTTCCAAAAGCGTTTTCCACTTTGCCTCATTATATTTTGAATAAGCTTTGGCCCAAAGATACTGTAATAGCAGCATTTCTGGTTCATCGTCACATATAGCTATCAAGAAACACCATAGAGAATAACAATGTTTCTGGATCATGTTTACGCATGCCTTCTTTTTTGTATGATAGATTTGACCTGCATTTGTGGATGACATGGCAAACTGTTTTCACAGACAATGACTTCTGGAGGTGTTAATGAGCCCATGCAGTGATTTTCCATTACAGAATCATGACTGTTTTAAATGCAGTGCCGACTGAGGGCCTAAAGATCACAGGCATCCAATATGGATTTTCGCTCTTGTTCTTTGTGCACACAGAGATTTCTCCATAATATTTAAAACTGTAAATAGTGAGATACTCAAGTGCTTTGCAAATGTATGCTGAGGAATAATATTTAGAAACAGTTGGTGAAGCTCTGCCATCTTTACTTCTGAGAGACTCTGCCTCTCTGGGATATACTATTTATATCCAATCATCTTACTGACCTGTTGTCAATTAACCTAATTAGTTACAAACTTTTCTCCAACTGTTTGGTTATATATAAAATGGTACATTTCCTCACTTTAAAGATTTGATGTTTTTTTCTATGTTCTATTGTTAATCAAATATGGGTTTATGAGATTTGCAAATCATTGCACTCTGTTTTTATTTACATTTTACATTTTAGTCCCAACTTTTTTGGGTTATATATTTCTTCTTCTTTTTCCTTCGGCTGCTTCCGTTAGGGGTCACTACAGCAGATCATCTGTCTCCATACTACTCTGTCCTCTACATCTGCCTCTTTCAAACCTGAAAACTACCTGCAATTCTTCTCTCACCACATTCATAAATTCCTTCTTGGTTTTATTATTTTCCTCCTTCCTGGTGGCTCCATCCTCAGCATTCTCCTACCGAGTCCCTCCTCTGCACATGTCCAAACCCTCTCAATCGCACCTCCCTCAGCTTGTCTTTAAACATCCTACATGGGCTGTCCCTCTAATAAACTTGTTTCTAATCCTGTCCATCGTCGTCACTCCCATTGAAAATATCAACATCTCCAGCTCTGCTACCTCCAGCTTCACCTCCTGTCTTTTACTCAATGCCACTGTCTATAAACCATACATCACAGGTCTCACCACAGTCCTATAAACTTTCCCTTTCACTCTCACAGATACCCTTCTATCACAAATTAAATTGGGTTATATATTTGCAAGCCAGAAATCTAAATTTAAATCTATACCCAGATTTCATGCTGATATTTTATATATATATA
>JAAIIK010000010.1:4743691-4812077 GCA_014706435.1 Silurus glanis
AGATAGATAGATAGATAGATAGATAGATAGATAGATAGATAGATAGACAGACAGACAGACAGATACCGTATTTTTCGGACTATAAGCCGCTACTTTTTTCCCACGTTTTGAACCCCGCGGCTTAAACAACGAAGCGGCTTATTTATGAATTTTTCCTGTGTTTTTCCCAGTTTCACAAACTTCAAGCCAAAAAACTGAGCCCCATAACATTCGACCAATGAAATTTCCGAACGGAAACGAAAAAACGCACCTCACCTGTGTTCTGAGCTGCATGGCATCGGGAGAAAAAACTTTTTTTTTTTTTTAAATGCACGACGATGCCAAAAGATAAACTCTCGAGAGAAATAATTGTGAAAGGAAGGAGGAAGACAGTGAACAATGACTTTCTTGGTCGGCTACTGTTTAGATACAAGCCGTTGTAACACGTTGAGTCTGGGTCATGGGATAGCTCACTAACTCCAGTTGCAACAGAAATCATATAAGCACAGACAGGTTTCCAAAACTCGTGCTTTTTTATTTTTCTTGGCAACAGTGTTACGGGTTAGTCAAAGAAACTTAGAAATGAGCATCAGAAAATAATAAGGACATATTCCTCGGTCTTGCACACATGCAGTAATACTGGAAAAAATGCAGCGGCAGGCTATTCCCAAAATGGCGCTCTGCTCTTAAAGGAGCCACAACATATTTCACCCGTTACACTGTGTAACAGACCCTCTCGTTAAAGCCTGTGTAAAGTTCATTAGTTTCAGTGCAGACACCTGCGGCTTATAGACAGGTGCGGCTTATTTATGTTTAAAATAAAAATCTTTGTCAAATTCAGTGGGTGCGGCTTATATATGGGTGCGCTTTATAGTCCGGAAATTATGGTAGATACTAAAGAATTTGGCTGGTATTTTGTTTCCTGCTTCTTGAAAAACCTCACAAAAATGTTGTCTCTGCTGTTAAAATCCCAGATATCAGAACATTTTTAACTAGATGTCCTATTAGGTAACAAAAGGCAAAACAATCCCAGTAACAACAACAAAAAAAAGATTAATATCGGAGCCAATAAAAGGGATAAGCGATGTGGGAAGAGTAATAAAAGGTGTTAACATTTGAGAACATTCAAATGGTGCAATTTTTTTGGTTAAAATTAACAGAAATAAAATAAACTACAGTTCCTGCAGAAGGACAATGGAAATGGGCTGCATTTTTAGTATGGCATGAAAGAATTTCGTTCAACAGGATTTCCTGTTGCATCATTCCAAACCGTAACGCATTACTTTATATAAATTGGCTAAAGTTCGACAAAGGAGAATGGGAAATTGGACAATCAAATCCAGCCGATTCAGTAATCCACATATCAGAATGGCCTCTAATCTTTTATCTAACGTGCGGGTTATCAGCATTCTGAATGAGCAAACGAGATCTACAAAATTCTCAGTAGACACTACTCCTGAGGTAGTTCTAAAAGGTTGTACAGACTGTGGTTAAAACAGATCACACAGACTGACCAGTAAAAAGCCACTTTGTCTCCCAGCTTCCTCTCATGGACATTGCGGTCCAGGACGTTGTAGCAGATGTTTGTGGTGGCTCCTTCCATGCACTTGATGTAAATTTCTCCATGGGTCACGTCGAAATTGTAGTCTAGGAACTTGCCCGTCTGTTTGGACTTCCAGAAGAAATCTTTGGCCACATCTCTCCAAAACTCTAAAAAGAGACAGAAGCCTCTTTTACAAAGAAAATATGGGACTTCTGATACCAAAATAATTTTTAAAAAAAGTATCTCCTGGGTGCTTCAGCACACCTCAGACTGGATGCATAAGGTGGCAGATGTGTGATCAGCCTTTTATTATAGTAAATAAGTAAGTAATGGGAAGGAAAACGAAGACATGAATAGTGGGGGATCTGGGGTCAATGCATGTGTGCGTATTTTTTGTACATGCACGTATGTATGTATGCACGTATGCATGTATGTATGTATGTATGTATGTATGTATGTATGCATGCAAACACGCACACCAGGGGCAGTTTAGCTTAGGGCTCTACCTTCGTGCATTGCATGCCTGGGTTTTGCATGCACATAAATAATAACAATAAAAAAAATATAGTTACCCTCTGGAGTATCGACCGATTTGTTGTAGAGCTCGGTGTATTTGCCGAAGCTGCAGACGTGCGCTTGTTTCTTCAGTTCCTCAGACGCGTGCAGCATCTCTTCCACAGGAACTTTCTCGGGCAGCATCGTAGCTGATAAGAAGCTAAAACACCCTCAGTACCAAACCCCAACACTGCGTCCTTTTCCCCTTTTCCTTCTGCCCGAAGCTCTGAAGTGAGTCTGATTAAAGAGTAAACCAGAAGTAGGCAGCAGCTGGTAAACTTCCCTCAGTCTCCTGGCTGAACGTTAACGTGCCCTACGTTAATAACTTCCGCATGCAAACACTACTGACTTACAACCAAACGTGTGATTGTTGAGCTCTCGGGACCTGGGAAAATCTGCTAACAAGAGTCAGGCTAAGGACGAGCTCGTCTTAGGAAAGATCTTTTCGGCAGCACGATGAGATTTAAACAATACACGAGCACAACACACTCCGCTCCCAGGTTATCTGATCTAACATTACGACTGGAGAAGTAGGTCTGAGTCCTTTTCGTGCCCTTCTAGGATCGTCAAGCAGCTGCACTTGAGGCCGTTTTGTTTTGTTTTTCTGTTCTCCCAAATGAACCTGCCTATTGCACTTACCCTCGCAATTAATTTATCTCCTCGGAATAATTAGTTTTATGGCAATCAGCAATGCAAAACAACGTTTATTTAATACCCGATCGCGGAGGTCGCATGCACATAAAAACCTTCCTGACGTCCTGACACAGTCCGGGCGAGCCACGCTCCGACAGAGGGACCAGACCCTATTCTACTACGAGTGCAAACTCAGCCAATCAGCATTCAGATCGCCGAAAATAAGCAAATCGCAGGACACGTTTGAGGCAAGCTCATAAATATTAATTACGTAACCCAAAGACGCGTAAGCTGATTGGATGAAAACGAGCCGCGATGTCGGTGCAAAGACTTTTCACTTGAATGGTTTCAGCAGTAACACAAAGCACAGAATAAGACAAGTTTTTCCGTGTGAGAGCTAAAAATATCACTCATGCAACATAAATGGTACAATCCGAAAACGAGATCAAGTTCATGAAGAATCTTATAGTGTTATTTTCCAGTGTTACAATCAGGAAGTCAGATTCAAAAAGCTCGGTGTTGACAGTAACAGCACCATACAGACACCAGGGGGCACTAGTTCGTGAGCCTGGGCAAATCTTGTAACTCGTTGCTTGCTTCACGCGCTCGGTCTAGCTCAACGTCATTTCCTGATGCGTTCTTCCTTTTCCGTCAGCCGTTCGTGATCTGCGGTAAGACGAAAACGTGCTCCATAATAAAAATTGCTTTATGCTCATTAATACTCTTTCTGTTTCATAGGTTTTCGGTTAGAATGTGCATGATAGATAAGTGTAATGAGAAATGTGTGTATATTCGCGGAACAGCCTTTTAAAAATCATGTCCTGGACTTTAGAAGATCCAGGCGGCGAGGAGACGATTTTCTGCCGTGCAGCAGCCATTAGCTTTAGCATTAGCATATATGCTAATTTTTGTTAGCTTTGCCGAGTAACAGCTAGCTGGTGCTTATGATCAGTGTGTGTAAACGTCTATCCTGACTTGTAGTTACTGTTTAACGTTACTGCCTCCTGTGTGTGATGTAGCGTTCAGGTCTATGTGTAAGCGGTAGTTTAGCTGCCATCATTGGGCCCTTGAGCGAGACCCCTAACACCATCTGCTTTAAACGTGCTGTGATCTAAACCCAGCCCCGAAAAGAAGTTCACATTGTTCTACTGTATATGCGACAAGTAAAAGCCTCTGTTTTTCCCCTTCAGAAAGCCTTGTAGGCTGTTACAAACCCTCACCATGCAAAACGACGCTGGAGAATTCGTGGATCTCTACGTGCCCCGTAAATGGTAAGTAATTTTTGAAGGAATTTCATATCGTTCATCGCAATCCACGTACAGCATTTATAGTAATAAGAGAGATTTCTAATATAAACTTTTCCCTTTGCAGCTCTGCTAGCAACAGAATTATTGCTGCAAAGGACCATGCCTCCATCCAGATCAACATTGCTGAGGTAAACCTGTTTATCACTGTAAATCCTAAACCAATGTGATGGACTTTTTATTTGTTTGTTTATTTTATTCTAATTAATTCTTGCACTGCCTCAAATGTATAAAAAGTCAGAGGAATTGAATTAGATCTTCCTGAGGAAACGAATGAGGTCTTTCTGTAGGTTCCTGAAGAGATGCTGCGTGTAATTTACTTAATTTACTATTCACAAGCCACAGGATGCACACCAGCATTATAAACCCCAGTAGTCTCAGTAATGTTTGAGAAATGTGTGTCCCGGAAGCTAATGGAATGTCTTTTCTGCTGTTCAAGTTTAATAAAATTTGTGGTTAACTGACCCATTCATTCTTTTCCATTTTCTTTGAATTTTCACAGTTGGACAAGGTCACAGGAAGGTTCAATGGTCAGTTCAAGACCTACGCCATCTGTGGTGCTATCCGTAGAATGGTAGGATTTATATTTAATCATGATTTCAGCATTTTCATGTATATTAAGTAGTCATAATAAAGTGAGTTGTTTTTTTTTTATTTGGGCCATCAGTTCATTACCATCACGGCAAATTTTTTCTTATTACACAAAATCCTCTCAAGGTGCCCCAAAGTGAAATGTAGATACTGTAAAACTTTACTTTTTATCTAGGCCTCAGAGTTTTGTCTTTGAGCCTGGAAAGCCATTAGGTGATGCAGTGCTTTGGATAAATGCCCACAGGTTTCAATAGAACAAGAACCTGATTTTAATGCTGCTGTTATATTCCCAGGGTGAAGCCGATGACTCTCTTTTGAGGCTGGCAAAGAATGACACCATTGTGTCAAAGTAAGTAACCACTTTGTGAAAATGTACATGTTTAAGTGAAACATTTATCTTTTAATTTTTTTTTTTATTCTTTCTTTCGGCTTCTCCCATTAGGGGTTGCCACAGCGGATCATCCGTATTCATGATCCGCATGTTCGATTTGGCACATGTTTTTATGCTGGATGCCCTTCCTTATTATTATTATTATTATTTTTTTTTTTTTTTTTGGGGGGGGGCAGTTTGAAAATAATAAATGGTTATAAATAATCTTTCTGCAAATTTGTTTCCCATTGATTTTAATTCAATTTGGTCAGATTAATATCTTGTCAAATTAATCTTGTTTAGCTTTATTTATTATTATTATTTTTTTAAGTTAATGAGATTGTGAGCGTTTTAACTATTCATGCATTTGAATTCCATCTGTCCACTATCGGTCTCTTCCACCAAAGATAGCTTTTAAACTTGTTAGCAGAAATATTGTTCTTTAAAACTGAACCATTGGAGTTTCTAACTACATCTTTTTCTTGTTGCAGAACCATTTAATTGAGGACACCTGGTGTTTCTTTGTAAAATAAAATGTGGGAAAAAAATCTATTGCCTTTTTTTCTTTTTTTTCCCTTCCTTCCACTTACATGTAGAGCGTTGAACCAGATTGAGCAAGTTAGTTAAATTTTAATTAGTAAGCAAGATACATTTGAATAATCCTGCTCGGATACAGCAGCTCTTATTGCTAATTGGAGCGGTCCATGGCTTGTCAGAAGAAAATGAGAGCAGTAGTCATGCTAATTTTGCTATAACTGTGGGAACACAAATCATTGGAAGACAATGATCAATATTTCCTCAGCATATTGGATTTATGTTGTTAGAACTTTGCTTATTTTCTTTTTAGACTATGATGTTTTTAATAAATATTACTTTCCACAGCATCCATCTACAAAAACTGCAAAGACCTTTCTAACTTAAACTGCTCTAAATGAGTTCTCAACTGATCTGAAGGAGTTTGAGACCGTCATGGTGGGTTATGTGTTTTAAGTCAAGTCAAGTTTATTTATATAGCGCTTTTCACAACAGACATTGTCTCAAAGCAGCTTTACAGAAATCAACAGTCAAGGTGAATGGTGTGCATTTATCCCTGATGAGCAAGCCATGGCGACAGTGGCAAGGAAAGACTCCCTTAGATGTAATGAGGAAGAAACCATGAGAGGAACCAGACTCAAAAGGGGAACCCATCCTCATTTGGGTGACATCAAGAGTTTGATCATAAATCTTTCAACAATACAGAACACTGGAGAGTGAGAACTAACATGAGTACTGGAGTATAAGATTATAAGTAATGTTCTTTCTACAGTCTTTGGTATAAAAGTAGGAGCTACTGAGCTCAACATTTGTGATCATCATAGATCCAGCATCAGCTTCTCCATGCCAGAGCCTTTAAACACTCCAGGAGGTCCAATGCCACACATGTAGTGGGATCCAATTGGCACTCGTATGTCGGTAGATGGTTCGGGATGTTTGCGAGTTCGGCATCTACTTCTCCATGATCATCCATAGGTCCATAATCTTCACGAGGTGGGACGTGACTGGAGCTGGCCAAACCTCAGAAAGCCTCGGCATGGGGAGAGAAAGAGAAGCAGTGGAGAGCAATTAGCGTAGCTGCTGTTCATGATATTAACAGCACAAGTTGATAATGTGCATGTGATCAGATGTTCTGGAGCACAAGGTTATGATGTGATGTGTGTTATGTGTAGGCTTTGCTAAAAAGATACGTTTTTAATCTGCACTTAAACTGGGTGAGTGTGTCTGAACCCCGAACACTGTCAGGAAGATTATTCCAGAGTTTAGGAGCTAAATGTGAGAATGATCTACCGCCTTTAGTGGACTTTGCTATTCTAGGAACTACTAGAAGTCCAGAGTTTTGAGATCTCAGGGAGCGTGACGGATTGTAGCGTGTTAAAAGACTGGAGAGATACATGGGAGCCAAACCATTTAGTGCTTTATAAGTGAGAAGCAGTACTTTGAAGTCTATTCGAAACTTAACAGGAAGCCAATGTAGGGACGATAAGATTGGGGTTATGTGATCGTATTTTCTTGACCTAGTAAGAACTCTTGCTGCCGCATTCTGAACTAACTGAAGCTTGTTTATTAATGATGCAGGACATCCACCTAGTAATGCATTACAATAGTCTATTCTGGAGGTCATGAACGCATGGACGAGCTTCTCTGCATCGGATATAGACAACATATTTCTTAGCTTAGAAATATTTCTAAGGTGAAAGAAGGCTGTTTTTGTAACTTGGTTGATATGATTTTTAAAAGATAAGTTGCTGTCTAAAATAACTCCCAGGTCTTTTACTGTTGAACTAGTAGTTACAGAACATCCGTCTAAATGCAGGTTGAGATGCTGGAGCTTCTGTATACTAGTTTTTGGGCCGATGAGCAAAATCTCCGTCTTATCAGAATTTAAAAGAAGAAAGTTATGAGTCATCCAATCTCTTATTTCCTTAACACACTCAGTTATCCGAGCTAATTGACCTGTATCGCCTGGTTTAGAGGAGATATATAGCTGGGTATCATCAGCATAACAATGGAAGCTAATTCCATGCCTTCTAATAATATTTCCTAACGGAAGCATGTATATTGTGAAAAGCAGGGGTCCTAGAACTGACCCTTGTGGCACGCCATAATTTACTAGCATTAGCCTGGATTGCTCTCCATTTAAATCTATGAAATAGTAACGATCAGACAGGTAGGATTTAAACCAGCTTAATGCCTGTTCCTGAATGCCGATGTAATTCTGTAGGCGATCGAGGAGGAGATCATGATCTATAGTGTCGAACGCAGCACTAAGATCTAGTAAAACTAATAGAGAGTTGTAGCCTTGGTCTGAAGCTAAAAACAGGTCATTAGTGATTTTAACTAGGGCAGTTTCTGTGCTATGATGGGGCCTAAAACCTGACTGAAACTCTTCAAAGATATTGTTCTCTTGCAAGTGGGAACATAACTGGGCAGCGACAATCTTTTCTAAAATCTTAGACATAAATGGGAGATTTGAAATGGGTCTGTAATTCAATAGCGTGTTTGGATCCAGATTAGGTTTTTTAATGAGGGGCTTAATGACTGCTAACTTGAGGAATTTTAGATAGCAGTTTTAATTAATCGCCAAGTTTCATATTTGAATGTTTCAGGTTTCTATTAAAGTTTAATGATGAACGAGATTGTAATCATTTCCCAACCTCGATTGGATTCAGTGTTTTCATGCTCCTAACACTTTAACTAGCGAACGATGGCTAAGTAGCTGATTAGTCGAATTAGTTGTGTTGAAGGGGATGCAGTGTCTCTCCACTGATTTTAATGCACAAACTTTAGCACCACCAAATGTATCCTGATTATTCCAGATGCATGTATTATCTAGAATAAACAGGATAATTTTTTGGTGCTGCTTGAGTTTTGTACTTTAAATCAATTTTGGTTAATGGGTTTCAAGTGCTCGTAAGGCCCTGACATTTATTTAGAAATGTAACGTATAATACATTTTAATATATAATGTATGTTTGTGAAAATATCCGTTCCTTAGGAAGTAGCTTATTTAGGTATTCACTTGTTATTTATAACAAATTTAACTGTTTTGGAGTCATGAACTCAATGGTAATGGCATGGTACCCAGCTTGCTGAACCAGACCTGGATGTGATTGTGGAGTCACCACATCAATACGGAGCAGCACTTGTGGAATGCGCCGGAATTCTGCTCGCTAAAAGATACATTTGGCACGAGTCTGAAAAAAATTAAATAAAATTAAAAATCTCCAGTTTCAACATCTCACAGGAGTGTAGAAGCTCTGACCCATTCCAGGATGTTCCCATAAAAGTCTAGCTGTCGAACAGGACCTGCTCAGAAAGTCCTGTACGGAAGACAGAGGAACATCTGGAAGTCATGATGGCAGAACAAGAAAACATCTACAAAGCTGAATGTGCAGGAGATGTCCCTCAAACTGAGCTGTGATTATGCTCTCATGAGTCCTGCCCCACCCTCTTCTTCAGTAGGAATAAATCAATACATTTTATTTAAAGGAACCTTTCAATGATCAGACACCATACAACTGAAAGGTCATAAAAAGCAAGACAATACAATAGACAGCTGTTTAACTGTTCAATGATCAGAAAATACTAAACATGACTTTTAAGACATGATTTAAAAGTTGTCAAATAGTCACTTGTACAAATTGTGGAGGAGAAATCTAAAGATGAGGAGCTTCTGGTAAACGCTATAGTGACTAAACGAAGAGAAGATACAAGGAAAACGGATGGAACGGATCCGAGAATACACGTCAGGATACAAATATGAAGCAAGTCAGAGAGATTTGGGTGCAAGATTATGAAGAGCTTTAAGTGAGAAGTGGAATCTAGTAGTTTACTCAATATTCAACTGGAAGACCGTGAAAATGATCGAGAACAGGAGAGATATGCTCGATGGAGGAGCTTCTAGTAATTATACGGGAAGCTGAGTTCTGGACCAAATGAAGTTTATGAAGAGAAGAGAGTTACAATAATCAGTGCTAGAGCATGTACAAGAATAGCTGTGGAATTGGATGTGAGGAATGGACGAGTGTGTGGTGTAGAGTTCAGTAGGCGATGGTGAATGAAAAAAAGCTGGACCTAAAACTGCTGGTTCTGCTGCCTATGTTCCTATATCGCCTTCTTGATGAAAGAAGGTTAAATAGTTTGTGACCAGTATGTCCTTGATGTTGATGGTGAAAAATGTCACTTTTTTTTTTTTTTTACTTTCCACCAAAAAATGTGCAGGTTTATACAAAATCACAAAATAGCTTGGAAAAAGGGTTTGATTTCAACCACATTGCAGAGGAAAGTATGACCCCTAGTGACCAATTTACCGATTTACACAACCAATTTCCTCTAAAGTACTTGTTTGTAAAAATACAAATAAAAGATCCATTCTCACCCATTTGAAAGAACAAAAGTAAGATGAATACCATTGCAGTCTTTTTTAACAACACAAAGGAACGATATGAATGCACACACTGTTTAACTTGTCTCGGGTGCATGTAGGGGGAGGTGTGATGGTGTGGGGTGGTTTGCTGGTGACTCTGTTGGTGATATAATACAAATTGAGGGCACACATAACCAGCATGGCTACCACAGCATTTTGCAGTGAAATGCCATCCCATCTGGTTTGCACTTAGTGGGACAATCATTGTTTTCCAACAGAACAATGACCATAAACACCACTTTAGGTCATGTAAGACCTATTTGTTTAAGAAGGAGAGCGATGAAGTGCTGCATCAGATGACCTGGCCTCCACAATCACCCGATATCAATTCACTTGAGATGATTTGGCATGAATTGGAATGAAGAGTGAAGGAAAAGCAGCCAACAAGCACTCACCACCTCTGGGAACTCGTCAAGATTGTTGGATTTCAGGTGACTATCTCGTGAGTCTGATTGAGAGAATGCCAAGAGTTTGTAAATCTGTCATCAAAGCAAAAGGTGGCTATTTTGAAGAATAGAAAATATTTCTATAATGACACAAACAAAAAAATCACAAACAAACAAAAAAAAACCAAGTATGATTTGGGACTAAGCTTACCATATATGCATTTCTTGCCAATCTAGAGTATTAAAATCGGACATTTTCCACAAGGACTTATTACCCAAATTTGTTAACTGATTGATTACATTAGCAGCATTCCATGAACCTGGAGAGTGTTCTTTGTTGTTCTCAGTGCATATCCTATATTCAGCAATACTCAAATTGTTTATCTATCAGTAAGACACAGCTGTTTATCTATCATGTGAACTAACTGAAAGTGGTGTGCATCATCTGCGTGGCCTATAGGCAGGCTGGATGCTGTGTGCCTACTTCAGCATCCTACTTTATGTAGAATATCTCCTCATCTTTTCCTCTCCTTGTGGCATGAGTATGGTAGTTATCTCCACACTTTTTCAGTTCCAAATATCCAATTATTAATTTTTTACAACCAAAGGCCATGACCATTGTACAATTTCAAAAATTCAGATTTACAATTAAGGACTGCTGTGACATTTGAACATTTGATTATGTCAGTACATACAATATGTGTACAATAATATTGCACAGGTCTACACATCTTATGGAAAGGGTAAGCATTCAGTTCTTAACAGACGCACGCTGACGTTAATCAGGCTAAGAAGCTATTTCTCTTTTTAAAACACACCACTGTCTTTATAATAATTTTTTCTGCCATGAGCAGAAATCTTTACTAATCTAGAAAATCCAGAAGACTGGTATGCAAAGCACACATCTTTTTGTAGGTTTGAAAGCCACATGAATTTTATAAAAAAAAAAATTCAAATACTAATTGTAACAGGAGAACTGCTTTACGTTTGTATAAAATAAGCTGTCTGTTTCCAATATTGAATTCCTATGATTATGCTGTGAGTAGAAAAAACACATACACTTTTCAGATAAATGTCTTACATTAGGTACATTAGGTAAGATTTGTGGGAGACAGGGTAAAAGATTAAAAAGGTTTCTAAACTAGTTTATTTTCAAATAGATATATACTTGTTCTGAAAAAAGCTTTAACATTTCTACATAATGCTTATATAATTCCAAATTGTATTAGTAGCAAAAGGAAAAGTTGACTATTGCTTCATTGATATTGGATTGCATATATAAGTACTGCATTGATGATTGACAAAAAAAATTCACTTGGACACTTGGTAAACTCTGGTTAAAAATATTTTGCATTGTACAAATTTTGATGAACTATGATGAAGAAATAATCCAGAACCTACATTCTAAACAAATAAAAGAGTGCACAATAAACAATCAATTGTGCTATGTGGTAACATCTGCCAATTACAATAAAACCTACAGAGACAAAAAATAAAATGCTTTTGTCTGGGTTAAGTTCCTTTGCTGTAAATGTCATATTCTTTGAACCGAATATAGTCCTTCAGGGTGTTTGGCAGAGGTAAAAAGCCGATAAAAACTGGAGCCCTAAGGCGCAGACGGCCAAGACACTCACGGATCTTAAGTCGGCATAAATGCTTCAGACTTCTGGTGTTTTCTGTAAAAAAAATAATAATAATAAATCAAGAATGGTGCTCTAATATCAAACTTATGTAAAACCTTTTGACATCAGTTATATGGGGGATTTATTATTAATTATCATAATATACAGTTGAAACCAGATATTTACATACACTTCAGAAAAAAACACAAAAACATTCATTTCTTTACTGTCATACATTAAATCAGAGTAAACTTTTTCTGTTTTAAATCAATAAATATTAACATATTTTTTGCATTTGTTAAATGTCAGAATCGAGCAAGGGAGAATTTTTATGTATTTTTATTATCACTTTCATCAAAGTCAGAAGTATACATACACTAAGTTTATCGTGCCTTTAAACAAAAAAAAAACTCCAGATGATTCCATTCTGAGCTTAAGAAGCCTCTGATAGGTTAATTGATTCCATTTGAGTTAATTGGTGGCACAGCCTCTTTCTTTGACATCATGGGAAAATCAAGAGAAATCCACCAAGACATCAGAAAAAGAATTGTTAACCTCCACAAGTATGGCTCATCCTTAGGTGCAATTTCCCGATGCCTGAAGGTCCCACGTTCATCCGTTCAGACAATAATACGCAAGTATAAAAAACATGGGAATGTACAACCATCATACCGCTCAGGAAGGAGACGGAGTCCCAGAGAGGAACGTTTTTTGTTGCGAAATGTGCAAATCAACCCCAGGACAACAGCAAAAGATCTTGTGAAGATGCTGGCTGAAACTGGTAAGATAGTGTCATTATCCACAGTAAAATGAATACTGTACCGCCATGAGCTGAAAGGTTACTCTGGGAGGAGAAAGCCATTACTTCAAAACCACCATAAAAAAGCCAGACTACAGTTTGCAACTGCACATGAGGGAAAAAAATCCTAATTTCAGGAGACATGTCCTGTGGTCTGACGAAACAAAAATTGAACTGTTCGGCCATAATGATAAACGGTATATTTGGAGGAAGAATGCCGAAGCTTTGAAGCCTCAGAACACCATCCCAACTGTCAAGTATGAGGGTGGTAGTATAATGTTGTGGGGCTGCTTTGCTGCAGAAGGGACTGGTGCACTTTAAAAAATAGATGGCATCATGAGAAAAGAAAATTATGTGGATATATTAAAGCAACATCTGAAGACATCAGCCGGGAAGTTAAAGCTTGGGCGCAAATGGGTCTTCCAAATGGACAATGACCCCAAGCATACCTCCAAATTAGTTACAAAGTGGCTTAAGGACAACAAAGTCAAGGTATTGGAGTGGCCATCACAAAGCCCTGATCTCAATCCCATAGAAAATTTGTGGGCGGCACTGAAAAGGCGAGTGCGAGCAAGAAGGCCTACAAACCTGACCCAGTTACACCAGTTCTGTCAAGAGGAGTGGGCAAAAATTCCAGCAAACTATTGTAGAAAGCTTGTGGAAGGATACCCAAAACGTTTGGCCCAAGTGAAACAGTTTCAGGGCAATTCCACCAAATACTAAGGAAGTGTATGTATACTTCTGACTTTGATGAAAGTGATAATAAAAATACATAAAAATTCTCCCTCGCTCGATTCGATGACAATGGCTTGATACCTTTATTTTTATCTATTTCACTGACAATCATCCTTTAAAATTTCAAGCAACTGGACAGACCTTTCATGTGGTCGATTACCCACCTTGAATGTTGCATATTTCTGGCCACTGTTTCTGTTCTGCGAGGACACTCTTCAGTTTGGAGCAAAAACTGACATGGTCGATATAATCCAACAAGATTCTTACCACCTGGCCTGTAAAGTGCTTGAGCCAGGACACTGTTATCACTTCACAGAACTGCAAACAAAAATAGCACTATTTAATTTAATATATATATAAAATACACTGGTGTTGAGTAATTCCTTATACTTTAGACAGTTATGTTTTTTTAAAGTCTGTATTTAATTTAAATTTGATTTGGGTTAAGGTACTTTATTTTAAGATTGGCAGACACTCTCCGGTCATAAGTTTTTGCTGCATATTAAGAATATAAACAAGCCCTATTACACCCCCTAAACAGGATGTTTAATGGTATTTTTGTATGGGGCTCAGCCTGATGCACCTTGTGCATTTCCAAATAAGCCACAAAAAATGAACACAACCAATTTCTGAATGAAATCATAGCAGGGAGGACTGCATCTGCATATGTAATACGAAGTACAGTGCCTTGCGAAAGTATTCGGCCCCCTTGAACCTTGCGACCTTTTGCCACATTTCAGGCTTCAAACATAAAGATATAAAACTGTAATTTTTTGTGAAGAATCAACAACAAGTGGGACACAATCATGAAGTGGAACGAAATTTATTGGATATTTCAAACTTTTTTAACAAATAAAAAACTGAAAAATTGGGCGTGCAGAATTATTCAGCCCCCTTAAGTTAATACTTTGTAGCGCCACCTTTTGCTGCAATTACAGCTGTAAGTCGCTTGGGGTATGTCTCTATCAGTTTTACACATCGAGAGACTGAAATCTTTGCCCATTCCTCCTTGCAAAACAGCTCGAGCTAAGTGAGGTTGGATGGAGAGCATTTGTGAACAGCAGTTTTCAGTTCTTTCCACAGATTCTCGATTGGATTCAGGTCTGGACTTTGACTTGGCCATTCTAACACCTGGATATGTTTATTTGTGAACCATTCCATTGTAGATTTTGCTTTAAGTTTTGGATCATTGTCTTGTTGGAAGACAAATCTCCGTCCCAGTCTCAGGTCTTTTGCAGACTCCATCAGGTTTTCTTCCAGAATGGTCCTGTATTTGGCTCCATCCATCTTCCCATCAATTTTAACCATCTTCCCTGTCCCTGCTGAAGAAAAGCAGGCCCAAACCATGATGCTGCCACCACCATGTTTGACAGTGGGGATGGTGTGTTCAGGGTGATGAGCTGTGTTGCTTTTACGCCAAACATAACGTTTTGCATTGTTGCCAAAAAGTTTTTTGGTTCCATCTGACCAGAGCACCTTCTTCCACATGTTTGGTGTGTCTCCCAGGTGGCTTGTGGCAAACTTTAAACGACACTTTTTATGGATATCTTTAAGTAATGGCTTTCTTCTTGCCACTCTTCCATAAAGGCTAGATTTGTGCAGTATACGACTGATTGTTGTCCTATGGACAGAGTCTCCCACCTCAGCTGTAGATCTCTGCAGTTCATCCAGAGTGATCATGGGCCTCTTGGCTGCATCTCTGATCAGTCTTCTCCTTGTATGAGCTGAAAGTTTAGAGGGACGGCCAGGTCTTGGTAGATTTGCAGTGGTCTGATACTCCTTCCATTTCAATATTATCGCTTGCACAGTGCTCCTTGGGATGTTTAAAGCTTGGGAAATCTTTTTGTATCCAAATCCGGCTTTAAACTTCTCCACAACAGTATCTCGGACCTGCCTGGTGTGTTCCTTGTTCTTCATGATGCTCTCTGCGCTTTAAACGGACCTCTGAGACTATCACAGTGCAGGTGCATTTATACGGAGACTTGATTACACACAGGTGGATTCTATTTATCATCATTAGTCATTTAGGTCAACATTGGATCATTCAGAGATCCTCACTGAACTTCTGGAGAGAGTTTGCTGCACTGAAAGTAAAGGGGCTGAATAATTTTGCACGCCCAATTTTTCAGTTTTTTATTTGTTAAAAAAGTTTGAGATATCCAATAAATTTCGTTCCACTTCATGATTGTGTCCCACTTGTTGTTGATTCTTCACAAAAAATTACAGTTTTATATCTTTATGTTTGAAGCCTGAAATGTGGCAAAAGGTCGCAAGGTTCAAGGGGGCCGAATACTTTCGCAAGGCACTGTAACTCCGTATACAAGAAAGTACTTTATTTATCTACATTTACACACTGTCACCTTCAATACAGTCCTCCCAGTGTTCCTGCCACTTCTGGAATATTTCCTGGAAGTCTTTATTTTGAAACCTGTCAAGCACCTTCTGCTATGCGCTGGATCTCCGCAATCGTGTCAAAATGACAACCTTTGAGCTGGATCTTTATCTTCAGGAAGATGGCGAAGTCCACAGGAGCCAAATTTGTACTATTTGTACAGCTTCCGATGTACACAGGACAGTGTCTTTTGGCACAATTACTTATGAAGGTTGGTGCACCCTGTGACTGTGGGTGAAGCCTTGTGCTGCCATCTGTTGGCGTGTTACAAAACTACTCTCGAAAAAATGTTATACCACCTTGTATGTATTAGAACCTTAACACTGGTGTTCTCAGTCCTCTCCTATACTCCTTTTACCTCTACAACTTTGTGGCCACACACAACTCCAATACCATCATCAAATTTGCTGATGACACAATAGTAGAAGGTCTGATCACCGACACAGATGAGACGGCCTACAGTTGGCACACTCTAACATACTAGTGCTTGGAAAACAACCTCTGAAACATCACTGATAGGTTTTGCTGTAGAGCAGGTTGACAGCTTCATGTTCTTTGGTGTTCACATCACTGAGGACCTCACACTGTCTACTCACACTAAGGCAGTGGTAAAGAAATCTCATAACTACAGCTGAGTGATGATTTGTGTATCATAACATCCCCAAATGTTAAATGGTTAAATGTTAAAGTGAAATGGTAACTGCACCTTGACATATAGATTTACACTGGACTTATATAAGTACTAATAGATAGACAGATATTAGACTTCCATATATTTATTTTTAATATCTCTCAAATGTTTTACTGCATACAATATTTTACTGCCCCTCACAGTGAAACCTAAAACTTGAATAGAAAGTCTGTCTGCATGCATAATGGAACAATGTATTTTTAAACAGCTTTAATGAAAAACTTTAACTATCATACATATACTAGTATTGTAGCTGACATTAATAGGTGTACACATGAGATTGGATGGCTTTAGACAAGTATTCCACCCAATATTTTAATATAATTCAATTTTAATAGTACTTAAGAATCAACTGTTGATGTATTAAGCTGTATTTGCAACAAATACCTCATTAAGGTTTCATAGATACAGTACATAGACATCTGTAAGCAGTAGGGGCAGTGAAAATCACCTAGATTCCAAATTCCACTTATTAAGAAGAAACCAACCCACAAACTCGAGGTTGTCATCTTGGGAAGGGAAAGGGATCAATCCCATACTGAGCAAATTGTGGTTGATGGTGTCCATCCTTTTCAGGAAGGTCACAATAACTTTATAAGCCAATAGAGAAATGCTATCTATTGTGAAATAATATTCCTCAACGGCCGCAGTACATCTTTTTTGTTTGAAGGGGATTGTCTAGCAGTTTCCAAAAAAAAGGATGGTATTTTAGGAATACAAGGAATTAGGATACAAGGCCAATGACCCACTCTTGCATTCAGGAGTATTTTCTAGGTCACTCCACACTTTATCCTAATAGGCCAAACCATAAGTATTGGTTACCTGAATGGAAGTTTAAAATCCACTAGTAATACTAGCTATAGGTATGAAAGCCTTACTGCCTCAGAGAGGTGCATTTTATTACGGTAGTAATTTGTGTAAGATTTGACTCAACACCATTTTGGAATGAGGCTGACTACACACTTCCAAACATTGGCCATGTAATTAACCAAAAACAGTAAATGCCTTCTTCTTCTTCTTCTTCTTCTTCTTCTTCTTCTTCTTCTTTCGGCTTCTCCAATTAGGGGTCGCCACCGTGGATCATCCTTCTCCATACCCCCCTGTCCTGTACCTCTGCCTCTTTCAGCCCTACCACCTGCATGTCTTCCCTCACCACATCCATAAATCTCCTCTTTGGCCTTCCTCTTTTTTCTCCCTCCTGGTGGCTCCATCCTCAGCATTCTCCTACCGATATACCCCATGTCCCTCCTTTGCACATGTCCAAACCATCTCAATCTCGCCTCCCTCACCTTGTCTCCAAAACGTCCTACATGCGCTGTCTCTCTAATAAACTCATTTCTAATCCCGTCCATCCTCGTCACTATCAACATACTCTGTCTTACTTCTACTGACTTTCATTCCCCTTCTCTTCAGCGCATATCTCCACCTCTCCAGGCTCTTCTCCACCTGCTCCCTACTCTCACCACAAATAACAATATCATCCGCAAACATCACGGCCCATGGAGACTCCTGTTTGACCTCGTCTGTCAACCTGTCCATCACCACTGCAAACAGGAAAGGGCTCAGAGCCGATTCTTGATGCAATCCAACCTCCACCTTAAACCAGTCTGTCATTCCTACTGCACACTTCACTGCTGTCACACTGTCCTCATACATGTCCTGCATCACCCTCACATACTTCTCTGGCACACCTGACTTCCTCATACAATACCACAACTCCTCTCTCGGCACTCTGTCGTACGCTTTCTCTAAATCCACAAACACACAATGCAACTCCTTCTGACCTTCTCTATACTTTTCCATCAAAATTCTCAAAGCAAATAATGCGTCTGTGGTGCTACTCCTCGGCATGAAACCATACTGTTGCTCACAGATAGTCACCTCTTCTCTCAGCCTGGCTTCCACTACTCTTTCCCATAACTTCATGGTGTGACTGATCAACTTTATTCCCCTGTAGTTACTGCAGGTCTGCACATCTCCCCTTTTCTTAAAGATCTGTACCAGCACACTCCTTCTCCATTCCAGTAAATGCAATATTGTTGGAAAAAGCCATGCTACCAGTATATAGCCACTGGGAAAAACTGAGTAGAAAAAACTCTAATGAGGGAAAAAAAGTACTGTCATGTTTACTTGTTTAATTTTTCATCACCCTTCCACTTACCATTTGAGACAAAAGCATATAGACTTCAGAATTAATAGAAAAAAGGCACTTCATTTGACATGATGTAAAACTTGTCTTACCACTACATCTCTTATCACAGAAGCGCTCCAGCCCTCGTAGTCCACAGGGACATGAGATCCCTGGCCATAGGGACAGTCAAAGCAGCGCTGGACATCATAGCCATGGTTTAGCAGCATCCGGAGCATCACCTCGTCCTTTAATGCATATTGTAGGGCCGAGGGGAAGTGTGTCGTATTTACACGTGAGTAGTAGTTCACATTCGCTCCATAGCGCAGGAGCGTGTTGATTAATTCATAGTTACCCAGGCGCATTGCTACTTGCAGACAGTTGACAGGGTCTTGGTTTGGCATAGCACCAGCTTTTAGCAGTAACCTCGCTGACTGCACGTCACTGTTTGCCACAGCAAAATAAAGTGCTGATCTGCGCTCATCCTCGTAGTTTCTGCGCACCCGCGGATGAAGCATGAAGTTGGGGTCAAACCCAGCATTCAAGAGCAGTTCAATACACTGAGAGTGTCCACCTGCAGCAGCTGAATGTAATGGGCTCATGCCGCTCTCCTTAATGGCCTCTTTTTTAGTTACTGGGATTAGCTGTTCCAGTGCCCTGTAATGACAGGAGAGGATAGGAAGCAAAATCAAGAAAAAAAAAAGTTAAAAAAATTTAACATCGCAAAAAGACATTTACTAATACACTGGTGGTCAAAAGTGTATGGACATCCAAAGGTGTCCCTTTCCCCAAAGAGCTCCCACAAAGTTGGAAGCACACAAATATCACACAATTTTATATTTTTGCATGCTATAACATCATAATTTCTCTTTACTGGAACTAAGAGGCCTAAACATTTTCCATAATGATAATCTGTCTGTGCACAAAGTTATCTCTGTAAAGGCGTAATTTGCCTAATATTTGCTGTTCAACAAGCACAAATGGGTATGACTGGTAAGGAGTCTATATACATTTGGTCATATAGTCTACTTTCAGAGAGTAGAGGAGCAAGAAAAAGATGTATGCACACATCAAGATGTAGACATATACACTATATGTCCAAAAGTATTGGGTCACCTGGCCATAAGTATGGTATGTGATTTTTGAGCAGTGGATTCCACAATTAGTCCCAAATTGCTTTTATAATTCCCTCCACTCTTCTGGGAAGATGTTCCACTAGATTTTGGTGTGTGCTTATGAATATTTGTGTCCATCAGCCACAAGAGGATTATGAAAGGCAGGTACTGATGAAGGTGAGGAGGCCTGGGGTGCAGTCAGCGTTCCAATTCATCCCAAAGGTGTTCAGTAGGGATGAGGTCAGAGCTCTATAGCAGGCCACTCAAGATTTTTCTCTCCAAAGCATATAAACCATATCTTCAAGGAGCTCACTATGTGCACAGGGACATTGCCATGCTGGAACAGTTTTGGGGTTTGAAGTTCAAGTGAAAGCAAAATTATATTATAGCGCATCTAAAGATGTCCTATACATCTGGGCACCTCCAGCTTTATGATAACAGTTTAGAAAAAAGAACCACATATAGCAGGAACGGTCAGGTGACCCAATACTTTTGGAAATATAGTGTATGTATTTAAAGTATGACCATTTAATATATTCACCATTTTACAACAGTTTTATTACAACTGAAAGAAGACTTTCCTATGAGCCAGGACAGACATTAGGCTTCATGTAAGAAACCCCCTATCACTCACAGGAGATGGCCTCGATAAGCAGCACGATGAATGGGTAGATGGCCTGTGTGTGTTGGATTGTTGGGATCAGCTCCGTACTCTAACAGCAGCGAGATTATATCAGGGTTTCCAGATGCTGCCGCATCAAACAGCACTGAAACAGACTCTACAGAGTGAAGCTTCGGCCATATGCTGGCCCCTATGAATGATAAGAGAAAGAGCATGATTTCAGGTAATTGCCTTATTGACCTTTTGCACAATTCAATAACAGGCTCATTTGTACATACAGCAAAAAAACATAAAAACTTTACTAATTTATGCCAATGTAGTCTACCAAATTCTCTTATTTTATATAAATGCCACCAATCACAGAATTATAAAAAGTACATTCAGCCAACAAAATACATTTAGCATGCCATGTTTTTAAATGTTATCCCATTACTTTTGCTATAGGAGAGAAAGGATAGAAGATTCATTCACCCATTGTTCATGCTCAAGGACCTACAATTGGCACATGATGTTGGTGGGATTAACCAATGAACTAAATGGGAGTTTCTCCTTAAGCAGCGATATTACAAAGACTATTATAAAGTTAAATAACCTTTCTGTAGTAGAATTTCCACAACATTTAGATGCCCAGCTTGGGCTGCAAGGCCTAAAGGTGTGCGTTCACTGGTATCACAGGCATCTGGGTTTGCACCAGCTTGGAGAAGCTGGTACACAAAGTCCTCTAGGCCCAAGAGAGATGCTTCATGCAGAGCAGTTCTCTGAAGGCTCCCTTTTTGGTCCACTGTAGCATTATAACGTAGAAGAAGGGAGGCCATGTCGTATTGATTATGCTTTATGACTGTTTAGAAAGGCAAAAAGCACACAAAAAATGATTCATATAAAGACAGGTCTGTACATAAACCATAACCCAAATGTCTTGCCTGTCTTTGTTATTTAAAACCAAGTTATTCATTTAAAATTTTCTGTTATCAAATATACAGTAGCATGATTTTTACACACCCGCAACTAATGCAGAGTCCTCATCTGCATTCTGACAATCAGGGTTGGAACCATACTGAAGCAGGAATGTAGCATTCTCTCGGAGGCCGTTAACAACAGCAAGAAAAAGAGGAGTCTCTCCTTTCAGTGTGCGGCACTCAGACGCCCCCCGAGGAGATGCTGGGAACATAATTCTTTCATTCAATAAAATACCCAATCTTTACTTTGAACATTTTCATCCTGCAGAATGAATAGTACTGGATAAAAGCACACAGACCTGAAAAAGTGATCTCCAAAATGCTCCTATTCTTTTGTACTGCTGCTTGATGCAGAGGGATCCATCCCCTATTGTCTGCCATAGTCATGGCTTCCTTGTGCTTCACAAGCATCAGCAAGGCATCCTCATTTCCTTATTTGATCATACAAAAGTATTGTATATAGGAGGATGCATGACCCAGAGTATTTGCCAAACTAATAAATTAGTAATTACTTAAATATTACTGGAATGAGTATTAATAGTGAACCAGAATATCACCTTTTCACATTTTGCAGTCATTTAAATATTTCCTTTGAACTTCATATCTCTTGCTGAAATGTCCTCTACATATATGAATATTCTGCTTTGCATATCTGAACATATTTTCCAAGACCTTATTAGTGAGGGCTCTTGGTTTCTCTTTATATTTTAGCCATTTCTTATGTTGTGACTGAAACTAATCAGTTTGCAGTTTCTGGCTCTTATCAAGTTTTGTGGCTTTCGCTGTATATCTGTAATGCATTGCATGTGCCTGGTGATTTACACGTAATTGCCTTTTAGCAGCATACACATGCAAGAGAAAATCAGAATTTTCCAAACTTTTATATATCTGATAGAAATATTAGTTCAGTTTGCATTTACACACATCTTTACTAACAGACAGCCCTTACCTGCACATATGGCTGTAAAAACTTCTTCATGGTCAATGAATTCTAATGTAGGATCACTGTGAAATAAAATCACAAGTGGTTCTATTTCCTTGGTCAAGTATACATTATGTCTTGTAAACATGGATAATGTCATGTGGAGTTTTACCTTGGCGTTCCATCTCTGCACTTGCCGAATTCTAACAGACTCTGTTCAATCATGTATTGCGTTGCTTCATCTTCATCCCACTCTTCCTCTTCATACAGACTTTCCATCTTTCACTTTTCATTCAGTGGAACCACAAAAGCCAAATGGAATTTAATGGTACCTCTAAAAGTGTGTGTCGTAATTTAAGATGGTTATAAATGGGATGAGTGTAGGTTTCACTACACACACCATACAGATTGGCCACAGTAATTGGATCATAGCAAAACATTTGCTAAGTGTGGTATTGTGTAATAAAAGCTGTGCTGTAGTTCTCATTACGGCTCATGCAAAAAGCCTTTATACAATTAATTCAAACATATGAGGTATAACCATTTCCTGGAAAACTAATGAATGCTCTGTGTGCTTCTTTTTCTTGAGTTTGTTTAAATAAGATGTTGGCTAACTATTTTGAATTGTAGTGATCTGATTTTGTAAACATGCAACACTCCATGCCATGCAGCACACCACTGATCTCGTAAAACCTTCCCACAGAGAACGTTTTAACGTACACAGATTTAGATGTATATGTTTTACCTTTCTGCAACGGACACTGCTGTTTTGTGTTGCACTTATAACCTCAGAGCGTTTCAGGCTCGCGTCAGACACACACCTATTAATATCCTGACAATTAAAAATATGCAATCATGAGACTAGTCCAGCCAACCCCTTTCTGACATGGATCACACCCTTCAGCTGACATACTGGGTGGTATAGGATATCAAGGCTGGCAACAGGAAAGCCATAGCAAACATTTAGCAGTAGCTGTAGTGTAAAACCTTCCAAACAAAATATACTGGCAGTTTTACATGGTGTAGCACTCAGAATACTCGTAACTGCAGTTTATCTTAAAATATGTAATATATATAGTTTAGCAAAAGAATGCAAATGATCAAAGTGCAAGGATTTAAGTATGTTTTAAGCACAAACATTTAGTCCATAAGAAATACTTCAAAGCATTCAGGAAATCATTTATTAGTAAGTTAACGGCTATAATATAAATTCATTAAACTACATACTTTAAGGTCAAAATGTTTGTCATTAATTATCAAGCTGACAGAGCATAGCCACCCCTCTCTTAATCCAGTGCTGTGGATGCCTGCTTGTGGGCAGCATCATGGAGATGACAAAGTTAGTGGAGTGACCTGTGGTGGATAAAGTTCCTTTACGCTCACTGGTCTTATAGAGAGGACAGATATAGATGTTTTGAGGTTGCCTCATAACCCGCTTATCCGCTAGAATATGAAAATCAAAAGACAATAAATAAAATAATGAGTTTTCTTGTCAGAATGTTAGATTATGACATTTAAGCTATTGTTTTATTTAAGAATATTTTGATGTTCACTCACTTGGCTTTATCCATATAACAGGGAGTGAGTCAAATAGGATTTTGGGGTACTGTTCAGCTAAAACACCACTGCACGTAAATAATGAAAAAAACGTCAAAATAGGCTTAACTGAAATGTGTGTAATTTGTTCTCGAATAAACAAACCTTGTTCTATCCCATTTGGCTCCATCCAGGAAAAGGCCATGAGTATAGACTCCATCATCAGGGGAGGTGTCTGAAGTATCAAACTGCATAACCTGCGTAATCAGTGGAAGATCAAAAACAACAAGAATGTTTTGAATACATGCTATTGAAAACTTTCTGCTAGCAGAGTATAAAAGCATATCTTGCAGCAGATACCTCATAGTCAAATACAAGAAGGTCAATGGGAATGGAGTATTTCCTGGCATAATTTTGCATGGCTCCTGTCAGGAAAGCTTGAGTAAAGAAGAAGCCTGACAGCCAGAATACATGAGGCTTGGTTGTATCATACCAATTCTGAAAGAATGCACAGAAAACGGTTTAATTTCTAGATACAGTAAAAGAGTGACAACATTAAATCACTGACAGACCATCTAAGCATCACATGACTATATTCGGTGCTTAGTTAACTTAAGTTGAAAATTTAGAAAACTGTTTTAATAAGAGCATTATTATTTTGTTTAGAACCTGCAGAAATTTAAGCCTAGCAAGTAAGTCGGTGATGTAGCTGCCCAGGGGCTTCAGACTGGAGTAGGAGCGCTTTGCCCACTTCTCTGGAACTTTTCCCAAGAGCAGGCTGTTTGCTATAGCCTCCAGCTCAGCATCCATTACGACAAGCCCCTTAATGGCCTTAAGCAGGTTCTGGAGGCTCACAAAAATTGTTTTGCACAAACTGAGGAAGAAAATAAGGACAATATAATTAACATGACATATAAAATGAGCAAAGTCAAAAGAATAATCCAATCCTGAACAACTTATAAGGACTTACTTATTATATCGTTCCATTTCCTGAACAAGCACTGTGTTCATGCTCTCTTCATACCGCACTGGGAATTTTTCAAGGGCAGCCTCGATATTGAAGTTTTCTGGAAGCTAGATATTTGACAGTGAAATGCTTCAATAAAATGCATTGTTTTACATAATAATTATTTATTATTTATTACATAATAGAATTATTTAACTACATCATAGAATGGGTAAATACTTTAGACAGAATGTCACTGGCAATATCCAGCAGGTTGTTGTCACTTGCAGAACTTCCGCCTCCATTTGAGCCACCTCCCTGAGTCAGGATCAGGGAGTCAAACAGGAGTTTTGTATGCTGCAGGTCTTTAGAGATGTCCACATTCTCATGCATACCAAACACCTCTGGATGCTGGGTAGAGGGCAGATTCTGCAAGTATACAAATAATTCAACTTTACATATCCATTTACTTTACATATCTTTTGTGGTTTCTGTGCATAAGGTGTTATCCATCATTTTCTTCACCCTGATAAAATCCACATAGTCTTCATAAATGGACTTTGGAGGTGCATGGTATTTTCCACTTGGAGAGAAGTTGTAGCGAGGGTTCTTGATGATGTCCTTATTGTAGAAGTCGGCCAGGATGGTCAGGAGGAGGCGGCGGTCCCAGTCATCTGTCACCCGCCCACCGTAGTTACACTCTCCAGTCAGATATGTAATGGCTTCAAAGGGAACCTCTTCATATTCATTCACAAAGAGCTGCAGAAAAGAAATGCAAAATCACAAATCAATCTGCAATCTTGATTATTTGCAGCTAATCTGGGGAATGAGTACATTCCCCAGTTACAATACCAGCTATGAAATTTTCAGTGTAAATAATTTATGTATATACAGTATATACTAATATATGTATTTATACATGCAAGAGTCTTCACCTGCAACTGCCGGATGCTAATACGCAAATCTGATTCATTAAATCCATATGGAATGTTCCAACCCAAGGGTCCAAATTTCTTCCTTTCCTGGACAAGGGCATGAAAAAAACAAACTCCGTACAGAAGCTTTTCCCAAACCTATAAACACAAAAGGGGAGTCATATCCTTGTATTTAACATGCCGATCTTATTGAACACAGAGTGTCACACTGTGTGTTCATTGTGTCACAAGCTACACTCACAGCTTCTTTGCCTGGACATGCTGAGAAGAACTCAGGGTCTGAGATAGGGTCTGATATGTAGGACTGTAGCAGATTCAACCTAAGACCTGTGGGAGGCTCATTTGTCATCTTCACTCCATTCTGCAGGATGGTCACTGGGAACTGTTACAGCAAACAGGCCAGGTTAAATTTATGTTTGATTAATACTTAATACAGTTATTATACAAATGTTTATTTTAAAGATCTTTTAACATAAGACTGAATTGCATATACACCATGAGGGAGGGGTAGCTGGTGAGCCAGAGACGGAAGTCTGAATGGCATGTGTCTGGGCTGAAGTCTTCACAGATTTTCTCAAGTGTGGACATCCAAGATACAGCCAGATGGCAGTTTTGTAGGCACACCCATGTGCCTTCTTCCATAGCAGACTGAATCATCTTTACAGCTATAGGACCCTGACCTTGTCCAAGAGAAATTGACTTGAACTTTGTACCAGCCATGTTCTTGTCATTTGCAAACTTCAATAAACCTATGGGGAAAAGAGGCTTCAACACTCAGCAAGTGAGTTATGACCAGGACAATAGTACTTTTTACAGTAATGGACAATACTTACTGGCCATAGGGTCTGCTCCTGGTGAGAGCACAAACACCAGTGGAATCGTAGAATTGGAATCATTGTAACTCCTACATAGATCAAACGGCGGTGGTTCAACAAACTTTTTACCCAGTTTGTCAGCCACATAACTGGTAATGGCTAGTTGAATCTGTGAAGAATTGTAATAAAGAAATTAAGATTATATTAATAATTAAGTAATATTTAATTATATTTAAATATAATGTATAAGTGAATATACTGTTTGTGGATATCTTACTTTATCTGGCCTGAGGCAGCGGTAGATGATCATTTTATGAAAGTCATTAAGTTTGTCACACCATGGGCTCGGTAAGGGAGTGTTATAAGGCTCCTTACTATCATAAATAGGTCGGAAGCTTTCAGGTGACTTGATGATACTCTCCCTATATATTCAAAGCAGAGACATGCAAAACCTGATGAGATGAATAAAAAGCCTTCTATGACTTGGATATATTTTAAAACAAGTTAAGCTTTAAAAAAAAAAAATACAGACCGGAGGCCTTGAAGGCCAGGCAGTTCACTGGCTCGACAGATCTCATCCCAGCTCTTTTCTTGGAGCCAGCTGGGATCAGGATTGGGTACATTATTCTGCAGACCCACTCCACCTGTGAGCAGGAACATGAACTCTGAGTACTTAATCTCCTTTTTGGCCCTGATTAAAACAGAGAGAAACAATCAAAACCACAATTTTTAAGGGAAGCAATATTATCCCATTATTCTAATAGCATCAATCACTTTAATTATATAAATTCATAAAAAATGTTTACTCAAAGTTGCTATGATGACATACAAGAGCAGATTGCAGCAGAGGAGGAAGGAGAAGAGCAGTTTGTCCTTTTCGAAGAGAGAGCGACACACATTGCAGTATAGGTTGTAGGTAAAGTGGTCCATCAGGTATCTCAGTCTCTTTTCTAGAATCTTTGACTTATTACTAGAACATACAATACATACTAATTAACATATGCCACATGGACAGAAAACTGTAAACCGTGAAAAAGAGCTGTTCAAATGAATGAGTTTGTCACCATATATTTAGTTACCTGTCTTGGATGGAGTTAATATATAGGTTGACAAACCAACTAAGTGAGTATTGATACATAGGGTCGATGTTGGTCAGGTCTGCAATGCTGAAAAACAGGATGGATGAGTGCTTGGCAATGGCTCTGTAGCCTTCCCTTGACTCTGCTATTTTAATTTCCGTCTTCTCTGCGATCTGAAAGGTCATAAAGTTTAAATCAATCACTGTCACAACAATGCACTGTCTTTTAAATCACTTTTTCTCAGCACCAGACCTGCTGTTTCTTGGAGATCTCATTAGACATTAGCTTTGCAGAGTCAAGGATCTGAATAGCACTCTCATCCTCCAGTATATTTCCCTCTGAGCTCTGTAAAGTCTCCAAGATTTTGTCCTCAATCTCCTTCAGCTGCTTCTTATTGGCAGCAGATTGAAGAATGAGAGCATTCCTCTCCTCTTCCAACTCTGGCCTATGAAACAAAAGTTAAGTATACACAATAATATTCAAGAATGTTGAGAAGAAACGCTGTGATAGCATACAAAAATCGATTAAAATAATCTCTTTACCACTGAACATCTCTGCTACTTAATGTGTTTTAAAGAGAGTCCCTGAGGCCCTGCAGGCCAAGCAGTTCACTGGCTGGACAGATATATATAAATAAATGTGTGTGTGTGTGTGTGTGTGTGTGTGTGTGTGTGTGTGTGTGTGTGTGTGTTTGTGTGTGTATAATACAAGGCTCTGTATTACCTTATATACTGTACGTATGCAATACATAAAAGCAAAGACGTGTGTGTAAATGCAAACTGAGTGAGCTGTAGCTATTTGTTTTTTTCTTCCTCACTCATACCACTTGTGATCTTTTTGTATGTTTCATCACCTCTCTTTAGCCACCATAATACCCAGAAGCTGGTCTTCCAGACCCTCTGGAGTGATCATGAAGTTGAGCAGAGACACTTTGGTAGCCAGCTCAGGCAGATAATGAGGGTTTCTGAGCTTAGTAGTGATATAAAAGCGGAAGTCACTGGAGTACTCAATCACACTCTCTCCTAGCTTAATGCAGTCCATACCTCCTAAATTTAGACAATAGAAAACAAACATATTTTACTAACTGGCCTTTCCTATACTTGCAGTCTATAGATTGGCCAAGCTTAGTATCAAGCTAAACTGTTTACAATATTTGTTTGATAATTATTTATTAGCATGAATTTAAATCAATATATCAACACCCCAATACCTTGTTTAAATATCTGTTTAAGCAGTAAGGGCTCTAAGGAAGGGTCCAGTTCTTCTCCAACATTCTCTAACAGCAGTGGAGTTCCAAACTGTATGCAGTTCTCAAGGGTCCTCATATAGTCTGAATCAGCGAGTTTTATTACATTAAGATTGTTCTCTCTCTCTGAGTTTTTCACCCATTTGTTGGCCTGGCCCTGTGGGTCAATCATCAGTGGCCTAAAAAACATATTTCAATATGCATTGACACAAAAAAATTTTGGGGGCCAAGCCTTAAAAAAGGACATTTAAAGGTTTTGCTCTGTGTTCAATGTATGTGTCAAAGTACCATCTTCTGGAGTTGCTCACTATAACTCCATTGTCGATGGAAAAGTTGTCTGTGGGTAGGCCTGAGATGTTCCAGGCCCTGATCTTGATCGGATCCCCAAGGGTTTTACTCAGAGAGAAGTCATCTGAGGATGGGATCTTCTTAGACTGAATATAAGCATATAAATTACTGTAGCTACTTTTATATTAGCTACACTCACTTCATTGAACTGGTCAATCATGCAACTTTTAGAGCCAGAACTATCAGCCTAGATAATAATGCAAAAATGTTTTTTTTTTTTTTACAATTATTTTACAACCATATCTAGCAATTGAAAATTTGAAAACTTGTGAAATCTATATAGGACAGACATTTCAACAAAATGTTTATTAACATGATGCCAGTTAAAATAATGCTGATTTGCATCCTGTCAGTGAATTTATTACCTTACAAAGTGTAGTCCAGTCTTTAGTACATTCTTGGCGGAATCCAGCAGTGAAGGCTCCAAGGTAAGCAATTACACCAGCAGATATCAGCACGTCCCCTGTCAAATTATCATATGTGTTCTGAAGGTCATCTGCAGCTGTAGACCACCTGAATAACACAATAAACACCTTTGATAATATCCATCTTGGAATTGCAAATTAATGTTTAAGTCATAAATGAAATGTCTTCAAAAGAAAATTACTTTTTTTTTTTTTACAAATATTACACCGACCTTGTCTTTTCTCCTCCTAAGCCCCCGATGAGCTTCTCAGCTCTCTCCAGTTTACGGGCACAAAGGTCCACCTGGAATTCTAGCTGAGCTTTCTCTTCAGTTTTCTCCTCCAGTGTTTTTTGCAGGGAGGCCAATCGGTCCTCCACTTCTTTGAGCTCTGCTCTCTTTTGATTCAACAGGGCCATTGTAGCAGCCAGTGACTGCTGGGCCACAGCCAGATTAGCCTTCTTAGGAGCCACTACCTATAAGTACATTAATTACAACATTACTTACAGTTTACTCCATGAATAAGCATCTTACTCAAAAACATTAATTGGGTTAAATTAACTTGGTAGTAGATTAAATAAATTAAAACAGAACCAACATGGAAAAGCAGTTTATCAGATTGAAAACACATACTTAAAACTAAGGATGAAGGTAGATAAACCTAAAAGCATCAGTTACGACTAAAAGAGAGCAGTAAAGATCTAATATGTAATAAATGGGGTGATACACAAACACCCACCTTTGCCACTCTGTCATAAACCTCCATGGCAGTGATCCATTTGCTTAGGCCCTCAGCTGCAGAAGAAGCCTTGGCCACTTTGTCTGGGTCAAAATCAGGGTTGGTCATATACTCACTGCGGATTTTGAGCATGACTTGTGCCTGCCACAAATTGATAGTTGAGAAATATACAGTATATCCAGTATACGATCAAAGAGTGACAGTCACGATCATACCAGTCTTACATATAATATACTTACAGGAATATTGTCCTTGTCATATTCTTTCAGGTCCTTGAGGAAATTCATGTCACCCAGTAGTTTCTTACTGGGTCCCCAATAGTCTTCTACCTGTGGTAAAGATGATATGTGGTTAACAAAGTAAATTAACAGGTTATCAGTTTCAAATCAGATTTGCAAAATCCATTTGCTCACCTTCTTTCCTGTTCCAGCAGGGTCAGGGATTTTCTCAGGCCTGATATCCTTCATTACACACACTGCTGCCATCACAAGCTTCACTCCAGATGGAGGGTTTTTCATAGACTTTACAATTGTAATGTCAGAGGGCTAAAAGCAAAGAAAGTAGTAGATAATCTTCATGATTGTGTGTATAATGTTTCAAAACAGGTAGTGTTTGTTGGAGGATCTTGGAAGAATGCTGACTTTGATACCTTCAGAGTATTAAGAGCAGAGAGAGCAGCTTCCAGAGCAGGGATAGCCTCAGCAAGGTCACTCTCACACTCATTTTTCAAGGCCTGTGCTTCATTTGCTTTTTGAGTAGCCGCCTCCTCATCCACACGGACAACTTTACTCTTAGCCTCCACTTCCACTGACTCTACCTCTATCACCTGCAACACATTTTTATTAGATTTTATTGCAATTAAAAAATATGCATATTTAATTAGCAGATTTAGTATACTCTTAGAAACACTGAGAAGATAACTTGGCTTTTCTTATATTATAGCTTTAGCTTAAATGTTCACCTTCATGATACTCATGTTATCAATCTTGGCCAGTTCTAGTTTGGGCTGAAGATCCACAAGCTCCTTCTTCATTTCCCCCACCTAATGAAATGCAAATAGTAGGAAATTTTCTTTATAGCTAAACAATAAACTATGTAATTAAAATTTATTCAAAATTTCAAACAAATTATTATATCAGAAATGTGTAAGTCAGAAAACGCAATACAAAATACCTGAGACTCAGCAAAATCCAGTTTGTCCAATCCATTAGTATACCTTCTTTTTGCCATCATTACAGTATTCCGTTTCTGTGTAAGAAGCAGCCTAAATGCAGCTATCAGCTCCAAGTAGGAAGTGGGAGTCACATAATTATGACGACCAAGCTCAGACAGAAACCTTGAAATATCACAAATTGGTTAAATGAGTATTAGATTCAAGTAAATATTACATTATATATGTCCTTCCTAAATTGTATGTTCAGTTTTACACACCTTCTGGACAGATCAGTAGCAGAAGTATGGAACGTTTTGCAGATTAACATAACTTCTAACTGTTCATGCTCACTCATCTCTAGCGTCTCTAAAAACTTTTTAGCGACTCGCTCCAATGCCTCTTCCGGCCATGGCTATAAGGAACAAACATTAAAAGGAGTACAAGTTGCTGCTAAAATATATAGGCTATTCACCTGTACCATGCTGTATTACCTGCATTTAATCTGCAACCTCTACAGCCAAAGTTTTCTTACCTGGAACCAGTCAATTGTGCAGCAGTTGATAAGAGATGGGAACTGTCTCAGGCGGTCTCTAAAGGAATCTCCAATAGGGCTGAATGCCACCACTATGTGCAAGTTCTCTTTGCAGCGGTTAACAAAGTAGGCAAACAGAGCCAGAGGGCTGAACTCTAAACTCTTATTTCCAGCTTGGGCCAAGGGCAGCACTGCCTAAAATACACAGGAAAAGGAGTGGGAATCCATTACACTGAGATTACTAATCTGTAATATCCCACTAATTAAAAAATAGAGCATGACAGGCTTGAGATATCACTAGTTATTATTCTTATAAAACACCTCCATAATCTCCTGCTTCTCATCCACAGCAAATATGTTTGGAACCTCGCCGGTGTTTAACAGACTGTCCACATCTTCTAAAAAGGCCTCCTCTTTTATTTGTGCATCTGTAAGTAGGAACACTGTTTTCTGGCCCTTCATACCTGCTTTTTTCAACAAAACCTGATAATGGGACAAACAGATCTTATTTATTGGCACACCAATTATTTCCTTACATGGAATGGTCTTACTTGACATAAATCACATTACCTTAAGGTCATCTCTCCACTCATTAATACCATAGTTCTTGGAAATTTCAGGCTGGAACAAGGTCATGCCAGCCATGAAGGTGGCTAGCTTTGTGATGGACTGACGGCCACTTCCACCAACTCCCACCAGCAGAGCATTTCCTCCAGGCTGCTTAAGCACACGACTGATCCTGGACAAGTGCTCTAGGACATAGCTGCCACAAACAATAAAGCTGTTTATGTCTATTCTATTTGATTGCATATTTAAATTATATAAAATTGTATTCTATTCTATAATATAATATAATATAATATAATATTATATTCCTAGTTATATTTACTGTATTTGTAGTGAGTCCATGACTACTACTCTGTTATAAATAATAGTTTAGTACCTGGTTACTTTAAACTCATTTATAAACATAATGTCAGGGAGCACCCTGCGCCGGCACCAGTACAAGCACCACCTCATGCAGGTGAATCTCTGTATCGAGATGCAGCCGCAGCGCTTTCCCACGGAGCGCGCGAAAATCGCGTTTCTCATCTCGCTGCTGTCCGGGAAAGCGCTAGCGTGGGCGCGCTCGCTCTGGGAAGCAGGCGGTCTGGTGGTTAACGCCTACGCGCCGTTCACCGCGCATTTCCTTGAAGTATTCAGCGCCGCCTCCGGGATTCTCTCCACGGCCGACCAGCTGCTCAGTTTACGTCAGGGTGACGACAACATCTCGGACTATAGCCTCCGCTTCCGCACTCTGGCGGCATCTAGTGGCTGGAACGAGTCGGCGCTGCTCGGTGTGTTCAGGCAAGGATTGGCTCCTGAGATAAAGCTCGCGATGGCCATCTATGACGACTCTGTGGGACTGGAGGGGTTCATACAAAAGGCAATCGGCTTCTCCCAGCGTCTCGCAGCCTGCCAGCCTCCACCACCTCTTTCGGTGTCTCCGCCCACTGCGCCGACCTCCTCCGGGGCTGAACCAATGCAGCTAGAATCGCAGAGACTAACCCGGCGTGAGCGAAACAGCCGCCTGGCCTCAGGTAGATGCCTGTACTGCGGTGGGTCGGGACATTCCGTCTCTGGTTGCCCCACACGCCCGAGTGAGTTCAGTTCGTTTACCTCCCGTCATTTCTTCATTGTCGAAGCTCACAGTAACACTACTAACCCCTGCTCTTTCCCTGTCGGTGCGGGCGTTGGTCGACTCCGGTTCCGCAGGGAACTTCATCTCGCAGGCCTGCCTCGACCGTCTCCAGCTCCCCAGAGAGAGGAGCTCCCAGGACCTAGCGGTACAGACTATACAGGGACACCCACTGGGGAGGGGCTGGGTGAAGTATTGTGCACCTTCCGTGACGCTGCAGGTTGGTCTGTTTCACCGTGAGGAGATACGCTTTCTGGTGCTCGAGGACTCCACGGTCAGCGTGATTCTCGGGAGACCTTGGTTACAACAGCACGCGCCGAGGTGCTCCTGGGACCCGTGCGACATCCTCGAGTGGAGCCCCCATTGCAAACAGCATTGTCTCGCCGGACTTCCAACCCGTCTCCTCCGGGCCTCGGTGGGTGCAACCCAGGTAGAAGCAGCGACCACCAACACCCAGGTGGAGATCCCCGAGGAATACCGGGAGTTCCGGGACGTGTTCTGTGCACAAGCGGCCACGCGTCTTCCCCCTCACCGGCCGTGGGACTGCGCTATTGACCTGCTCCCCGGGGCAAAGCTGCCCAAGGGGCGGATCTACCCCCTGTCTGCTCCTGAACACCGAGCCATGGAGGAGTACATCCAGCAGGCCCTCCGACAGGGGTTCATCGCCCCATCGACGTCCCCGGCGGCGTCGAGCTTCTTTTTTGTGGGGAAGAAGGACGGAGGTCTCCGACCCTGCATCGACTACCGGCAGCTTAACTCCCAAATCAGGCCACTCCCGTATCCCCTGCCACTCGTCCCCGCGGCTCTCGAAGACCTACGGGAGGCCCGGATATTCACCAAGCTCGACCTCCGGAGCGCCTACAACCTGGTGCGTATAAGGAAAGGGGACGAGTGGAAGACCGCCTTCGTGACGCCATCCGGGCACTACGAGTACCGGGTCATGCCGTACGGCCTCTCCATCTCCCCGGCCGTCTTCCAGGGGTTCATGAATGAGGTGCTCCGCTCCTTCCTCCAGAGGTTCGTGCTCGTCTACATCGACGATATCCTCATCTACTCACGGAGCCCGGAGGAACACCTCGGTCACGTAAGACAGGTTCTCGGAGCGCTCCGGGCGCACCACCTCTACCTGAACCTCTCGAAGTGCGAGTTCCACCAACCTCAGACCCGGTTCCTTGGTTACATCATTGGGGCCCAGGGGATATGGATGGACGAAGGAAAGGTAGGAGCCATGAAGGATTGGCCAGCCCCAACATCCATCAAGGAGCTCCAACGCTTCCTCGGCTTCGCAAATTTCTACTGCCGGTTTATCCAAGGCTACAGCCAGGTCACCGCTCCCCTCACCTCGCTCCTCAGGGGGAAGGCGCGCACCCTGAGGTGGACCCAGGAGGCTCAAGAGGCATTCAGTGAGCTCCGCAAGCGGTTCTGCCACGCCCCCATCTTGCGCCACCCGGATCCCGGAAAGCCCTTCGTTGTCGAGGTCGACGCCTCCTCGACCGGCATAGGGGCAACCCTCTCCCAATGGTCGGGCTCCCCTTCCAAGCTCCACCTGTGCGCCTACTATTCCCACAAGCTCACCCAGGCGGAGCGGAATTACGACATCGGCAACCGGGAGCTACTGGCTATCAAACTCGCCCTGGAGCAGTGGAGGCATTGGTTAGAGGGCGCCAAGCATCCATTCTCGGTCATCACCGACCATAAGAACCTCCAGTACCTCCGGGAGGCGCGGAGGCTGAACCCCCGACAGGCGCGTTGGGCCTTGTTCTTCACCCGGTTCCAGGTCACCTACCGGGCCGGGACTCAGAACGGCAAAGCGGACGCCCTCTCCCGTTTGTTCGGGCCCGAAGAACCCTGCGACCCTGAGCCCATCCTCCCGCCCTCAGTCATAGTGGGGCCCATCATCTGGGAACTGGACGAGGAGATCCGCTCGGCTGCGGACCAGGAAGCAGCCCCCGAAGGGGCTCCGGCAGGACGTGTGTTCGTTCCCACCTCGTGTCGACGCAGGCTGATCCAATCGGTCCACGAGGGGCTAGGGACCGGTCACCCAGGAAACGCACCCTCCAGCTGGTCCAGGGGCGGTACTGGTGGCCAGGAATGACGAGGGACGTCACCCTCTTCGTCCAGGGATGCTCCGCCTGCGCCATGTCCAAGGTTCCTCGTCACCTGCCAGTGGGTAAGCTCGTGCCACTCCCGGTCCCACAGCGCCCTTGGTTCCACCTGGGCATCGATTTCATCACCGACCTGCCCCGATCGGAGGGGAACACTTGCATCCTCGTCGTGGTAGACCGGTTCTCCAAGGGCTGCCGGTTCATCCCCCTGAAGGGCCTGCCCACCGCCTTGGAGACGGCTGAAGCGCTCTTCCACCAGGTCTTCCGCACCTTCGGCCTCCCGGAGGAGATCGTCTCGGACAGGGGGCCGCAGTTCACCTCCCGGGTCTGGAAGGCTTTTTTTCGGTTGTTGGGTGTAACGGTCAATCTCTCCTCGGGCTATCATCCCCAGACGAACGGGCAGGCCGAGAGAAAGATCCAGGAGCTCAGCAGGTACCTGAGGGTCTACTGCAGCCGGGACCAGGAGAGCTGGTGTCGCTTCCTGCCCTGGGCGGAGTACGCTCAAAACTCGCTCCGCCAGGACACCTCGGGCCTCACCCCTTTCCAATGCACGCTGGGCTTCCAACCGCCGTTGTTCCCCTGGTCCGACGAGCCGAGTAACGTGCCCGCGGTGGATGCCTGGTTCCGGGAGAGCAGCAGGGTCTGGGAGTCGGCACACACCCAACTCTGGCGGGCGGTTCGTAACACCAGGCGGCACGCCGACGCCCGGCGTCTGGAATCCCCACGTTTCCAGCCAGGGGACCAGGTGTGGCTGTCCACGAGGGATCTGCGGCTGAGGCTCCCGTGCCGGAAGCTGAGTCCTCGGTACATCGGGCCCTTCCGGGTCGTCCGGCAGATCAACGAAGTGTCCTACCGGCTGGACCTGCCGCCGAGGTACCGTATCCATCCCACATTCCACGTGTCATTGTTGAAACCTTACGTCCCGTCTACCTCCTTGCCCTCAGGTGGCCCCGACGCGCCCGTCCAGCCGGAGGTCGTGGATCAACCTGGGGTCTACGCGGTCCGAGAGGTGCTGGATTCCCGGCGGCGCGGGGGTCGCCTCGAGTACCTAGTGGATTGGGAGGGGTAGGGGCCGGAGGAGCGTTCGTGGGTGGTCAGGCAGGACGTGCTGGATCCGGCGCTCCTGGAGGAGTTCCACGCTTCGCATCCCCGTCGCCCGGCGCCACGGGCTAGGGGCCGGCCTCGTCGCAGGGTTCGGGCGTCAGGCGCCGCCCCTGGGGGAGGGGGTGGTGTCAGGGAGCACCCTGCGCCGGCACCAGTACAAGCACCACCAATGCGTAGCAGCTCGCCTGATTACTAACTCGGCGCACCTGCCTCTCATCAGCCGCTCGGCATAAATACGGCTCGTATGCTCCAAGGCGGCGTCCGTTATTGTTCGTTGCAATTCCTGCTGTCGGCATTTCGCTTCTCGGCTTCTGCAAAGGACTGTGCTCGTTTATGCGCGTGCCCGCGTACCTTCGGACTCTGCAGCGCATTACTTAGGACTACACCGCTCTATTCCCGTGTGTGTTATTCCCTGCTCTTTATTGTTTGTAAGTAAAGGACTTTGTGCGCATGCACTCTGGCTTCCGCCTCGATTGCCTAACACCTAAGGGGTTACATTTATAATGTTTTGCTCCAGTATTCATAATTGGAATAAAACTAAACACGAATGCATAATTCGACAGATAAAACACTCTCCTGTCTGTCTCGTTCTTGAATAGATTTTGAATCGAATAGATTTTTATAAACATTAGTGTATTTTAAGAGTTTGATAGAATTCAACAATTACACTACTGAAAAAGAATAATATTGATTAGAATTTGCAGTTCTATTCTCAGTACAGGCAATATGTATTAAATACTTCTCAGAACTTTTAATATAAATATAGACACATACTACAGTATACACAGTTATAGTACAGTAATTTTTTTTATTAAAAAAGAAATAGTATAAAATAAATTTCATGATTACTTCCAAGTTCTTAGTTTGTTAAGAAATATAAATACATGACCGGTATCTCTGCCATCTCCATGCAGATGTTTTGTGTGCTTACTTTGATAAATATTTTTCAGATTGCTTACAGTCATATTTAAAATAGAAGTTACCGAAAGATGACCAGGTTCATATGGTTCTTGTGTGTCTGGTTGTATTCTGCCAGACAGGACTCCACCACCTGACTGAAGCTCTCCATGCTAGGAACCTCTGCATATAGTCTCTCACTTGGATCCACAGCAGGAGTCATGTAGTCTCCAAATAATAAGCTCCTCATGTCCTCTTCACACAGCTAAAGTACATATATAACATACAACATGCTACCAGTTAATCATTTTAAATGACAACCGACTCCCAAATCACCCACTTGATACTTACAGGTTTTTTGTCAGATTTGAGGTGCTCAAAGACTGTGTCAAATTTTTCTTTAAAGTGCTCCTTTACGATGATGTTCATTAGTCTGTAGAGCCAAGCTTGGTCCTGGTCATTCACCAAGCGATCGTAAAAGACTCTAAACACCTCATGAACAAATAGGCGAATCAAGGTGTGCTTGCTCTCCAGAGATTCCTTCTTTAGCAGCAGACAGCCCTGCACTACACGTGAAAAATCTCTCAGGTTGAACGTGTAATGAGATTTAGCCGGGGTGGGAAGAAGGTTTTGCATTGCCTTTTTATAAACCTGTTCATATCACAGAAACAAAACACAAAGTGTATTTATGTTATATGAATTAATGGAGCATTCTCTAAACTAAGATTGCAAACGTACAGAATCTCAAAAGATGGTTCAGTTGTTTGATTTACCTCCAAGGTAGCAGAGACTATCTGGTTGCCTATTGTGAGGCAGTCAGTCGGGAAACCATTGTTGCGGAAGCAAAATGTAACCACATTAGAGAAAATTCGTGACATGGTATCATCACTAAATGCATTGATACTACAAATGTTAAAGTGGCGCAGGAAACGAGGGGTCACTGCATTCCTTCCACCACCAGGTAGACCCATAGCTGCGATTAGTTGCAGATCAACCAAAGTGATTTTGGAGGTGTCTTTTAGGTCATACCTGAAAGATAAACACACTTTTAACATACTAAAACTTATATTATCTTCTTTTATATAAACATCAGATATAAATAGATAATTTCCTAAACATACCAGTTCCCATGGTCGAAATACTGACGAAGCAGCTCAATTGGAGGCTGTGCACCAAACACTTCCATTGCTGGCATGTTCATATCATCCACAAAAATAATGCATTTCTTTCCCATTGGAGGTCCATATACTCCCTTTCTTCTTTTATCCAGTCTGGACATAATTATGTTCTAAAAAGAAGAAAATATTTCTCCACTTATGTGTACAAAGTAACCAACATGGCAGGAGAGCTGATAAGACTGGCACATTTTAAGCAACTTATCCTTGCATTTACCTGCGTCTGGTTTGCACTAGTGCGAGCTGAAAAGTTAATAAAGAATGGAAGGTAGTGCTCCTTGTCCAGGTTGTTCATCAGTTTTTCTTTCACATAAACAGACTTTCCAGTGCCAGTAGGACCAACATAAAGAAGAGGCCTACATATAATCAAAGATCTTAAGTATTAAGTATTTTATACATTTTTATCATAAACACAAATTAGCTTTAAATATATGCAAAAACTGCATACAGTATGCAACATATTCAAAAGGAAGACAATATAGGCCATACAGTCTAGAATATCGAAATAAGTTCACTATGCTCATTAAGTTCTCTTTTCTAATAGAACCACCTACTTACATTCCATAAGTAATACAACGGTCCATCAGGTAAGTGTAGCGCACAGTATCAATTGTAGGGACAATGATGTCTTGCACTTTGGTGTTCTTGTCCCCTAGTGTGACATTCTTTATTGATTCATTCCAATGAATCCAACGGCCTTTCCCTTTGAACTAAAAATTGGAACACAAAAGGTTATTAGTCAGGGTTATGCACCTTTTCTCAAAGAGCTATTGAGCTATCTCAGAGTAATAATAAAAATACAGTAATTTCATTACACACCTCGTAAAAATAGTCATAAACAAGACTCTTTTCGTCAAAAGGGCATTCCCATTTTGAAACAGCAGCAGGGATGGGCTGCTTGGCTGATTTCCCCATTATGATTTCCCTGAGAAACTTATCAAACCTTTCACGACTGTCACCATCACAGCATCCACCAACAGACCAAACCAAAGAAAAAGCAAAGGCAGCCTGTGTAAACAAGACAAAAATAAACATGTATATATGAAGTGATATACAGATAATCCACTATAATGTCAGATAAAATAGTAAGATGTCGTCATTTTCACAAGTTACAAATAAATACTTGCCATGATCCATGTACGAATATTCTTGTTTCCAGGTTCTTCATTTACAGGTTCCGTAAGAAGCATGTCAAGGAGTCGTGTAAGAGACACTACCGTATTGATATCACTGGTCGAGACCACCTCCTTTAGCAGAAACAGATGATCAGGTACAATAATTTGTCATCAATTTGCCAAATATCTGATACGTAGTAAAATACAATGATAATTAACACATCACTTAATTCAGGTGAGTGATGTTCAGCAAAGATACACATACCTTACAGTTCTTTCTTAGCATACTATGTGCTGGAGGGATCAGCCAATTAAATAGCTCCAGCAGCAGTGTGGAATACTCCTGGGTCTGAAGAGGCTGGGGTAAAGTTTTTAACCAGGAAGACACCAGAGGGGGCCATCCCAGCTGAGATGGTTCCATGTAGATCATTCCACAACGGCTCACTGTGGCTGGCTGAAACAGAAAGTCAATACTGCTCTTGACTAGTGTAACAGTATACCCCAACCTGGTCAGCAAATCCTCAGCAAATCCTGTTAATGACCCTTTAAATTTTAGATTAATTATATGTAGTATACAAGACAACACATTTCCATAATGATCAAGAGATCAGTAGTCCATTTATCTTACTGAGGCCTGTGATAGGTCCATAGCCTCGAAAATCAGACTCATTTGATTAGACATCTGGATAATTTCTCCACTCATGAGGCAGAGCTGCAAGACAAATATTATTTGGTCACCTGATTTACTCTGTCATGGAAAAGATTGGACAATGTACACAATTTTTTTTTTTAAATTCAATGTTAATACTGTTCAATATTTTAAATGAAATGTCATATATATATATTGCAATATAACATCTATAAACTTTATTCTAGATCAAAAGTTTACCTTTTTGTTGTCATCCAGCACAGTATTCATACTCTCAATCCAAAGTGTGTCAATTGGCCCATCGAACACCACCCACTTCCTGTCTGGGGTCTCTGCTGAGGCAAACTCCCGAAACACATTTGCCACAATCCCGTCTGTCCACTGAAAAAGAAAGAATACTTATACAAGACACATTTAAGAATTTTAATCAAATTCGCAGATTGATACCCACCTCATGAGACACTGGGTCAAACTGACCAAAAAGCTGCCCCATTGTAATGGATTTAGGGTTGACAGTAAGATATTGGACTTTCTCCTCTTCATTGTAGCCCCTCTTATTCATAAGTGTAAGTGTATCAGCTAAAACATGAAGTACTTTGGTTTTGCCAGCAAAAGGTTCACCAACAAGCATGAACCTAAAAAAAAACAGAATGTAGTATTGTCAAAATTCAGTGATTTGTGGATGTTGCCTTTCCAGCACTATTTATTTTAATTCCTGTCTAACTGGATAACCACAAGTGCTACACCATGGTTAGTGTTAATGTACTTGGTAGTTAGTACTAACTGCTTGAAAGCATCTATCTGGCCTAAAAAGCACTTATGCATTTGCTCAGGCTAATTCCTAGTTAAAGATGTAAATAGCTTTCAGTAAGGAAATAGCTGAAAGATAAAACTGAGTAAATCTAGATGGAGCATATGTGCTGCTTTGCAAAACAACATACACTTACCCATGGCGTACAATCATCATCTCATAAGTCTGTATAATTTTATCCAGGAAAATTGTCACAGGCTGGACATTGTGCTTTATACAGCATTCATGAGCACAATCAAGAAGAAGCTGAAACATAAAGGAATAATTACGAAAATGTTAGACATGTCAAACATTATAATATGAACAAACATTATTAGACCCCTAAATACTCACATGATAGTCGGCCATGGGAAGAGAAACTCCCGGGAAGAGGTCACTGGTAATTCCATTAAAAAGAGGGATATCATGGGAGAGAAACTTGGGCTCATTCACATCCTTAATGGACCGTAAAAGCTAACCAGTAAAAACAAAACATGAGTCTTGACCGAGACAGCATTGATTAATGATTTAAATATAATCAGACACTCTATTATTATTTCCCTTACAAGAATATCTTCATTCTCATTTGGAAATTTTAGTTTGAGGTTCCCTGCTGCCACCAGTACTGCTTTGACAGCTCTCATTCCATAATCATAGTGGAACTGGGAGGACAGCTGCTCAGAACACAACCTGTACGTCATTACAATCTTAACTGAAAGTGGTTTGGCGTCCAAGAAGCCATAAGAATACAGGGAGATCTCTGCGATCAGAGCATAGTTAGGTACCATCATTGCCACTGTTCTAAACAAAACCTAGAAAACACAGAGGACAACTATTATAGCATTTATTCATAATAGTACACAGAAAATAACAGTAAGACAGAAAGCTCAAGTAAGCAATCACATAAAAATAAAGCCAGCCAGGATCATACTTTAAGGTTATCAGGAAGCTCTGATCTTCCTGCATATCCAGGGTTCATGGTGATGGCTACAAAGCAATTGGGATTGAGACGAAGCTCTGTACCCTCAAAATCAAAAACCTCCAGCTTTGCCTCAATGGCTCTCTGAATGCACAAGATCTGCTGTGCCACTACAGAAAGCACCTCCAGCTCAATGCGGTTAAACTCATCGAAGCATGCCCAAGCCCCTGAGGATGCCAGTCCCTTAAAGAACTGCAATATGTAACAGAAACAAGTCAAATCAAAGAAGATAAAACTACATTAGTCAATGTACAAGTAATACTCTATTTACCTTCCCCATGGCTAAGTAGTCAAGTCCATCAGAGCAGTTGAACACTACACACTGCACAGCAAGGGCTTTAGCCAAGTCTTTAGTGGTTTCTGTCTTTCCTGTTCCTGCAGGGCCTTCTGGAGCACCACCTAAATTCAGATAAAATGCTCCAATCTGCAATAGAGACATTAAACTAACATGAATCAAATGTTGATTTCACGTGTTTTTCACTGTTATTAAAAGTATTTTCAGTTTTCCTTGTAACAGAATGATTAGACAATTGGAGTGGTTGGCGCTAGTGTTCAGGTTTACCAAAGTTCGGTAGCATCGGTCTGTTAAAGGTGTGATGACCAAACGAGGTGAATTTCCCAAATACTCATAAGCATACTTGACATCACAGTTTATGATGCAGACTCGAACATTTTCATTTGTCCAGTAGTAACGTAGCTGCGCTAACCATTGAAAATCTGTTTCACAAGAAACACCTGAGAGAAACAAATTAAATAAATATGGAAAGAATGTAACAATAATTACAAGTTACAATTTAGTAAGAGGCAATTACAAGTAATGTTAGTGTATAGCCAATATAAACGTTCCTATGCTAAAACAATAAAAAATATATATTTTTAACAACACAATGTACAGTTAAGTAAAAATAAGAATCAACTACATTTCTGAATTAAAATAAACAACCTTTCTGGATCATTTCCATTACTACATCACGGGCATGCACATCTATAGTGACCAGTGCTCCAAGAGTAGTACGAGTCTGTCTGGGCAGTTTTCCCCTGACTAGTTCCACAATGTCATTCAGCTGGCTCTGTAGCTGTTCATAATAATCCTTCAAACCCTGTCAATGAAAAGGAAAAAAAATTTAATTTTAACATCTGTATCTCAAAAATACTCATTCTGTGGTAACTGCTCTGTGTAAGACCCCATAAGTATTTCCTTACATTAATTCCACTTTTGATAGCTTCATGTACTTCTAGAGTCCAGTATATTTGAGAGGTACAGAGAGCCACCTGGCCAGGCCAATCACAAACCCACTGACTCCTTCTGGACTCTGGGTAAGCCTGTGATACAATATTAAAAGGTTAGAAGCTAGTACATATATGGTTTGGACATGTGCAGAGGAGGGACATGTGGTATATCGATAGGAAAATGCTGAGGATGGAGCCACCAGGAAGGAGGAAATGAGGAAAGCCAAATAGGAGATTAATAGATTTGGTGAGAGAAGACATGCAGGTGGTTGGTTTGAAAGAGGCAGATGTAGTGGACAGAGTAGTATGGAGAAGGATGATCCGCTGTGGCGACCCCTAATGAGAGCAGCCCAAAGAAGAAGAAGCTAGTACATATATAAACAGTACTTTAATGAACTGCAAAAAGATTGCATTACATATTATATAAAATATAAGAGATTCAGTCTCCTCCGGAAGTAGTGGAACAACAGTTTGGTTGCATCCTACAAGATGCAAAACACTCAGCAGCAGTAAAAATTGGAAGGTCCGAAGGGAATTTACAAAGAAATAGTGATTTCTGGAAGCAAAAATAATGAATCTGCTCATAATTCACAATAAACAAACTTACGTATGGAGGTACAAGCATGGTGGAATTAGTGTTATGATTTGCTTGCGTTTGCAAGGCTGCTTCAGGAACAGGTTTATTAAACTTTCCTGATGATGTAACCGAATTCAGAAATCTAGAGTAACAGTGTGTCTGCCAATTTACAGAGACATTACACCAATCGAATTAAGATTAACTTCCTCATGCAGGAAAAGAAAAACCAAAAAGTGCCTACCCAACAAATGATTTCATCAGAGAAAAAAAGTGGAAGGTTTTAGTCAAATCAATCATCAGACATTACCCAAATAAGCATTCGTTTCCCCTTATGAACAGGCTGAGGGAAGAAACTCCCCAAAAAACAAAAAAGAACAACTAAAATAATGCAATCCTGGAAAAGCATTGCAAAAAAAAAATGCAACAGACTGCTGTCAGTGCATTGACTGTTCGATGCATTTATTGCAGGCAAAAAATATGCAACCAAATTTGAAGTGTTATTCACGATAAACTACTTTTGTCTGTTCCAATTCTTTTGCTCACCCTAAGACAGGGTGATCTGAAACCCAAAGGTGACATGTTCTAAGTTGCTTAACAAATCTAGATGTACTGTCAATATCATAAAATGAAAAATATACTGTCTCACAGTTACCTATTGATCTCAAACACGAATATCAGGGTTTAGTGTATAGCAAAATCAAAACTGAAATTACTTTCAGGAGACTGTATATACATATATTTTTTACAGATTCAACACATTTGCTTAAAAGATTTTATAATAATTTTTGTCTTGAATAATAACAGAATACATTTATATAAAATTTCTCACCTGTCTTGCACGGTTAATTACATCCCTAACACTACGCAGCATTACATCCTCCACCTGCACAAGCCACTTCTCCACTGCTCCCCGTGCCTCTGAAGTGGAGATAAGCTGAATCAGGCCCACTCGCTCACCCTCACTACTATACATGGCCTGGATATCTAAGTTGGGCAGAAAATCCAGCTTGGCGATGCCCTCAAAGCATTTCTTCAGGTGAGGCTGTACACGCAGAGGGTCCTTGGTTTCAGAGAGGATCTCCAACATTTCATCATTTGACAGGAAGAAAAAACTGAGGGATTAAAAAATAAAGCAAAAAGTTCCATTTCGGGGTCAGTTTTGTCAATATGGTGATAAATGAATATAGCTTGAAATACAAACTCTTTACAAATACAAACAAGCCTTCTACCGTGGAAAGAATAATCTTTTCTCCTCAAGGTATGCATTTAATCCCTTCATAATTTTGTCCAGAAGGTCATTTGAGTCCTGAAGCTTCTTAAGTAAGCCAGGTAGTGAAGTTGCTGGTAAAACCTGCAACACACAAGATCACTGTGCTCAAGTTTGAAAAAGTATGTGAAAATAGTGAACCCAATTGGAAATTAAAAAAAGTAGCAAGTAAAAAAAAAGCAAGTTGATGTTATAGTAATACCGACATGTTACCATTACCTTTGAGTCTTCTACACAGTGTCTCATAACTTCCTTCCAATGTTTGTCCACTATCTGGAATAAGTGTCCCTCTTCAGGCATCTGCTGCATGATATCCTGTGAGCTGAAGATAGGATCCAAGTAGAGCCACTGGACCTGCACCTTCAGCCACTCATCTATGGTGTCCTGGATATGGATCAAACGTTCCTCCCATGCCTAAGCAGCAACAGTGATTAAAATGTTTTTATTGGCCATAGAATTAAGATATAGACAATGCAGCAGATCTAAATTAATAGTTACACACCTTGCGCCAACATACCAGCATACAGTATCTTACAAAAGTGAGAATGATCTTCTATACCATACCATAGAATACCATACAAAAGTGAGTACACCCTAAGTGATAACAGCTGTATGTCAATTACCCATGGTAAGTCACATGCTCTATTCATTCATGTTCATGTTTTTGTCTGCTTGACATGACCATACAAATTTGTGTATCTTGTATTAGAGCATTTAAAATTTGGTGCTTTGAATGCAATTTTCTCATACTGAACACAGGATGTTCAACATGGCAAAGAACTCTCTGAGGATTTGAGAATTAGAATTTTTGCTCTCCACAAAGATGGCCGAGGCTATACAAAGTTCAGCAACACCCTGAAACTGAGTTACAGTACAGTGGCCAGGGTCATACACAGGTATTCTAAGTCCATCAAAAAAGTTGAGTCCTCATGCTGTGCATCAAGTCCAGATGCTGGCTTCAAAATACAGACGCATAAAAGTGTAAAGCTGGCTCATAAGAAAGCCCACAAACAGTTTGCTGAAGACAACCTGTCCATGAGTATGAATTACTGGAACCATGTCCTGTGGTCTGATTATTATATAAGACTAAGATAACCTTGTTGGCACAGATGGTGTCTTGCCTACAGTCAAGCATGGTGGTGGTAGTATCATGGTCTGGGGCTGCATGAGTGCTGCTGGTACTGGGTAAATGTGGTTCATTGAGGGAAACATGGATTCCAACATGTACTGTGACATTTTGAAGCAGAACATGATGCTCTTCCTTCAGAAATTTGGCCGAAAGGCACTTTTCCAACATAATAACAACCCCAAATACAAGATGACAATTGCCTTGCTGAGAAAGCTGATGGTGATGGTGATGGAGTGGCCAAGTATGTCTCCAGACCTGAACCCTTTTGAGCAAGAGTGGAAGAGGATCCTAGCATAAGCCTGTGCAGCTCTGGTGAATTCCATGCCCAGGAGGATTAAGTCAGTGCTAGATAACAATGGTGCTCACACAAAATATTGACACTTTGTACACTGTTTTGATATGTTCACTTAGGGTGTACTCACTTTTGTTGCCAGTTATTTAGACAATAATAGCTGTATGTTGAGTTATTTATAGAGGACAGTAAATCTATACTGCTTTTCTGTCTTCTAAAAATTACTCAACATACAGCTATTCTATCTGTACAACTAGTAAATCTATACTGCTTTACTGTTCTCTAAAAATTACTCAACATACAGCTATTATATTTATACAGCTAGTAAAACTATAGTGCTTGAGATGGTTTGGACATGTGCAGAGGAGGGACATGGGGTATACTGGTAGGAGAATGCTGAGAATGGAGCCACCAGGTAGGAGGAAAAGAGGAAGGCCAAGGAGGAGGTTTATGGATGTGGTGAGGGAAGACATGCAGGTAGCTGGTTTGAAAGAGGCAGATGTAGAGGACAGGGGGGGTATGGAGAAGGATGATCTGCTGTGGTGACCCCTAATGGGAGAAGACGAAGAAGAAGAAGAAGAAGAGGTAAATCTATACTGCTATACAAGTTGCACATTGACTACTCTAAAGTATATTAAATTTTCATTTCTATATTATTGCCCATCGAGAATATATTTAAAAATGGTTGTTGAAAATTGAGAGGTGTACTCACTTCTCTGAGATACTGTAAATGCAAAGATCATTTTCATACAGAAATGTGCAATAGCAGTACAAACAGGGCCAAATTACCTTGATCTCTGCCTCAAAAGGCTTGATAAAGGGGGAACCCCTCATAGTCTGGGTTTTCACTATCTGGTCATCCAACATGGACTGAATTTCATCAACTGCAGTAAGGATAGATACACCAGACTCCCTATATGCATGATGATGGAAAGACATAGCATCCCATGCCTCCACCATATTCTGCATGGCCTTCTCCAAAGAGAATTCCTAGATATACCAAGAATAACTGTATTAATAATTTATCTTAAAGTATAGCTTAAAATAATTTAATTAATAATTTTAAAGTTAAGCTGAGATACATGGCTGCCGTAAAGAGGATTATGTACAAAATAATGCAGAATGTGCTATTCATCGAGTGTCTCACTTTGCTGGCAGCAGCACTAATGGTCTCAAACTGCTCCATGTAAGACGTGAGGTTCTGTTTTAGGACTTTACGCAGTGTGGTGCCTGAGTTGGGCATCATGTCATAATTCACAATTTCTGACATCTGTTCCCAGTGCCGAACTCTTATTCCAGGATTACACAGTATGGACACTGTTGGGATGTATTCCTTTGAACAGAAATATTAAAGAGGAATGAGTTCTTTGAGACAAGAAATGAACAGACATATAATCTACAGAAATTAGACATTGTGCACCTTGAATTCTTTTATTTGCTCCATGACTTTGCAGCAGATTGCAGCACTAGTACTCTCCTGTTTGTTTTCATCTTCTTCTCCAGCCTGTGTTTTTACAGTTACCATGGTCCCTTTCTCTTGCTCAGCCTTCTTCTCTTTCTGCTGGAAAAACTTTAGACTCTTATAGATTTCTCGAAGAAACTCATCCACTTCTGCTTCAATGCTTTCACCATTCAAATCTAAAAAGGAACCATCCATCCATCTATGATCAGAGATAAAAGAAAAGACACAAATAGGTATGCATTGAGTTAGACATAGTAATTAAGTCCATACCAATCTAAAAGTAAAAATACTGCATCTTCTTTATAAAAAGACTTAAGTAAACAATACATTAATGATTGAACAAACCTCTTCTCACTGCGCTGCCATTTTAGTACAAGTCCAAACAGCTTTTGATATGGCTCAATGTTCTCTTTGATTATATCAACCTCTGGAAAAACAGTTAGGTCCCAGTTGTACAAAGCCTCTTCTTTGTTGATGAAGACAATTGACTCCTCGATCTCCTGAAGCCTTTTTTGCATTGTTCTTACATCTGTCACATACTGAACAAATAGAATTGGGTGGGTGTTGTCATTATCATTTAAGAAGCTCTTCTAATAATTAGAAAACCTCTTTTATAGGTGTTATGTCGTTTTTACCTGTTGCATCAATTCAAGCTCTGAGCATTCTGCAAACTCCTCAGTCCTTCTGGCAATTTTCTCCAGCTCCAGGATCAGCTTTTCCCTCCTGCCCAGCAGCTCCTGCTCTCCTTTCTGCTTGGCATTTTCCAACACCTATACCACAGAACCACAAGAACTATGAGTGGGAGAGAATTGCATAGCCTACAATACTTAGATATGTCTTAGATTAAATCTAAATGTGGCCAAATGTGAAGTAATACTGATGGGCAAACATTACCTCAGCGCTGAGCTCAAAAATTGGATTAATGTTTTGTGGCCACAGCAGTAATGCTGAATGAATCTCCAGGTCTTCTGTATCAAATATGTGTACATCCAGTAGGTAATTTAATCTATGAAGCACTTCCTAGACAAAATATTGATTACTCCTGTTATTATTTTTGTGGTTGTATTCTGTGTAGATAAAAATAAAATGTTAAGTGCTCACCATTATCTTACTGTCGAGCTCTTCAATTCCCTTGCTCTTTGCATGACCAATATACGCAATCAACTCTGTCATGTCTTCTGTTGTGTTTGGTTTTTTTATAGCATTGTCCCGAATGGTCTCAAACTCTTTACAGATTCTAAAAAAAAAAATCAATACAAAAGTTTTTCCACATCATATACTGTTTGATAAACCGAATACAAAAATGTATTAATTAAGGACAAGATGCTAAGATGTCTATGTAGACTTACTGAAGACATTGTTCACGGTGTGTGCTGACCAGTTGCTCCACAAGGATTTGAGCAAAAGTCTGTGCTTTCTTTGACAGCCCTTGTCTGAGTTCCTCGCAGTCCAAGCGGATCATGTCAAAATGAACCACGGAGGGGAGACTAGAAACCTCTTTGGACAGTGCACGGAACACCTCCACTTGCTAAGATATAACAGCACAGTCAGATGCACTGCAACACATTACACATTAAAATACTCTAATTGAAGCCATGTTATACATCGACCAGGCATAACATTATGACCAGTGAGGTAAATAACACTGATTATCTCTTCAAAATGGCACCTGTTAGTGGGTTGGATTTATTAGGAAGCAAAGAACATTTTGTCCTCAAAGTTTATTTGTTAGAAGCAGAAAGAAATGGGCCAAAAATCGGTATGACAAAGATCAAATTGTGATGGCTAGACGACTGGGTCATAGCATCTCCAAAAATGCAGCTCTTGTGGGATGTTTCTGGTCTGCAAGGGTTCAAGAAAGGAGCAGTAATGAACCGGCGACAGGGTGATGGGAGGCCAAGACTCATTGATAAACGTCTGGAGCGAAGGCTGGCCCCTTTGTGTTCAACAGACGAGCTATTGTAGCTGAAATTGTTAATGCTGTTAATGCTTGATGGTTCAGGACTGTTTTGGCAGCAAAAGGGGGGCCAACACACTATCAGACAGGTGGCCATATAGTTATGCCTGGTCGGTGTATGGGCATTTACCTCAATATACTGTTCAAAACTGTGCTCTTCCTCTATAAATGTCTCTACCAGATTCTGTGCACTCCCATTCACTAGCCAACCATAGTTGTCAACTACAGAAAAAAAAAAACATTTGGGGTAAATCAACAAGCAGGTCATCATAAACAATTGTAGTAATTAACATAATTTTTTTTATACCACATTTTATACCAACATTTTTTTTTAGATATGTGGTATTAAGACTAAAATAAAAAGTGCAAAAATCTCACAATAATACTGAAAGTGTTTCATGGGTGCCTCTAGGTTTTTGCGAACAGCATTCCTCAAAGTAGTCTGTGCCAAAGTGACAACGTGGTCTGCCAGTTTAGCATCAACCACTGAACTACTGTCCTCATCAAGCCAGGATTGAATAGTCTGGACTTTCTGTGGAATGGTAAGATCTGTTTAAATACCACTATTCTCTCATGACTGTTTTTCTGGGAATATGAGTGTGTTGTGAAGATATGACATATCATATTTGCTAATGGTACATTGGCTAAACTAATATGTAATTTATTGTGGTTACTATTATAAAAGGGAGTCAATTACAAATATGACAAACTAAAAATTTACCAACTTTATTCTAGAGAAATCAGGATACTCATTAAGTTCTAAAACAATTGCATTGAACAAATTAGGATAATGTAAAAAAAAAACAAAAAAAAACCAATATTGATAATAATAATAATAATAATAATAATAATAATAATAATAATAATAATAAACAGCTCTATACTTTTGTGAATTTTTCATTTATTTTTAATGAAAAGAAATTTGAAGGTTAATGGTTTCAATTAACTCACCCTGTTAAATACATTGCTTAAATAAGGTAAAGCTGGTAAAGTTAATCAAACATAACCTTTGCACACCTGCAAAGTATTGATGATTGATTGAAGAATATCTAACACAGCCTCCTCCAGATCCTGAAAGCTTGGATAGAAGTCCATCTTTTCATCATCAAAGGTCAAGTCCATCTTGAAGAAGAGAAGCTTCTGCTTGTTGAGTGGTTCAAACAGACTGACAAATGCCTCCACACTTTTCTCAATCAGAGCCTTCAGCTACAAAATGGAAAATAATTGCCACTGTTATATCTCATCCAGACTATAGACAACTTTTTTAAACTTCCAAGACTCACCTGGTTAGAGAGAAGTGTTGAAACACAGATATAAAAGGCATCAAGCTTTTCTCCTTCAATTTGTTGCACTGTGGCATTGCTGATAAACAAGTGAATAATCTTTGGAAACCAAGTGCTCATGAGCTTCTTCTCAATCTTCTCACACTCCACAGACACTTTGTTCTTTAGGTGGTTACAGTCCACGGGCCCTGTGGACCTTTATTTTACAAACACGGTTGAAAATTGTACAAATCAAAAGCTTAAATGGGCCAATAGAATAATTCTTTCATTCAGAAAGAAAAAATATTTCACATTTGCAGTTTTGAAATGTCATATCTGCATTTTACAAGAAAAAAATTATTTGCTGAAATGTTGCCTTGTTAAATATCTTAAAACACATGCCTTTACAGTTACAGTTGATAGACAATACACAATATTTTACCATAAACCCAAGAGTTGATTATTTCTTGCTGATGTAGAGAGTCAAATATAAAGACTTAAACCTAAAAGTTTGTAAACTTTTATGGTTCACCAAGAAATAAAGCAGTTTGATTTGGAAACCTAATTATTTCTGATATTTTTGATAGGATGAACATGATATAATTTTAATATACTTAAAATATTAGAAGGGGGCTACAGTGCTTTTAATCAAAGCATTTATATTGCTGCTTTACAGTTTCAAGCTCAATTCTGAGGCCAATTTTTTGGTGTGGAATTTCACACCACCCAGTGTTTGGTTTACTCCAGGTGCTCTGGTTTCCTCCTACTTCCCAGAATTAAAATTGGACATCATTCACTACATTGCCACTAGATGTAAATGAGCACAGAACCTACCAGGATATTTTCTAGATTCACTGAAACTGTGACTTCTATAAAACAATAACTATTCTAATATTTGAAATGTGAGCTACAAACAGAAAAAGCAATACCTGCAGTCTGAGAGATCAACCAGAAGCAGCTGAGAAAATGTTATGTGACAGGTTTCCAAAATGACTTTCATTACTGGGTGTAGGATGTGCAAGTTCTCTTTGATCTTCTTTCGACTTCTCTTAAAGCTGCTATGCAATGGCCTGCTGAAATCTAAAGTTCTAAAAGTGGAAACAATTCTAATCAGTGATATAAATCTAAAAATCCATATTTATGTCTTTGTTGGGGTTTAAGGATGCATTATTAGACTCACTTGGGTGGAGGTGGATTTTGTAAGAGAGCATCTGTAGACACCTGTCGCTTTTGAAGGATGTTTTCAACTAAAGAATAAAAAAAAATTTGTAAGAATAAACTTTATTTAACTAATTATGTATTAGGTTGATTGTTTAAATTTGTACAATAATATTCTGGCTATTCATTAAAGTCAAACAAAAGAATTGAATTCTATGTTGACATTATTTGTAGATGTACTTGTTTTGTTTTTTTTATTACAAAGGTTTGGATTGACCTTCATTCAAGTGATCAGTTAAACAGACTAATAACTATAATCACATAATAATAATATGCAACTTTCTTAATGATTTCCTGTAGCATATTTTTACAGCTCACCTGTGAACTTCACCATGGTGCTACAGAAGTTCTCACCGACTTCTTTGCATAATTCCTCTAACAGCTCGGTTCTTCCAGGACCTAAGCAAAGCTGAGGTGGTATTAGGCTTAATATGTTGTCCATCCACTGCTGCTGAATGGGTACAATGGGTCTACTTTCGACACACTGCTTTAAGAACATGGAGTTCATCTACACACATGTAACATGGAAAGATGTTGCCAGGGTGAAAAAAAAATTGCTAAAGACTGCAAAATCTATGGTGTACTGTATTAAACAGAATAAAATGTACATACATGCTGTTTCCTTGCTTCGCTCATCATCTGTAAAAAATGTTTTGTGTTTGAGAGCAGTAAAAATCAAGGAGTAAAAATAATATATAATGTGAATGTATTTAAAATTAATTTATTACTGTTGGGGGAAACTCGGGTTCACGGTATGAAGAATCCATTGCGGTTGTGTCCTTGGCCTTTTTATAGACTTCTACTGCATTCGCAACCCTGAAAAAATGTGAATGTGAAAAAAAATGTAAATAGTAAGGGCTATTATTAGTTAGATATTATAATACTGTCCCAACAAATTAAAATAGTTTGTAGAAAATCCTACAGCATAGCATTTCTGGCACCAGGTTTAATGGTACAATCTTTAATGATTTTAGAAATAGAATCTTCTTCTTCTTTTGCCTGTTCACATTGGGGTCGCCATAGCGGATCATTTGTCTCTATACTACTCTGTCTACATGTGCCTTTTTCAAATCAACTACCTGCATGTCTTCTTTCACCACATCCACGAACCAATTTTTTGGCCTTCCTCTTTTCCTCCTTCCTGGTGGCTCCACCCTGTCCCTCCTCTGCACATGTCCAAACCATCTCAATCAGGCCTCTCTCACTTTGTCCCTAAAACGTCCTACATGCGCTGTCCCTCTTATAAACTTGTTCCTAATCCTGTCCATCTCGTTACTCCCAATGAAAATCTCAACATCTTCAGCTCTGCTACCTCCAGCTCCACCTCCTGTATTTTAGTCAATGACACTGTCTCTAAACCATACAACATAGCAGGTCTCACCACAGTCCTAAAAACTTTCCCTTTCACTCTTGCAGATACCCTTCTCTATCAGGTCACTCCTGCCACTCTTCTCCACTTACTCCACCCTGCACACTTTTCTTTAATTCTCTAACACACTTTCCATTACTTTGCACTGTTGACCCCAGGTACCTTAACTCATCCACCTTCACCACCTCTTCTCCCTGCAACCGCACCTCTCCACTGCCCTCCCTCTCATTCACACACATGTACTCTTTCTTACTCCTTCTGACTTTCATTCCTCTTCTCTCCAGCACGTACCTCCACCTCTCCAGGCTCTTCTCCACCTGCTCCCTACTCTCACCACAAATCACAATATCATCCGCAAACATTATAGTCCATGGAGACTCTTGTCTGACCTCCTCCGTCAACCTGTCCATCACCACTGCAAACAGGAAAGGGCTTAGATCCTATCCTTAATGCAATCCAACCTCCACCTTAAACAAGTCTGTCTTTCCCTTTCAGGAACTCGAGCTGCGTCGCAATGCTTTGGGAACGCTTCTGCGTTGTCCACGTTTTGAATCCCATTTGTAATCTGGCCAACGGAGAGACACGACGTCACCAGCAAGGTGACATCACGACCAGAAAGCTACAAAACTCACATTTTGTTTGTTCAGGAAGTGCTCTCTGTGTGTTTGTCCCCCTTCAGGTAAGTGGTAAATGTCCAAAAAAGCAAGCGATCGTTCCGACTGTTCACAAAGCACAGTCAATGTGTCACTTGCTTGGTAGCGGAGCAGGTTAGATCGGTTCCTGAGAAAGTTTCGCACTTTGTGCTTGCATGTCTATGCGGTCGCTCCGCCCCCAGAGAGCACTCTTGGGGGAGGGTGCTTTCCCTTGCGGCTCTGACCATGCTGTTGCTGAGGCAGGCAGCGTCACTACCTCCATGCCGGGGTCTGCCTTTTTTCCTGATCTGCACACTGAGGTCTCCAGATCCTGGGACAGCCCATATGCGGCCTGCCTCTTCACCACACGTCTCGCTGTATGCTAACATACACCTCATTATACGGTGCCCGTCCCTGCTCAGCACCACCAGGAGGTTGAGCTGTTAACCCTGCCACAGAATATGCTTCTGGGCACAGCCAACTCAAGCGGGCGTCCTCCTCCTCCACCTCCGCCCGGTTTCGTAGCTCCAGCCGCTCTGGTCGGGTCAGAGGCCAGTCTCGAGAGACTGGTTCCCTTTAGAGATTTCCTGGCAGCCAGGGAAAGCCTGCCAGACGTGTCTCAGTGGGTCCTGTGCACGGTCGAGGGGGTGTGTCCCACACTGGTGGGACCCAAGCAGGCTCTGGTCCTGGAACAAGAAGTAATGAGCTAATGAGTCTCAAGTTCAGGATGCTTACCCTCAAGCAGGTCGTGTCTCAGTTTAGGTCCGAGGACTGGTTTGTCACGATAGATCTAAAGAGCGTATACTTCCACATATCTATCCTTCTGGAGGCACAGGACGTTCCTGAGGTTTGCTTTTGGGATGAAGCTTACCAATATAGGTCCTCCTGTTTGGCCCTGCGGTCTCACCCCCCACCTTCACAAAGTGTATAGGCCCAGAGACAGAGGGTTCTCCCGCAAAGGCAACCCACTCCGCACTGTCAAGGTCTCGCGGTGAGCCGTTCGAGCCTTAGATATGTGGGGGTTTCTTGTTGTTGCATAATGCTAACGAAGGATGCGTCCCTCACCGGTTGGGGAGCGGTCATGGGTGGACCACCGGTCACGCCCCCCCTCGGCATTCAGCACACTCGCAGCGCCTCGCCTTCATACTAATTACCTTTACCTGTCTCCAATCTACACCCTCCCTTTATAAGGCCCCCGTTCACACTCACTCACCGTCCGATCTACGGTTCATTCTGGCGATCATCCCTGGACTACCTGTGTTTCGGAATATACCTGTTTTCCGGTACATACTGCGTTTTAGCTTCTGTTTGTTTTTCAAGGCTAATAAACGTCCTATTCGTATTTGGTTATATACGGTTACGGTTTCCGACTCTTGATCAAAACGTGACAGAAGATCGGACCAATACCGAACACTCACCTCGATGGATCCGCAACCGGGTTCTGTTTCGGATCCCATCAAGGAACTCGCCGCCGCTCTTCGGGAGGCTTTCGTGCCGGCCGCCACCAGTGGAGTTCCACAACCCACCTTCAGCAGCCCGATGGCTCCTCCGGCTTCAAATTCCGGAGACGCGACCAAGTGCAATGGCTTCCTCCTGCAGGTCAACCTCTACATTGAAATGCAGCCGCACAAGTTCTCCTCCGATTGATCCAAGGTGGCGTTTCTCATCTCCTTACTCACCGGGAAGGCGCTGGCCTGGGCGAAGGTGATATGGAGCGCCAATAGAGCCATAACCACGTCTTACGCACTATTCGCTAACCACTTCACGGAGGTTTTCTGCACCGCCACTGGGGCCCTCACCACGGCAGATCAGCTGTTCAATCTGCGCCAAGGGTCTTCTCAACTGACGGATTACAGCTTCCGCTTCCGCACCCTAGCAGCCACCAGCGATTGGAACAAAACGGTTCAGTGGTCCATCTGCATTTCCCAGCGGCTGGCGGCTTGTCGGTCTCCAGAGAGGGAACCTGCTCCTCCCCCCTCCATCTCTTCCACTCTGGAGCCTGAACCCATGCAGGTCGGATCCCATCGGCTGTCGAAGAGAGAGAGAGAGTGCCGCCTAACGACCAGAGCATGCCTGTATTGTGGTGATCATGGCCAGTTCATTTCCCAGTGTCCAGCCAGACCCCCACGCCCCGCGGTGAATACAGTCGACTTCACCTCTGAAATCACCCATCTCTCTAAACTCCCAGTCACACTGGTAGCCCCACGCTCTCCATTCTGGTCTCTGCCCTTGTTGATTCCGGCTCCGTGGGCCACATCTCCCAGGATTGCCTAGACCAGCTCCAGCTGCGCCTTGACACCCGGGGAGAAGACAAACCCTCCTTTTAACCCAAGCACGCTACTGGTGGCCCAGAATGAGCGGGGAGGTCTCCCGATTTGTCCAAGGCTGCCCTTATCTGTGCCATCTCAAAGACACCACGGCATTTGCCTGCAGGGAAGCTGGTCCCCCTGCCTATCCTGCAACGGCCGTGGTCACACCTGGGGATTGACTTCATTACCAATCTGCCCTGTTCGGACGGTAACACCTGCGTCCTCGTAGCCATGGACTGCTTTTCTAAGGCCTGTAAGCTGGTCCCCCTCCGTGATCTGCCCACAGCACTAGAGACTACCGAGGCGTTGTTCCATCACGTCTTTCGGAACTTTGGCCTCCCCGAGGAAATCATGTCCGACCGGGGACCCCAGTTCACATCCCATGTGTGGAAGGTGTTCTTCCGGGTCCTGGGAGTCACAGTCAATATGTCCTCGGGATATCACCCTTAGACCATCGGACTCCTAGGTTTGATATTCCTAGTGTGACTGAGTTATTGACATAAATGTTGGCTAAACTCTTAACATTTAAATGCATTTTAATATTCGCTATCACCCTCAGTCAGCTCGTGTTGTAGGGAGATCCAATTGAACCATTAAGAAATGTATTACGTGTAATGTTTTGAAATTGGACTGTTGTTCTCCCGGCAGTTCTCACAGAGATAAGAATGACTTTATCTTCAACAACTACACTGCTACCTTTTAAAAGTTTAATCTGCAAGCTTTTCCCGACCCCATGGGTCAAGGGCCCTAGGTGTCCGTACAGCAGAGTCCCTGACTATCTTCAAGCGACGACTGAAGACCTACCTCTTCCTGAAACACTTAAATTAGCACTTTCCAAGTTTGTAGAATTTAGATAATATAAAGAGTTATATTTATATTAAGTTTGTAATCTGGCGTACCAGTGTAGATTTATTCATTACTAGAGACTCAAAGCACTTTTGTACGTCGCTCTGGATAAGAGCATCTGCTAAATGCCGCAAATGTAAATGTAAATGGGCTGTACTGGCGTTTCTTCCTCATGTGACCTGGAAGGGTTGGTGAAAGTCTATGTTTCTGCCCTAGTCGAAAAATTGTATTCTATTTGTGCTGATGTCTCACTAACTCTTCCTAAGCCAACATATTCTTTTATGCCTAATCAGCAGGTACTGATACAAAGCCTGAAGCCTACCAAGGACAGTGAGCTGAAGTATCTGGGTCCAGTGACTGTCCAAGACAGTACCAGTGAGCTGACTAATTATTTTGCCACAGTGGATTCACGGGAGCGGTTTCAAAGCAGAGCCATTTTTCACCTGTGTACTAATTGGTCTGTTGAACTAAGAAGCCTACCTAAGTGAGTACTCTGAAACAACCGAGAACTCACACTTTTTATTGGGGAAGGGGCCATTTCCAGGGTGAAGATCAAACTCACTCGACTGTTTTCTTTAGCTTACCCTGATACCTGCTCTAGGTCATATATCATAATAATATGTACACATATTATTAAACAATTACTGAGAAACATTACTAAAGCCAACATCTTGGAGAATGGGAAGTAATTGCTGAGAAGATAAAACATTTATTTTCAAGTGTACAAGTGTAGTTGAGCACTAAATGTTTTAGGATTGTTGCATTGCATGTTGGAATTGTACTTTGTATGTTGCCATGTTTGATGACCGTGGAAGAAAATGGAGGCAGGCAACAAGTCCATCAGAGAACTGGCTTTATTTTGCATTTTACTTTCACTCTTTAGTGATAAACTTCACGCACACATGTCTACATCTACAAAAGGCACACCTCGACCCCCAACTCTGCTCTCATGCCCCTTTTATCTTCTCACCGCTCACTGCAAGAAAGCACACACTCATTACAGTTTTTCTCAGTCGCTTTGGAGCATTTCTCAGATCAGAAACGAAATTCTCAAAACTACTTGTTCAAACTCCACATCATTCAGTCATTTGTGCTCTTCATACGAACATTTCTCGTTGCTTTGATCAAATTGCGAATGCTTTTGTACATCATTTAATCGATTGTGTACAAGTGTCTGCTGTTTCCTACATTATCAGTTGTTTATGTCATGTTGATCAAAATGTATTATACTAGTTTCACCTAAATGGTCTTAACCCTCAAAACATTTAGGCACCAGTTCATTGCATAAGTCAATGAATGCAGAATGGTTAAACCAGTTGTCAAAATTTGTCAAGCTCTTCTTCTTCACAGTTCTTTTAAACTTTTTTGGTAAATGTGTCTTGATGAATTGTGCAGATGAACCTTGAATGTTACTAATGAAGGGGCGTGTTCACTTTTAGATTAACATATAATCAACTAGTTCTCTAAAATAGGTCAAGGCTGAATCTCGTGAACCTTTACTGTAATTGGCGAGTGCATATAAAAAGAGCAAACCAGATTTACAATTGTTAAAAATGGATAAACAACTAGGAAATGAACATGGTCGAGAGCCAAAAATAAGGATGCATGCTGGAAGGGTAAGGAGGCAAAATAGAGGAGGAGGAAGAAGAGGCCAGAGACATAGACACATTTCAGATGAAATTAGAGCCACTATTGTGGACCATGTTGTCAATCATGGCCTCACAATAGTATTGCAAGAGAGGATATCTGTTGTGATGTGGATGAAAATCTGTGGCCCGACAGACTGGGACGTCAGGGGGTGGAGACTGATTGCACTGTATAGTGCGGCATGCACAGTTCTGCCTAAGAAGTGTTTCCTATGTTTACCTTTTGGAATTTTAATTTGTGTCTTTTTATTTTCTATCACAATGACATTACTTTATATTGTAAATTTTTTGACAGTCCATCAGTAAAGAAAAATTGAAAAAATTAATCCTGTCCAGTCTCTTACAATCAATATCCAACATACAGTAATGTGTAAATTTGTGCTGTTGAAATTCATAGTTGCCCACTTAGAAGAAATTCAGCCTTGTGAAATACTAAAATAAAGCATTGTCATATTGAAAAAATGACTAAACATTTTGACTATCTTGTTCGTAAACAATGATAAAAGGACTTGTTATTTTGATGGCAATGATATGTTCATTGACACAAATACTTAATTTTGAAAGAAGTACTAAGGATTTTGAGCAAATAACAGGCTTTTGCAAGAAATCCAATGCATTGTGCTGTTTGTTCACATTGTTTTGAGAATGCACTTACTGATTTGCAAATTTTAGGGATGATTCGAGAAATGCTCCAAAGGGACAAATTCAATGTTTTTTTTTTTCTTAAACTTTTCATTTGCATTTATATTACAGATCATGTCCCCATATAAAACAGCATTGATTATGTGGTGAGGCACTTATTATAATTAATTGAACATGGCCATTGTTAATATAAATAGGGCCTTGAACTTGTTTTTCTTAACACACATTGCTTTGGTGTTCGTGTAATGTCTGTAAGATCTAGAAAATGTGAGTACTTGGTATTTGTGACTGTCTGGATTAACACATCTCTGGTTTTCCTTGTCTGATTCTTATTACCAAAAATGTTATAGTTTTACCTCAGCCTTAGTACTGTGTGCCTATATACTTGCCTGTTTCCTTTATTACAGTTTTTCTCAACTGCTTTCAGTCATTTCTCACAACAGAACTGCATTTCTCAAAACTACTCGTCCCACCGTCAGAACCTGTTGTCAGTTCTTCACATCATATCAGCAATGTCTTGTTGTTTTCATCAATTTGCAATTGCTTTTGGACAACATGCTAATGGTTCTGTACATCTGTCAGCTGCTTTTGACAATTCTTGTTGCTTTTGTCCTGCTGTGCAAAATAACTTGTCCTGGTTCTCAGCTAAAATGTCACAACCACCAAACCAATTAGTCTTTTTCTCAGGTTGGAAGTCTGTACTATCAAAATGAGTGAACATGTTCTCAGAATTGTATGTCTGTACAGATTTCTACAAATTGTGAGTACATGTTTGCTAAGAAATATGTCCAGAATTGACAAATTGCTCTCAGGTGAGTCTTCACCTTCGTTAACAAAGAGAAACATGTGCAACTCTAGACTAACCAATGATCAACCAGTTCTGTGAAATAGCTCAGAGGTGCAACTCATGAAGACTGATTTGGCAGGGTCACATATATATACAGTGCACAACACAAGTGTTCCCCTTTCTGATAATGGAAGCTGAAGGAAGAAGAAGAGGATTAAGACTGCGTGGTGGAAGAGTACAGAGACACAGAAGAGGAAGGGGTATAAGATGCCAAAGATACACAGCGATTCCAGATGAAATCAGGGCCACACTGGTGGATCACGTTATCAATCATGGCCTTACAATGGAAGAGGCTGGTCGAAGGGTGCAGCCAAATGTTGGAAGAACAACTGTGTCATCAATAATTCAAACATTTCGCAGAGAGAACAGGTATGTAATGTACTGTATAGTAAAGTAATACTGTAGACTTACTGTTACGTATACTGTAACACACCTTAGGTTTTCCATGCATACAGTATTCTTAGTTATTTACTGTATGAATCAAAATCCTGTGATCCTTATACTTCTATAATTTACAATATGTTTTCTCATGTAGGACTGCAAGACAACCTCGCAGGGGTGGCAGAGGGCCCCTTTTCACACCTCAGCAGGAGGAAGCAATTTGCAACATGGTTATGTCTAACAATGCCATAAGACTAAGGGAGATACAAAGTGCTATTGTTGAAGACAACAGTATCTTTGAAAATATACAATCTGTGAGCATTTCAACTATAGACAGGGTCTTGAAAAGACATGTAATCACCATGAAGCAGGTGTACAATGTACCCTTTGAAAGAAATGCAGACAGAGTGAAAGAGCTACGACTCCAGTTTATACAGGTATGTTGTATACCCACTATACTGTAAGAGTAACTTCTACACATTTGATATTGGTGGAACTTCATAGATCTTTACATTTGATGTAGCTGTAAACAATGAAGACAAATACAGTAATTTATGCACACTGTGTTTTTTCTGGTATATAGCGCATAATGGAAATGGAATCAAGAGAACCACCTCACAACTTCATATACTTGGATGAGGCTGGCTTCAACCTGGCCAAAGGCAGAAGGCGTGGTAGAAATCTAATCGGCCAGAGAGCTACTGTTGATGTCCCAGGCCAACGTGGAGGAAACATCACTATGTGTGCTGCTATTTCAGACGAAGGTGTGCTAGCTCATATTCCTATTATGGGACCGTACAACACACAGCATCTCCTTACATTCTTAGACAATCTCTATAGAAATGTCATTCCTGAAGATGAGAGGGACCTCAATCGAGATGATCTACCAAAGTATGTAGTCATTTGTGACAATGTCAGTTTCCATCACTCTGACAACATCAGGCAGTGGTTTGTCCACCGCCGCAGGATGCTGATTGAATTCCTTCCACCCTACTCCCCGTTCCTGAACCCAATTGAAGAGTTTTTCTCGGCTTGGAGGTGGAAGGTTTATGAGCATCAGCCACATACACGGATGACACTGATGGCTGCCATGGATGCAGCATGTGAGGACATCTCAGCAGATGCATGCAGAGGCTGGATTAGCCACTCAAGAAGATTCTTTCCACCATGCATAGCAAGGGAAAATATATGTTGTGATGTGGATGAGAATCTGTGGCCCAACAGAGAGGACCGACATGACGCATAGGAAAACTGCCATATAATTTCACCTTTACCTTCTGTACATGTATAGTTTTTCCCACTTTGTCTTTTTCAGGTTTTCATTTGTTGGTAAATAGCCTATGTGTAGTTTCCTTTGTTTTCTGTATGTAAGTACCACTATTGACAGTACAGTAAAAATGTGAATACAGTCTGATCTTTTGTTTCGATTCTTCCATATACTGTTACGTGGGTCGATGTTGATTGGTTAACTGAGGTTAGATGGAATCAATCAGAAAAATTATCTATTCATACCATGTAAATTACTGTAACACCTGGTTGATGCACAATGGTTTGCAAAAGTAACTTATTTTTTTACCGGAGGGACACTGTAAATTATGGCACACACCAGTACGGTAATTTAGTAGTTTCTAGTCATAAAAACCTGACTTGAGTATAATTTAAATAACTAAAACTGAGTATGATGTTCTACTGACAACATGACTAATAATTTTGCCTGTCACGTTCACACAAAAATGACATGGGATTCTGCTGCCTCTGACACAATAATTGATGAAAAAACACGCTTTTGCACGATAGACAAAGCATTTTGAGCAGGTGACGCGTATTTTCCGGTTATCCACTATGTTGTGCAGTTTGTACGTGTTGTTTTGAGAAATGCACTTTGAGATCTGCAAACTTCAATTCTGATCTGAGAAATGACTGAAAGCAGTTGAGAAAAACTGTAAACTGAAGAACGTGCATGCCATACTTTGCGCTTTGTGTTTTTATGTTTTTCTTCCCTGATATAAGCTGGACACCACAAAGCATTGTAGATCGCATCAGAGACTTCTCCTAAACCTCTTCAAGGTTAAATTTTATTTTGTGATAATATAGGCATGACAGCCTTGCACACAGCAGAAAGGTAAAAGAAAATCTGACAATGTTCTTTTAATAAAATACAAAACAACAGCTAGCTTTATTATTATTAAAGAAAGCAACACTTACATAATTTTATGAAGTTCATGTTGCTGTTGTTTACTCCTGCTGTAGCGAAGAAGTTTCCTCCGTACTGCCGCACTCTGCCCAGGAAGGCTGGAGTTTTCCTGGCCTGGAGGGCTTGGGATGGGGGGTAGAACAGGGAACTTTTTTATCCCATCCTCTAGGGAAGCCTTACATGCTGCTGATGAGGTAGGCATTTCCAATCTACACTGAGATAAAAGAAAATGTTAGCTCACTTTAAATTATAAGAACAAAATATCAAGAGTATGGACATTATACTGTAGTTCAGAGCAGCACACAAAATTTCTGGTAAAACAGAATGCACAAAGGCTGCATGTGAGTCATTCGTGAAACTAGTGAATATACAGTATGAAATGTTTCAAGATGAAATAGCAGTAATCAAAACATAACATTTATTCCTGGGCTTTCAAAAAGTTCCAAAAGTGTAAATGAGCTCCTACTCTTTATGAATTCATAGCTCCCATGTTAACAGCTACCCCACCTATACAAGAGAACTACTGTGAAAACTATTTGAGAAGGACATAATTTCGGGTGCAAGTGTTAGGATGTCTGCATACATTTGGCCCAATAGTGCATGTGTTTGTATGTGGGTGTGTGGCTGAAGTGTTTCATGCTTCATTATTAATGTAGCTAGCTGTTGTTGTGTATGTTATTTAAAAGAAAATGTCTGATTTTTTTTTTTCTTTTTTTTAAGCCTTCTGCTGTGTGCTAAGCAAACTGCAATAAACCACTATCAAGCCTTTCTCTTAACTGATGCAGTTGGCAGAAGACATGTATACTTTGTTTAATGCCTTTAAAGGAAAAGATGAATATAAAAAAATATATTAGGTAGGTGTGGAAAAATGCTTTAAAGTAAGAAAATCAAAAATGATTAATAGTTTTAATAGTTTATTTTTATTCATTAACAAAATTGAACATAAATGAACATCTTTTCTACACTGAAGATAGTTCTTAATGACCTTGGCTGTATGTTTGTGGTGGCTTTCCTGCTGCAGAACAAAAAAAGACTCCTCCGTGATGGTATTGCATGATGGATAAATATCTGCCTGTATTTCTCAGCATTGAGGACACCACTAATCCTGACTATTTCTCTAACTCTATATGTAAAAATGCAGCCCCACACTTGCAGAGAACCTCCAGCATGCTTCACTTTTACCTGCAGACACTCATTATTGTACGACTCAACAGCCCTGCAGCAAACAACTTACCTCCTGCTACAGTCAAATATATTAGAATTTGACTCATCAGTTTAGAGCACCTGCTGCCATTTTTCTGCACCTTAGTTTATATGTTTTCATGTATAGTTTAGTCACTTAGCCTCAATTCTATGTTGAAGTAATAGCTTTTTTGCAATTCTTCCATGAAGATCACTTCTGGCCAGACCTGGGTCACACTGGTTTCCGCCAGTTTTTTTCTGATGAAACTGCTGGACATCTTCCAATGTCGAAGAAAAGCTAAAATGATGTGTCATTCCTTTGCTACCTTACACCAAACAGGCATAACATTATGACATTATAACATTATGGCCAGTGAATAAATAACACTGACTCTTCATCTTCATGAATATCTTCAACATGGCACCTGTTAGTGGGTGGGATATATTAGGCAGCAAGTGAACATTTTGTCCTCAAAGTTGCTGTGTTAAAAGCAGGAAAAATGGGCAATCGTAAGGAGTTTGACAATCTCCAAATCGTGACGGCTAGACGACTGGGTCAGAGCATCTCCACAACTGCAGCTCTTGTAGGGTGTTTCCCAGTCTGCAGGGGTCAATATCTATCAAAAGTGGTCCAAGGAAGGAACAGTGGTGAACCGGCGACAGGTTCATGGGTGGCCAAGGCACACTGATGAATGTGGGGAGCAAAGGCTGGCCCGTGTGATCCAATCCAACAGACGAGCTACTGTAGCTGAAATTGCTGATGAATGCTGTTAATAATAAAGTTATGCCTGTTTGTGTGAGTTTTCTTGGCCAACCGCTGCATCTATGGTCCTCAAACTTGCAGTTTCTTTGTGTTGTTTCAAAATAGCTTGAACAGGACTTCATGAAACCCCAGTCTACTTTGAAATATTTGCCTTGGCAAGACCTTTCTGATGCAAAACCTTGTGTCTTGTTGCTGTGCTCAGTCTTGCCATGGTGTAGGACCTGTGACATGAAAGTTTCTTCCCCAACCTCACCTTAGCAGTAGATTCTGGCTGTTCCTTACCCAGGTTTGAGCCTCCTATACAGTATTTCTTTTTTAGTTTATGAGTGTGTTTTAACCTACATATGAAATAAATTATTATTAGCACCTGCTTGGTATAACTGGTTAATCATACACCTGACTCTGATCCTACAAAATTCCTGATTTTGTGCAAGTGTTCAAAGTGTGCAAAAGTAAGAATTCTGTTGATTTACATTTCATTTTGTTAATTGGTAAACTATTGACATGCTTATTTTTGAAATCATTCTTTTTATTTTAATCAACTTTCCATTTTGTTAATTGATAAAAAAAAAAAAAAAACTATGAATATATTTATTTTTGAAATCATAAACTTTTTTTGCATAGTACTGTTTATTACTCTTCCAATTTTTTTTTTTTTTTTTATATAAAAACAGTTTATAATAACAGTTAAGTCAACAGCTAAACCTTCGGCTATTAGCTCAGCTATCTACAGTAAGTGAACATGTCGGATTTTCAGGCTGCGGTGTTATAATTCACAGTTCTGGTAGACAAACGAATAGTTTTTATTTTCTTTCTTTTGCGATTAGTAATGTAATGTATAATTGGTTTTTTTTAAAGTTTTTTTTTACCTGTTACCAGTCAGCGCTCGAATTTCATCCCTAAAGTTTGGTAGCTGTGCCTGCTGTTGCCATGGAGAGAAAGCGGAAGCGTTGCTTGCGCTTGAGTTTGGCTGTATACCAAATAGCGCATTGCTGCCTAGACGCGCGCGCTGCAGGAAGCAGCATATCGAGCCGATTTGTTACTGTTTGAGATTCAGCCTTTACCCAGCAATTACATGTCTATAAGAATATAAGAATGAAGTCACTCATATATGCACTGAAGGCATTATTTTAGGTGTCTATTTTCCTAAAATAAGAACGTATTTTATCCGTTGAAATAATGACATCGCTTCTTGATGAAGTATGAAAATGAAAGGAAGGTTATTTTCACTGGCTATTACTGTATTCCAGATAGATATTGAGGGTTTTTCAATATCATAACAAAGTCGGCAGACTCAAACTATAAGCATTTGATCTGTATACTTGACTTTACGTCAGTCTATTTCGATCTATTGTCTATTTTGCCAATATATTTGCAATTTTACATTGTCATTAAATGCTCTTTTCTATTCAAAACTATGAACAATATTTAGATCAACCACAAGGGGGAGACATTTCTGCACTTAGAAAATGACGATCAATTGAAAACATTATTTGTAAATACAATAAATGATTGTAAATAAAAGCCTGCACCAGCAAACTGTTAAAATGTTTATGCTAATTATTTTTTTTTTTTACGTGCGTAAATTATTATTATTATTTTTATTATTTTTATTTCGCATTTATGAACTTTCCACTGACGCACACATTATGGTCCACGCTGACTGTAAATAAAGGTTTATTGCTTTTGCATAATGGATGGTTAAATGGATGGATGGGCGGACGGACGGATGGATGGACGATGTAGATAGATAGATAGATAGATGGATAGATAGATAGATAGATAGATAGATAGATAGATAGATAGATAGATAGATAGATAGATAGACAGACAGACAGACAGACAGACAGACACTGTTGAAGTAGAAAAGATAAATATAAAGGCTCTAGGTGCTGTGGGAGTGTAGAAATGTGCAAAATTATGACATATATTATCAAACCCATTTCAATGAATTGACAATAAACCCAAGTTCACCCAAGTTATTGCCAGAACTAAGTGCTGAAGTATTGAATATATCCTTGATAATCGTAACCAGAAATAAATATATAAATAAAATATTTCCTAAGCCCATAGCCCACTTTGAGAACCAGTAAATAGTTATACTCTCCATTTTAAACAGTAAAAAAAAAATGTTCAGCACATTTTATTTAGCGTTAGACAAAAACACCTGCAGGACTCAAAAATCTTTATTTCATTTATGAAAATGAATTCATATTTGCAATGTATACTTTATAGTTCATAACTTACTTTAACATCATGATCATAATACCTGCACTTATACTAATTCCTTGAACACACTGTTTGATAGTACATTTACATTAGACAAGTAATTCTGTTGCCATGAACAATCATGGGCATATAATAAATTTCACATTTATATGCATTTCGGGTATTCACAACTAACCTAGGGAATGCAAATCTATGTCAGGTTTTTATTTAAAAAATTTTATTTTGTAAATGCCCAGTTTATTTCCTCAACAAATAAGAAACTATTACATATCCCAAAAGTGATTATTGGATAAAGCTCTACTTCTTATGGTGATGGTTTAAATCAGTAAGAACATGTGCTTCAGATTTGGCAGCAGCTTTATTTGTATGGCAGAATGAGAGAGAGAGAGAGAGAGAGAGAGAGAGAGAGAGAGAGAGAGAGA